>CM067169.1:92662311-92742311 GCA_034093135.1 Erigeron breviscapus | reverse complement strand
TCTCTCTCTCTCTCTCTCTCTCTCTCTCTCTCTCTCTCTCTCTCTCTCTCTCTCTCTCTCTCTCTCTCTCTCTCTCTCTCTCTCTCTCTCTCTCTCTCTCTCTCTCTCTCTCTCTCTCTCTCTCTCTCTCTCTCTCTCTCTCTCTCTCTCTCTCTCTCTCTCTCTCTCTCTCTCTCTCTCTCTCTCTCTCTCTCTCTCTCTCTCTCTCTCTCTCTCTCTCTCTCTCTCTCTCTCTCTCTCTCTCTCTCTCTCTCTCTCTCTCTCTCTCTCTCTCTCTCTCTCTCTCTCTCTCTCTCTCTCTCTCTCTCTCTCTCTCTCTCTCTCTCTCTCTCTCTCTCTCTCTCTCTCTCTCTCTCTCTCTCTCTCTCTCTCTCTCTCTCTCTCTCTCTCTCTCTCTCTCTCTCTCTCTCTCTCTCTCTCTCTCTCTCTCTCTCTCTCTCTCTCTCTCTCTCTCTCTCTCTCTCTCTCTCTCTCTCTCTCTCTCTCGCACACACTCTCTCTCTCTCTCTCTCTCTCTCTCTCTCTCTCTCTCTCTCTCTCTCTCTCTTCTCTCTCTCTCTCTCTCTCTCTCTTCTCTCTTCTCTTTCTCTTTCTCTCTCTCTCTCTCTCTCTTTTTCTATCTCTTTCTATCTCACTCTCTCTCTCTCTCTCTAATAAAATAATTTTTTTCAGTTCCTAATTTTCTATTAAATGAGAATTAAAAACCTGATAATACAAAATTAAAAACACAAATATCAAAATAACGCATTTCATATATATATATATATATAGATTACAACTACTATTTTATTTAACTCATGATCATAGTCAATCAAGAAGTACAAAAACATACACACAATCACACATACATATATATGCATATATATATATATATATATATATATATATATATATATATATATATATATATATATATATATATATATATATATATATATATATATATATATATATATATATATATATATATATATATATATATATATATATATATATATATATATATATATATATATATATATATATATATATATATATATATATATATATATATATATATATATATATATATATATATATATATATATATATATATATATATATATATATATATATATATATATATATATATATATATATATATATATATATATATATATATATATATATATATATATATATATATATATATATATATATATATATATATATATATATATATATATATATATATATATATATATATATATATATATATATATATATATATATATATATATATATATATATATATATATATATATATATATATATATATATATATATATATATATATATATATATATATATATATATATATATATATATATATATATATATATATATATATATATATATATATATATATATATATATATATATATATATATATATATATATATATATATATATATATATATATATATATATATATATATATATATATATATATATATATATATATATATATATATATATATATATATATATATATATATATATATATATATATATATATATATATATATATATATATATATATATATATATATATATATATATATATATATATATATATATATATATATATATATATATATATATATATATATATATATATATATATATATATATATATATATATATATATATATATATATATATATATATATATATATATATATATATATATATATATATATATATATATATATATATATATATATATATATATATATATATATATATATATATATATATATATATATATATATATATATATATATATATATATATATATATATATATATATATATATATATATATATATATATATATATATATATATATATATATATATATATATATATATATATATATATATATATATATATATATATATATATATATATATATATATATATATATATATATATATATATATATATATATATATATATATATATATATATATATATATATATATATATATATATATATATATATATATATATATATATATATATATATATATATATATATATATATATATATATATATATATATATATATATATATATATATATATATATATATATATATATATATATATATATATATATATATATATATATATATATATATATATATATATATATATATATATATATATATATATATATATATATATATATATATATATATATATATATATATATATATATATATATATATATATATATATATATATATATATATATATATATATATATATATATATATATATATATATATATATATATATATATATATATATATATATATATATATATATATATATATATATATATATATATATATATATATATATATATATATATATATATATATATATATATATATATATATATATATATATATATATATATATATATATATATATATATATATATATATATATATATATATATATATATATATATATATATATATATATATATATATATATATATATATATATATATATATATATATATATATATATATATATATATATATATATATATATATATATATATATATATATATATATATATATATATATATATATATATATATATATATATATATATATATATATATATATATATATATATATATATATATATATATATATATATATATATGTTCAAAAATCATAGAAGGTTTGTAACATGAACAAACTGTGTCAATTATGTAAAGGAAGAAATAAAACGCACATTTGTTCCAGAACTCTTACGCTCAACTTTTTTGAATATTTCTTCAGGAAATGCACGGGTGTCATTGGAAGATGGCACGTCCATATCTTTGAGACTTTCTTAGCTGCACGCAGATTTTTTGAAAAAAGAATCAATCCATGTGTCTAAATAATAATATAACAATATACACTATAAATACGTCAAATGTTAATCTTGAAGATAACTTACATATGCTAATCACATATTGGACCAGCGTTGGTTGTGAATATCCAACAAGAGACATCAATTTGTCTGAAACCCACATCTTTAAGTCGCTCCCCATATTTAACTACAACCAAAAGCACCAACATACAATTATAAAAGCTTATTAAGTTGTAAAACAACATATACACTAGGCAAAATAAATCACAGCCATACCCAGCAATGTACTACCACATATATCGTTCATTCCAGCTCTAACCATCAACCATATAACACTAAGGAGCTAAAACTAAACATCCTATATCACCAGCAAAACACAATCAAAAAGTACAGAATGAAACCAACCTCGGTCCACAACATGTCGCCAAAGACGAAACCCTCGAATTACTTCTCGGTAGCGCCCATTGCGACTCAAGCTCACTTATAATACTTTGTACAACCTATTAAAAACCCACAAATTTTACAATCAAATAATTTCTTCACTCCTAATCAAAAATGTATTATAAATTTATAAACCAAATACCTTCCGGAAATCACGAGATTGTGTAGAATCAAATATCGGCCACACTTTATCAAAATCCTAATTCAGCATCAAATTAATTAAAAAAACAATTAGATCAAGTAAATATAATTAGAAATGTAATCAAATTAATATAAAAAAAAATGAAGTAAAGAAGCTGTTCACCCAATTTAGGATTAGAGTGACGAAATAACCCGACCCGAGCAGCACCATTATTAGATGGATCAAGCCCTAATAATAAACAGTTTGTATACATCGCACTTTCTAATTCCGTTTCTCTCTCCTTTTCTCTGTCCATCGTCATCAACCAAACATATATATATAGATATAAGATTATATAGATATAGATAGATATATACAATCTGTCTCTTCTTTCTATATATATATATATAACAACAACAACAACAACAACAAGGTACCCAATCCCGACATAAGCCGGGCTATGGGGGAGGTAAGATGTAGACAGACCTTACCCCTACTCAACGGTAGGGAGGCTGCTTCCAGATCCACCGAGGTGGAAGGGACCTCCGGCCCAAAAGTGAAAAATATGGTTAGATCCACCGTAGTGGAAGCCTTAACCGGATGGGTATAATCTCAATCTCAAACTCTCAATCTCAATCTCAATCTCAATCTCAATCTCAATCCCACTCTCCGGATCACAAATTCAGATCTTAGATCTAGAAATTTGTTACCGTTAAGGGGAGGGAGAGGGGGAGGTTGGAGAGAGAGAAGAGAGAGAACCCAATCGATTTTATCACTGTCTCTTCTTTCTATATATATATAAATATATAGATATAGATATCACTTTACATCTACAGATTTTGATTTGATATATTTGGTTAAGAAAGATTAAATTTATGGTGGAGGTGAACAGAATGAGAGAAAGAGGTGGAGAGAATGAGAAGCAGAAAGAGAGAAAGGGGAACGAGAGTAAGGGGTAAAAGAAAGAGGGATACAATTATTTTGATTTTGGGGAAAATTTTGGGCGGGATATAATGAAAAGTTAAAAGGTCAGGGTGGGAAAAAAACTGGAAACTTAAATTTTAACAGATTATGACCGATATGTTATGACGCTTCTGAAAACGCGTCATCGATTTACTCGTGATGACCCTTATTTTATGACTTCTCACTTTGCGCGTCATCTATTAGCGTGGGTCATAAAAAGCGGGTCAAGGATAGCCCTGAATAATAAACAGTTTGTATACATCGCACTTTCTAATTCCGTTTCTCTCTCCTTTTCTCTGTCCATCGTCATCAACCAAACATATATATATAGATATAAGATTATATAGATATAGATAGATATATACAATCTGTCTCTTCTTTCTATATATAATATATATATATACACTATTTATGAATAATACTCAAAACTAGTCAATGATAATGTATATATACAACAACAACAACAACAACAACAACAACAACAACAACAACAACAACAACAACAACAACAACAACAACAACAACAACAACAACAACAACAACCACCACAACAACAACAACAACAACAACAACAACAACAACAACAACAACAACAACAACAACAACAACAACAACAACAACAACAACAACAACAACAACAACAACAACAACAACAACAACAACAACAACAACAACAACAACAACAACAACAACAACAACAACAACAACAACAACAACAACAACAACAACAACAACAACAACAACAACAACAACAACAACAACAACAACAACAACAACAACAACAACAACAACAACAACAACAACAACAACAACAACAACAACAACAACAACAACAACAACAACAACAACAACAACAACAACAACAACAACAACAACAACAACAACAACAACAACAACAACAACAACAACAACAACAACAACAACAACAACAACAACAACAACAACAACAACAACAACAACAACAACAACAACAACAACAACAACAACAACAACAACAACAACAACAACAACAACAACAACAACAACAACAACAACAACAACAACAACAACAACAACAACAACAACAACAACAACAACAACAACAACAACAACAACAACAACAACAACAACAACAACAACAACAACAACAACAACAACAACAACAACAACAACAACAACAACAACAACAACAACAACAACAACAACAACAACAACAACAACAACAACAACAACAACAACAACAACAACAACAACAACAACAACAACAACAACAACAACAACAACAACAACAACAACAACAACAACAACAACAACAACAACAACAACAACAACAACAACAACAACAACAACAACAACAACAACAACAACAACAACAACAACAACAACAACAACAACAACAACAACAACAACAACAACAACAACAACAACAACAACAACAACAACAACAACAACAACAACAACAACAACAACAACAACAACAACAACAACAACAACAACAACAACAACAACAACAACAACAACAACAACAACAACAACAACAACAACAACAACAACAACAACAACAACAACAACAACAACAACAACAACAACAACAACAACAACAACAACAACAACAACAACAACAACAACAACAACAACAACAACAACAACAACAACAACAACAACAACAACAACAACAACAACAACAACAACAACAACAACAACAACAACAACAACAACAACAACAACAACAACAACAACAACAACAACAACAACAACAACAACAACAACAACAACAACAACAACAACAACAACAACAACAACAACAACAACAACAACAACAACAACAACAACAACAACAACAACAACAACAACAACAACAACAACAACAACAACAACAACAACAACAACAACAACAACAACAACAACAACAACAACAACAACAACAACAACAACAACAACAACAACAACAACAACAACAACAACAACAACAACAACAACAACAACAACAACAACAACAACAACAACAACAACAACAACAACAACAACAACAACAACAACAACAACAACAACAACAACAACAACAACAACAACAACAACAACAACAACAACAACAACAACAACAACAACAACAACAACAACAACAACAACAACAACAACAACAACAACAACAACAACAACAACAACAACAACAACAACAACAACAACAACAACAACAACAACAACAACAACAACAACAACAACAACAACAACAACAACAACAACAACAACAACAACAACAACAACAACAACAACAACAACAACAACAACAACAACAACAACAACAACAACAACAACAACAACAACAACAACAACAACAACAACAACAACAACAACAACAACAACAACAACAACAACAACAACAACAACAACAACAACAACAACAACAACAACAACAACAACAACAACAACAACAACAACAACAACTAGAAACCTCCATTAACACACACTAAAACACACACTAAAGCTCGAATTCTAGTCTTTGTGAAATAAGCGAGTTCTTTGTACATCTCTTTTTGTTTCTCATTTAGATCACAATCACTCATTTCACTTAAATCAGAATCAGTGTCATACTCAACAAAGCTTTGACTTGACACTTTTGAAGTCTTCTTCTCAGCTACCAAGGCTAATGGATCGGAATGAGAACTTTCTTCTTTCTTCTTTTGGATCCTCTGAACATCCTCAACATTCAACTTCAATTTTTCATACAAGGTGTGAATGGTGAGTTTCCCAAAGTCTGATTGTTGGTTGAGTTGGGTTCCATACACTTGCCATTCCTCTTCCAGATTTTTGATGAATTTGATGTTCAGTTCCATATTGGTTCTTTTCACATCATTCTTTCTAAGCTCATTGATGACATTACAGAATCTGATGTATACTTCATTCAATGGTTCACCCTTCTGTTGCTTGAAAGTTTCATACATGTTCAGAACAGTCGACAATCTTATGGTGTTTGACACATCAGATCCTTCCATCTGCTTCTCCACTTCATCCCATATGTCTTTTCCTGTTTCATAGAAGTCCACATTGCAGTAAATGTCATCAGGAAGTGCTTGGTAAAGATAGGCAATTGCACTTTGATCAGCCTCAACTCTATTTTTCTGATCTGCATTCCAACTCTCTTCAGGTAAAGCTTCTCCATTAACAGGGTTCTTTGGAATTTCAGGACCATCTTTGTATGATTTCCTCAAAAGTTTTCCATTCTTCTGTCTGTCTATCCAGTTCAGAAACCTTTTCTTCCATTGAGGATAAGAACCTCTAAACAAGACAGGAGGTCTTCCTTCAGAACCAAGTGCTAAAGCTTCCCTTGAAGCCATTTCAAATAAATTCCAAAAAAAAAATTGAAAAATTTTCTATTTTAACTAGATGCAGAGCTTAGACCTCTGCAAATAGAACAAGTAGAAATTTGAAAATTTTGATTTTCTTCCCACTTGAAGAATATTGAGAAAAAATGGTTTTGAATTGATTTTCTTGAAAATTTTGATTTTCTTCCCACTTGAAGAATATTGAGAAAAATTGGTTTTGAATTGATTTTCTTGAAAAATTTTGATTTTCTTCCATTGAGGATAAGAACCTCTAAACAAGACAGGAGGTCTTCCTTCAGAACCAAGTGCTAAAGCTTCCCTTGAAGCCATTTCAAATAAATTCCAAAAAAAAAATTGAAAAATTTTCTATTTTAACTAGATGCAGAGCTTAGACCTCTGCAAATAGAACAAGTAGAAATTTGAAAATTTTGATTTTCTTCCCACTTGAAGAATATTGAGAAAATTTGGTTTTGAATTGATTTTCTTGAAAAATTTTGATTTGAGAATTTCAAAAAACAACTAAATGCCGAGCTTAATCCTCTGCAAATAGTGTAAGTAGCCAAGTTACAACCCAAGTACACTGATCAATAACCAATTTCAACTGAATGCCGAGCTTAATCCTCTGCAAATAGTGTAAGTAGCCAAGTTACAACCCAAGTACACTGATCAATAACCAATTTCAACTGAATGCCGAGCTTAAATCTCTGCAAACAGCACAACTAATAAAATCACTTGGTCGTAGAATCAAAATCAACTATTTGCCGAGCAAATAACTCTGCAAATAGAACAAGTAGAAATTTGAAAATTTTATTTATTTCAAAAAACTGATGCAGAGCTTAGACCTCTGCAAATAGAACAAGTAGAAATTTGAAAATTTTGATTTTCTTCCCACTTGAAGAATATTGAGAAAATTTGGTTTTGAATTGATTTTCTTGAAAAATTTTGATTTGAGAATTTCAAAAAACAACTAAATGCCGAGCTTAATCCTCTGCAAATAGTGTAAGTAGCCAAGTTACAACCCAAGTACACTGATCAATAACCAATTTCAACTGAATGCCGAGCTTAAATCTCTGCAAACAGCACAACTAATAAAATCACTTGGTCGTAGAATCAAAATCAACTATTTGCCGAGCAAATAACTCTGCAAATAGCACAAATAGAACTTGTACTTAGTCGCACCAACCAAGAATACTTGTTTGTCGAGCTTAAACTTCTGCAAACAATACAAGTAGCACCAGTCTCAAATCAAAAATTCTTGAAACATCTATTTGCCGAGCAAAGAGCTCTGCAAATAGAACAAGTAAGCAAGCTTATAAATCTCTGCAAACAGCACAACTAATAAAATCACTTGGTCGTAGAATCAAAATCACCTATTTGCCGAGCAAAAAACTCTGCAAATAGAACAAGTAGCACCAACACTTAGAAAAGATTTCTTGAAACACCTATTTGCCGAGCAGTGAGCTCTGCAAATAGAACAAGTAAAAGCAAGTCTTAGCCAACGATCTCTGCAAACACTAGTAAACACTAGGCGACAAAATAGACGGTTACTGTTCGTCTTCTTCGTTCAGCCAAACCTTCAAATGCAGAGAAGACTGTAAATCTTCAATTTCTCCTTCATTTTTGCGAATTAAAGCTCGTATTTTATATCAAAATGATCAGGAAAACAATGCGCACAAATCCTTGAACAAATTAGATGCTAATTTCAACTAGAATTCAAACCCACTCGAACATGCGATTTGCCGAGCTCGAGCAAAAACAACTCAAATGATGAAATTAAGCTTAAATCTCTGCAAACAGCACAACTAATAAAATCACTTGGTCGTAGAATCAAAATCAACTATTTGCCGAGCAAATAACTCTGCAAATAGAACAAGTAGCACCAACACTTAGAAAAGATTTCTTGAAACACCTATTTGCCGAGCAGTGAGCTCTGCAAATAGAACAAGTAAAAGCAAGTCTTAGCCAACGATCTCTGCAAACACTAGTAAACACTAGGCGACAAAATAGACGGTTACTGTTCGTCTTCTTCGTTCAGCCAAACCTTCAAATGCAGAGAAGACTGTAAATCTTCAATTTCTCCTTCATTTTTGCGAATTAAAGCTCGTATTTTATATCAAAATGATCAGGAAAACAATGCGCACAAATCCTTGAACAAATTAGATGCTAATTTCAACTAGAATTCAAACCCACTCGAACATGCGATTTGCCGAGCTCGAGCAAAAACAACTCAAATGATGAAATTAACTTCTGAAATTGATAACGAAGGATGATATACTGATTATAAATCGATCGGTGAACAAAATTCGAACAAACACACACTTAATTTGCAGAAATCACTCAAACAGTGATCTCGGCAAATGAACCTTTCAGAAAATAAGCCAAATTCTGAAATTAAGCTTGTATTAAGCTTGTGGATCGTTCAGCAACTCTGATTGTGCTCTGATACCAATTGTAAAGTTATGAATTCGAGCTTATGTGTGTGTTAGTGTGTGTAACAATGGAGGTTTTAAGAGAGAGAAAATAGAGAGAGAAAGTGTGTTTGGCTGGAAGATTAGTTTGCATAAAATGAGGTGAAAGGTTACATTTTGCATTATGGAGGGGGTTTATATACCTATACACATATTACAATATGCCCCCTTCCATACTTAGATATTTACATTGTAAGTACAAGAGATACAAATCAACTACTACATTTATATTTCTAACAACCTCAAAGTCAAGTTTAAATGTGGAGAATTGTTCAAAGAAATGTTGTGGAATTGTGCTACAAGAACAACTGTTCCAGAGTTTGAGACAACAATGGGTCAAATTAGGGTGGCAGACTCAAAGGTGTATGACTGGTTAAGGTCAATTCCTGCAAAACACTGGGCCAGGAGTCACTTCTCAGGTATTTTTTGTATCATGTATAGTTGTTTCTCTTAGTTAAATACACTTTGTGAGTCAATTGGTAAAATAAATTATACAACTTGTACAGGAAATGACAAATGTGATATCTTGTTGAATAACATCTGTGAGTCATTCAATAGCAAGTTAGTAGATGCTAGAGACCAGCCAATAATTTTTGAGGCCAACAAAAATGAAGCAAACAAGTATAAAGCTGTCTGGAATGGTGAGGACTTATATGAAGTAAAGGGTCCATGGCAGGACCAAGCTGTGGTTAATACAACTACAAAGGTGTGTAGTTGTAGAAAGTGGGAGTTAACTGGTATACCCTGCAAGCATGCAATTTGTGCAATTTGGAATATGAAGGACAACACAAGATCAACCCAGCCTGCTGAGCCTGAAGACTGGGTTCACCCTGCTTATAGACTTGAGACATGGAAGGAGGTATATAACCATAAGATCAACCCAGTTACTGGTGCTTCTACATGGCCAATTAGTGAGTGTCAACTTAAACTGTTACCTCCACACCACAAAACACAAGTTGGAAGACCATCAAAGAAAAGAAGGAAAGCTGCTGATGAGAGAGTGACATAGTCCACTGTGGCAGGAGGGAGACTATCTAGAGCAGGGAAGACAGTGACATGTTCAAAGTGCAATAAACAAGGCCACAATCAAAGAAAATGCAAAGGTCAAACTGCCACAACTTCTAGTCAACCAAAAAAGTCAAAGAAACCAAAGAAAAAAACACCAAGGTAAACTGTTTTTTGATATACACTCTTTCTTTATTGTTGAATTGCTTAATTGGTTAATTGGGTAATTGGTTAATTGTGTTATAATAATGTGGTGATAGTCAAGCTGAGGGTGGAGTGGGTTCATGTCAAGCAGGTGCAACACAAACTAGGGCAATTGCAAGTCAACAAGCTGGAAATCAGGCTGCAGGTGCAACTCAAACACAAGGAAGTCAAGTTGCAGGCAGTCAAAGGTCAAATAAAAGAAAAGCATGTGATGGTGAAGGAAGTCAGCAAACTCAAAGAACCAAGAAAAAATGAAAGTCAAAAGATTTGCAAGTTAGAAACATGCAAATCTGCAACTTTATTGTTCTATGACTTTTATGTTTCAGACTCTTTATGTTTTATGTACTTTGTGACTTGTTTCTTCTATGAATTTTATGGTATGTAATATGAATTCTAAGTAGTATGCCAATCTGCCACTATCTTGTATCATGCTTGTTAGGAGCAAATTTTGGCTAAATGCAATGCAAATTTTTGTGGCAACATGTTAGTAATTCTCCATTGCAACATGTTTAATATTTCTGTTTTATGTAAATTTTGCATAGTAGTTTGCATACACATAATGTAGATTCTGCATAAAGACTATACATTCAACAAAATAAGATATCATTTCATTGTATAAATAAGTGGTACATTAACAAAATAAAGAGTTAACTTCATTACATTAAGAAAACAGAGCACAAAATAAAGAGTTCATTGCATTACAAAGAACAACAAACTGCTTCTCCAAAAGACTACACTTTCTTGATTTATCAAGATTTCCAAAATATGAAGACAAATACAAAGAACAACCAACTGGTTATGAGATACATTTTCAGCCTCCAAACTTGTTTCTCTCGAGCATGCAATGAACTTTCAAGATTGTTTTTTGCTCTTAATAACCCAGGTATGATCTCCAAAGCTTTGTACACATGGGTGGATCAATCCAACTAAAAAACCCACAATTATTCACCTATGCCAACAAATTATCAGTTTAGGTTTATAAAAATCATTGATTTTTACTCAAGAACAAAATATTACAAAAATTCGAGCATTACCTTGCGTGAACATCGATAGAATCTTCTACCAGGATTCAGAGGGGTCCAAGATGTTAGAACAATTGTTGGATTTCCACAGTAACAAAAAAAGCCATGTTTTGATTTGATTTGGAAACCCTAATTGAAAGGGGGGAAGAAAAGGAGGGAGAAAAAAGAGGGAGAAACAAAAAAACGGGGGAAATCTTTTGTTTTGGAGGGAAATGGGTGATAAAAGGGTGTATATAGGCTGCATAGGTGGCAAAAGACGTAAATACCCTCACGTGGTACACACGTGAGGGTGGTAACGGCGAGACATAAACGTCCGTTTATGTCAGGGGGGTCTAATGATAGAGATTTTCAGCACAGGTGAATTAATAATAAAAAAAACGAGAGGGGCGAAAATTGATAAAACAGCAAACCCAGGGTGATCTAATGAAATTTTCTCTCGATAGTAATTACATCTATGCATACACGCAGATTCTACATTTTAAAGGATATCTACCAATAAACTAAAACAGTATTGACATATTTTTGAAACGACACGTGGCGTAATCCTTGATCGACACGTGTCTTTTTAATTTATTTATTTTGTTAAATATTTTAGTTGTATATAAATTCAATTTTCTTATTAAACTTAGAATTAAACTCTAATTCTTGGCTTAATAAATTTATTGTCATTAATAAACTCTAATATTATCATTAATAAATTGTTTTTTTTCTTTCTCAATTCTTCAACTCCTATTACTTATATTAATTATAATAAGTTATTAACATGAAAACTTCAAAAATTTGAGTTTACGATCCGAAATCACAAGGCTATTTGTCATCATCCACTATGCTTACAAGTTTCGATTTTGATGTGGTTTTAAAATTTTAAGGTAAATCCAAAACTCTAACTAAACATATATTATATTTATCATTACTGTTTATTATAATTTAGCTTTGATAATCGATTTACTTTAACCACAATTTATTTCATTTTCACGAATCATGTATGATGTAAGTGCACATCTATGTCAATAGCTGTCTAGATTTTTTGGGCTTATATTGTTATATGTCTTTGTAATGTGATTGTCATTAATGAACTTAGTATTATGCATAGAATACTAGATTAAGTTTAAGTATTGAATGTATAGTAAATCTGCTAAGTGTGAATTGCGAGTTCGCAATTCACAGAGGAAATGCGACCTCGTAATTGCAGGGTCAATTACGAGGCAGGTCACTGATTTACGACCTCGTAAATGTGACGGGCTGGGCTGGAAATGCGAGGCCGACTCGCTGAAGCCCATGTCACACGATTCCTATATAAATACCGAACCCAAACAGAGATTAGGGTTGAACATTTGTCGAAATATCAAGCAGGTATTGCAGGTTATAGTCGTCAAAGGTTGTTCCGCTAGCCCGGAGAAGATCTGCGAGGCAGCAGATGATCTAGGGGCTTATTGTTGATCACCAAGTTATAATGAGGGATTCCGCACCTCAAGATAACTGGAGCAAGCTATTAACGATCCGTACCAGGGGACTTACAATTGGTATCAGAGCCTCTTGGTTTAATACCGGAAGGTTATAGCTTGTTGGTGATAGACAACGTATCGTTTAGGGTCGTCTAGCTGTGATTCTTTCACGGAGTTCTCGACCGAAAACATTAGTATTGAGATCTGGTCGTCTAGCCGTAATTTTTTCATGGAGTTTACGACCGAAATCTTTATTTTTGAGATCTGATCGTGTAAAACTATATCAGATTGTGTTTTCCTCCTTACACGCTTTATAGGGTTAAAGCCTTGTAACGATGAAAACAAGATCTGATTAGTTTTGCATGTTGAGGCAGACCCAGATTTGTGGCTTTTCAGGTTGGGGACGATTTAGGGTTTCTGGAAAAGAAGAGCTGTTGTCGTTCAATGAAGATGCTGATCAGGATGTTTTGCTACCTGGTAAAATTACGACTTCGCAATTGGTATTCAGAATTGCGACTTCGTAATTAGTCATCTAGTTTATGACCTCACAATTGGTCTCTTTAATTGCGACCTCGTAAAGAACAAGTAAGTTGCGACCTCGCAATTGCTCTGAAATTGTGACCTCGCATATATAAGCAGCAGCAGTTCTAGTCCACACACTAAAGAGGAGTTCTTATGCGTTTCAAGTTGTTTAATCAGAAGACTTTAATCACAGAGTTGAAGAAGGTTATCTGAAGAAACATAGGGTAAGTTCCCAATAGAAGACTCTTATGTTGTTGTTGTAAAAAAAAAAAAGTCTTTTGGCAGGAAAAATAATTTTTTCCCAGGGTCTTAGAATGGGATGAAACATGAAGACTTGAAGTTTGGTAGCGTTCGAAAAATTTTAGGTCAATTTTCATCCGTTGTCGACGCGGATTTGGCGAAATTTTTTAGGAATTATCAAAATTTTCTTATGATCATGTTATCCAAAGTTTACATGGAATTCAAAGTTTCATGAGAACATATTTTGGTGGCAAAAATTTGGAGGGAAATCAAAAGTACCTTCTATACCCTATCTTGGCATAAGAAGACCTCATCAGATTTACAGAAAGGAGAGAGTAGTAGTCTGACAATTACAGCAGTCGAAGGTGTTTTGGGTATTAGGGTTTCGAATTCAAGAGTATTAAAGGTTTCAGCATCGTTTGCAACCCCGCGGGCTCGTATTACCTCATCCAGCTCGTATTGCGACCTGGGTAGCTAATTACGACCTCGCCAGTTCAATTGCGACCTCGTATTTCGTTTGCGACCTCGTGAGCTCTTTAAGACCTCACCAGTTTAATTACGACCTCGAGTAACTAATTGCGACCTTGTTTTTCTTTGCGACCTCGTAAACTTTTACGACCTCGTTTATTTTTGAACAGTTCGTGAACTTTACTAGCTCAAAGAAAATGACGTCTCAGTTACCCGCAAACTATCAAGCTTTGCTGAATCAATTAATTCTGATGGATCATGAAACCGGAAAGGCCAATTCACCGCCCAAAGTTGATAAGCCTAGCATTGCTTCTGGAAAATCTCCAAGTGGAAGGATTACTGCCTTCTACAGTGGAGAGAATAACAAGATGAAGATGTCAATGGATTCTGACACTTGATGTATGTAATATCTCTGGAATCAGCCATGGTAGTGCAAAATGGGGTTCAGAGTAGTAGTTCTCCAAGCTCGGGTTACACAGGGATGCCGATGAGCATAAGATCTGCTGAGGGACATTTGGGCATGCTTGCTTCCTTTGTGTCTGCTCATGAGAAGTTAATTGGAGGAAAACTGACTGATCCTGATTTGGTTAGGGAGGATTACAAGCAAGTTGATCCAGATGACTTGGAAGAAATGGATCTAAACTGGCAATTAGCTATGTTAACATTGAGAGTTCAGCGTTTCACAGATAGAACCGGAAGGAAGGTTGTGAATGGCAAAGTAGGGTTTGACAAGACCAAGGTGAAGTGTTATAACTGTGATGGTTTTGGACATTTTGCAAGAGAGTGTCAGAGGCCAAGACGGGACAACAATTCAGCTACAGGCCGTCAGAACTTCAATCAAAGTGGTTCTATAGTGAGTCAGAATTCCGGACATCAATATGCTAATACTGGGAACCGAAGCTCAGAAGATACGGACAACTCGAGAGCTTTAGTTGTTCAATCTGATGGTACTTATAATTGGGGTTCGACTAGTACCGATGATCAGAATCATGCATTCATGGCAATAATTCACGACCTTGATGAAGAAATGAACGATCTTGCTGATAATTCATTTGATCCTATGGTATGTGCCAATGTTCATGGTAGTGTTCATCAGAGGGTAGAAGAGGAACCTGAATCATCAGAACCAGTAAGAGCCGAGAACAAAGATGTCGCTGAAGCTGAGATGAGCTTGATGGCACATCTTGAGGTTCTTGAACAGAAGGAACCACTAAGGAGAACTACAGGGTTATGGTTTGTCGATAGTGGATGTTCAAGACATATGACTAGTGACACGAGACTATCAACGAAGTTTATTCTTGTTAAAGGGTCTTATGTCAGCTTTGCAGGTCCCAAGGGCGGACGTATTTCTAGTATTGGAAAAGTCGTCAATGGGAAATTTAGAATTGATCGACCCAAAGCCAATAAGGCTAGGGGTCCTTTGAAAAACTAATTGTTTATGAATGTGCAGGAGTTGCTAAGGAAGACCGCAGGTTTATGGTTTGTCAATAGCAGAAGCTCCAGGCACATTATGGAAGACAAGGGATTATTAACGGAGTTTACTTCTGTTAAAGGATCCTATGTCTGTTTTGTAAATTAATTTTGTAATAAACAAAGTACTATAGAAGATCATGTTTAGATGATTATCTATAGTACAGATTCTCATATTTTATGCTTTGTTATTATGTTATTGGTCATGATATATATGTCAGTTCCAGAAGACCACTAGTTGGTTCACAGGGATGAAGAAATTGGTGCTCTTGAGGAAGTAGACATCAGTGGATGTCAGTCTTAGGGGAGAGATCAGATTACATAACAGCAAGTGAATACTCATTCACCGGCTCTGGCTATCACGGTTAGATTTTCCTTTGTACTCTCATAAAGACAGATAATGAATCCACTATATCCATTACCAATAATCCTGTTAAGCACAGTAGGACTAAGCACATAGACATAAGGTTTCATTTTATTCGTGATTATGCTGAAAAGAAATTAATAGTCCTAGAAAAGGTGCCGAGTGACTTTAATTTAGCTGATCTGTTCACTAAGGCTTTCGACCGAACTCGTTTCGAGTTGCTAGTCCAATTGATTGGAATGAGAAATCTATAGTGACAGTGTCTCTCAAAAAGGAACTTTGTAAAATGAGTCAGTGTTTGTGTAGTTATGTATGTGTGTCATATAGTGTCAGAAAAAACAAAATAAAAATCAGAAAAATCAGAAAAGAAAAAGAAATATAATAAAAAGAGTAAGGTCACTGCATCAAGACGATTAGACATGACGATACTTTAGCTTTTAAGCCTACTTAATTGTACTTTAAATTGCTCAGTTCAGTGATACCATTATATGTTGTATCGGTAGGAACAAAGTACCAAGGTTTCCTTATAATCTGAACTAAATGTATACAATGTTCTTATGGGAAACGTATTCAGATATATGGCTGAGAATGCTTGTTCTTAAAATAGACAAGTCCTTTAAATCTTATGAAAGATCTTGCATTGTAATTATGTATATTTGGTCTTTATATAGAAGGTCTCGGGTACATATATGTGTATGTATTGCTTTTTCGGATGTATATTTGTGACAAGATATGCAAATATCTAATAAATCTGTTGAAAATATGAAGCTAATGTGGCCTTTGAGATTCGAACAAGTAAGTCCTTGGGGTGTCTTTGTATACCTAGCCTACCTAAAGCTTCCAACTTGGGATAGGTTATCAGAAAGTTCGCTACACGGGTCTCATCGAAAGTCACAGGTTTTCATAAGTACTTAAAATAATGTCACAAATATGCAAGTACTTGTGTTATAACACGATTTAAGCTCTGAATTCGATTCAACAATGGCGGTTTGCAAGTGTGTGTTCTTGGTGTGTGTGTGTGTGTTTTGAGAGAGAAAGATCGAATTAACTGAAAGCTTGGAATTAATGTGTGTGTGAAATGAAATGTTAGTTCTGTTCTTGTTATGATTTCTAAGGTATGAGGGCTATTTATAGTCTAACAATACAACTATGCTAATTATCACAATTAGCCCCTCAACCTTAGTAATCATTTATCTATGACTTAACAACAAGAATGTCCTCTAATCTTAATTACAATTTATCACTATTTTTGGATTTCTAACATTCTCCCCCTTAGTGATTTATTGTAATGAATGAAGTACGTGTTATCTTGTCTTGAAGGAATGAAATTGATGAGCCCGGTGGTGAAGACAATTTGGGATGTTGAAACAAGTCTTCAAAGCTTTCTCTTTTGTCTTTGGAGAACTTGATTCAGTCTTGATCTTGGACTTCTTGAAGTTAAATCATGTGAAGATTCTCAATGTTCTTTTTGAACAGAGAATGATGAAAGCATGTTTGGCTTGAATCTTCGAGAATTGATGAATCATGAATCAGAGTTGTCTTTTGAAATGCAGAAGAGATGAATCTTGGTTTTGATTCTTCAATCTTCGATTCTTGAGTGAAATTCAACTTTTGATTCTTCAGTTGTAATTCTTGAACGAATCTCATCTTCTTGAAATGAAGTTTCATAAATATGAACTCTCCCCCTTGATTTATGCATTGGAGTTTCTTGATAAAATGTTGTTGTATGACTTGAAGATCTTGAATGAAGTGTATTTGATGAAGACTCGTTTGAAGCTTTACTTCTTTGACTTGAATCTTCTAACAAATCTTTCAACCTTTTTGAAGCTTTGATCTTTGTCACATCAACTCGAACACTTTGGAGAGTTAGCAATTGAATGAAGTTTAAGATGAAATTCTTATGAATTAATCATGCTCCCCCTCAATCCATGAGTATACATCTTTTGGAGCATCTTTGAATTGTTGAATTGTCTTGAGTGAAAATCTTTTCATCTTCGGTTTCATTCTTATCTCTATCGTCAATTCAGATTCCCCCTTTTTGAAATCAAAATCTTAATCAACTAAAGTCAAGTGAAAATCTGAAACTATTGACTTATCATGAACAATTTTCTCTCCCTATACACAAACTTTGATAAGCCTTTTCCCATTTGAAACACCCAAATAATTTCTCAACATAGACTCTCATTCCATTTCTATCACTAACTATGCCTTGAAAAGGATAGAAAGATGGTATCATTTGAAGACAATACCACATTCATTTCCGAAGCAAAAGCTCAGTTGACAATAAGACTATGAATCAATCATAATATTTTCTCCCCCTCATAATGACAAAATTGGGAATCAATGTCATTATGCACAAATGCGATTGATTAAAGAAATCCTATGGGTGACTAAAATGTAAGATTGAAGTTGTTGGGACAAACATTATATCATGGTGTTGGTAGTTTCTGTGTTTGTGTGAAGAGAAATGAAAAACCGGATAAGAATGATCCGTTTGCATGTTCAAAAATCAAAAGGATTAATGAAATGACCGATTGAAATGTATAACATTTTTCGGATTTCCTATGTATCATTGAGATATGCACAAAACAAGTCTCTAACATAGTTCGGTCTGCGGCTTTTCAACCACTAGATTGCTTCAAAGAATATAAATCACGGTTAACACTACCGAAGCATTTGATAACCACAATTTTATCCTTAAAGACTTTTAGGGAAAACCGAGGTCACTTAGATTTCTCGTTAGCTCAATAATCACATAAATGTAATTATGAGACCTACGTTCAACGTTGGAAAAGATGTTAGCATTGGTAGGATTTCCATTCGATCATCGTGGAATATCATTGCAGATATCACTACGAATGTTCCGGCTATCTCACAAAGAGAAGCAATTATATCACAAAGATATGACTCTAGTGTGTCCTAAAAGAATGAATGATAATCAAATCAATGATCAATCAAATTAGCTCTAGACACATCGTGATCAAATGAAGTCGGGGACTGGAGCAGAATGTCGCCCTTTTTCAATATCAACATCTTCCAAAAGAAGAGTCAATAGAAGTGTGAAAATCTCCGTGAGAATAAAACAAGTATTTGTAAAGAAATACTTAAGTGGTTAGGTAAAGATGTGCATTGCTTCACTGGGTCCATGAAGACTTCTTCAATATCAAGATATCAACAAATGACATCTGATAGAAACGTGTTTTACCCGGCTTTTGAGAATTTTGGGAAGGGTATCATTTCTTTTATCCCTTTTCTCACAACAAATCACCTTAACCTCTCACTTTTCGACTTTACTCCCTCCATTCTAGTTGCACGAAATCAACATCACTCAAAATACCCTCACTATCTAATCAAAGAAGTGAATACTCCGGGGTTAGAACTCATCGGCGATGATGAAATTCATGGAGTAAATTTTGAGAAATACCTATCGCTCATTGTGCAAACTAATCACCGAACTCCATTTGATTAAAAATCATTGGAAAAACATCAAATGTGTGAATGAAAAGGTTTGAAACACATTTGAAGTTTGAGCATTTTTGAAATCACAAACTCCCCCTTAATCTATGCAAGGATATATCAAAAATGGTTTTCATAGAAAGGTGGAGCAAAAATTGTTTTTGCGAAATCAAAAAGAAACACAAAGTTTTGCTTCAACAACAATGTTGGTAGTAAGATAGCTAAGGAGTACACAAAGGCGTTCAATCCGTCGCATCTTACAACAACATGTTGGAGGCAATAAAAAAATTTAAGTAAAGTGAAAATCCAATCAATTAGTACAATATGAGAGAACAAGGGAGTACACAAAGGCGTTCGATCCTTCGTTTCCCATATCACTTATTGAGAGTTTGAAAAGTTTGTTTGGAAAAAAAACTTGATTGCTATTACGCATACATATTCATATAAGAATACTTGGAAGTACACAAAGGCGTTCGATTCCTTGTTTTCTTATATCAATTTATATGTATAATAACAATGTGTTTAACAATAAATATATCATTTAAGAACGGGTTACATACATAGTATATGCAAGCCATTAAAAAATCTTTTTGTTTATTTTTGTAATTTTTCAATTTTGTATTTTGTTTTCTGAAATGTATCAAGAATTCCTTCAAATGAAAAAGAATTAAGGTTTAAGATTTAACATACCAAGCTTGGAGATCAGAAAATTAAACCTCTTTTCGTCCAACGGTTTTGTGAACAAATCTGCAAGTTGAAATTCAGTTCCCACAAAGTAGAGTTCGATGTCACCTTTCTCAATATGATCTTTGAGAAAATGATATCTAACATCAATATGCTTTGATCGAGAGTGGTTTACTGAGTTGACTGCAATGGCAATGGCACTCTGAGAATCACAATAGATAGGAATATGATCATATGTCAGACCATAATCAGTCAGTTGAGTCTTCATCCATAAAACTTGAGCACAACAACTAGCTGCAGCCACATATTCTGCTTCAGCCGTTGATAGTGAAACACAATTCTGTTTCTTGGAAGACCAACTCACAATTTTATCTCCTAAAAATTGTAAAGTACCGGAAGTGCTCTTGCGATCAAGTTTACAACCTGCATGATCTGCATCTGAATAAGCAGTTAGATTGAATCCAGTATCCCTTGGATACCAGAGACCTAAATCGGGTGTACCCTTCAGATAACGAAAGATTCGTTTCACAGCTTGATAATGTAAATCAGTTGGAGCAGCTTGATATCTAGCACACATACATGTTGCAAACATTATATCTGGGCGAGATGCTGTTAGGTACAACAATGAACCAATCATACTTCTGTATCTCTTTTGGTCAAATGGTTTCCCATTTGCATCAGTATTAATGGTTGTTCGAGCAGCCATTGGGGTAGAAATTGAAGAACATGAAGTCATATCAAACTTTTTCAACATGTCATTTATGTATTTACCTTGTGAGATAAAAATACCAGTTGGTAATTGTTTGATTTGAAGACCCAAAAAGTAATTCATTTCCCCAATCATGCTCATTTCAAAATGATTGACCATTAGAGATGAAAAGTTTCGGCAAAATGTTTGACTGGTCGACCCAAATATAATGTCATCAACATATATTTGAACTAGTAGAACATGCTTACCTTGTTTGCGAATGAACAGGGTAGGGTCAATTATGCCTTTGGTAAATCCACCTTTAAGTAAGAAAGTAGTTAAGGAATCATACCATGCTCGGGGTGCTTGCTTAAGACCATAGAGAGCCTTGTCTAACCTGTAGACATGGTTTGGTCTTTGAGGATCAACAAAACCTTCAGGTTGATCAACGTAGACTTCTTCTTTGAGGTCACCATTCAGAAAAGCAGTTTTCACATCCATTTGAAACACAGTGAAGTTTCGGAATGCGGCATAAGCTAAGAAAATTCGAATGGCCTCCATTCTTGCTACTGGAGCAAAAGTTTCGTCGAAATCAACACCAGGTTGTTGGCAATAACCCTTTGCAACAAGTCGAGCTTTATTCCTTACTACCACTCCATTCTCATCCTTTTTGTTTTTGAATATCCACTTCGTTCCGATTGGATCAGCTTTTCTGGGATTTGGAACTAACCTCCATACCTTCAGTCTTTCAAATTGAGCGAGTTCATCTTGCATTGCCTTAACCCACTCTGGATCTTGAAGAGCTTCAGATACCGTTTTGGGTTCAATATTGCTAAGAGAAAGTGCAACAAGACACTCATTTACTGAGGTACGAGTAGTTACTCCTGCTTGTGGATCTCCAATTATTTGATCAGTAGGATGATCTTTCTGCATGCGAATCCACTTGTGAGTATGAGGAAGAGGATCTTGTTGTTGAAGATCAACATCACCATCATTGAAACTTGATGTTTGGTGAGAGATGGAATCATAACTTGGTATAACCCTTTCCTCATATGCTGGATGATCAAAGTCAAGTGGTACATACACATTTGGAGTGTTCAGTGGATTTGTTGTCTGAGTGAATTGAGAAGGTTGTTCTTGAACATTCCTTTGAGTAGGATTCTCAGGAGAGGATGATGGAATAGAATCATTTGAAGATGATATTTGCTCAGAGGAACTTGATGATGATTCATGAGTGTTGTTAGGAACTTGATCGTGGTTATGAAGAGGTTCATTGTTTGGAATTGGTTCAACGATGATCTGAGGTTCTTGATCATGAACCGGTTTTGAATTATAGAATTCTTCAAAAAGAATATCTAATTCATCACTGGTTGGAGTTGGAAATTTCTTGAATTTAGAAGCCAAGGTAGTATTCCTTGTAGAAGGACTTGAAGCACTTGAATCCATACTTGTTGGTAGCAAGCTTTCTTGCTCAAAAATCATGCCTGACATCTCATCGAACCAAACATTCATCGTTTCTTGAATTGTGTTTGTTCGGCGATTGTAGATTCGGTAGGCTATAGATGTTTTGGAATAACCAACAAAATATCCTTCATCTCCTTTCTTCTCGAATTTTCCAAGATTCTCCCGATCATTCAACGTGTAACAAACACACCCAAATATGTGGAAGTAGTTGATGTTGGGTTTCCGTTTGTTAACAACCTCATAAGGAGTCTTTTCGAACCGCTGATTGATAATGGACCGATTCTGAGTGTGACAAGCAGTGTCAACAGCTTCAGCCCACATATTGGATGGCAATTTGGAATAAGCAAGCATTGTCCTTGCTGCTTCCACCAGCGATCGATTTCTCCTTTCAACAACACCGTTTTGTTGTGGGGTTCGAACTGCTGAGAATTGATGAGTAATACCTTTGGATTTGCAGAATTCATCAAAAACAGCATTCTTGAATTCAGTACCGTTATCCGAACGGATGTAACGAACTGGAAGTTGAAGATTTACTTGAGTAATGGTGATGAAATCTATCAACATCTGAGTTGTTTCATCTTTGGATGCTAGGAACTTAACCCAAGTATATCTTGAATAATCATCAACAATAACCAGGATGTATTTCTTCCCATTTCGGCTTTGTACTTTCATCGGCCCACAAAGATCCATGTGAAGCAAATGAAGAGGTGCTAAAGAATTTGGAGATTTCTTCGGTTTATGAGAAACTCTCTTAATTTTCCCAACAGCACAAGAAGGACAGACATGCTCACTTTCATACTTATAGTCAGGTAAGCCTTCAACAAGATGCTTATTGACTAAAGTATTGATTGTTTGGAAATTCAGATGAGAGAGCCTTCTATGCCATAACCAAGAATTCTTCGAGGTAGCCTTTGAAATGAGACAGATATTATCAGTTGGTTGGTTATCATCGAGATTGACGGTAAAAAGGTTATCGTCACGATCGCCACAAAGAATATCAATTCCATCTAAGGTTTGGACTTTGCAAAGAGATTTTCGAAAAAGAACTTGAAGATTGTTATCACAGAATTGTCCAACACTGAACAAGTTGTGACTTAAACCTTCAACATAGTGAACTTTCTTGATTATAATCCCATTTCGTTCAATGTCCCCATAACCTAAGATAGGAGCGAAATTGTTGTTTCCAAAGCGAACAGTTCCCATGAATCTTTCAACAAAATTCTTCAGCAAAGATTTATTTCCAGTCATGTGCTTCGAACACCCGGAATCGAGTATCCAAACACAGATGGTTATTTCCTGCAATCAAAGAAATTTAACCGTTTTTAGGTACCCACTTGAAAACGGGTCCTTTTTGGTTAGATAAAACAGGCAGGGTATATAACTTAGGACGCGCATTCAAACATGTTATTGAATCAACATAAGCATCAACAAGCATATTATCAACAAACATATTTGAATAAAATGTACGAACATTCACACACGAATTAAAAGTAACATGTCTACAAGCATTCAAATCATCCACACACGAATTAAAATTGTTTACAAGCATTCAAATCATCCACACACGAATTAAAAGTAACATGTCTACAAGCATTCAAATCATCCACACACGAATTAAAAGTAAATGTTACAAGCATTCAAATCATCCACACACGAATTAAAAGTAAATGTCTACAAGCATTCAAATCATCCACACACGAATTAAAAGTAAATGTCTACAAGCATTCAAATCATCCACACACGAATTAAAAGTAACATGTCTACAAGCATTCAAATCATCCACACACGAATTAAAAGTAAATGTTACAAGCATTCAAATCATCCACACACGAATTAAAAGTAAATGTCTACAAGCATTCAAATCATCCACACACGAATTAAAAGTAAATGTCTACAAGCATTCAAATCATCCACACACGAATTAAAAGTAACATGTCTACAAGCATTCAAATCATCCACACACGAATTAAAATAAATGTTACGAACATTCACACACGAATTAAAAGTAACATGTCTACAAGCATTCAAATCATCCACACACGAATTAAAATTGTTTACAAGCTCACAAGGCCTTGCCTTGGCACATTCAACATTTATTGACAGATCAGAATTGTTTTGTTTAACAGGAACACCTTTCCACCGATTAACAGCTTTTCTCCTCCTTCTTTTCTTCATTTTCTCAACCTCTTTCTGATTACTAGTGATCTTAGGTACTAATGACTTAGCAACCCATTTAGCATCACTACTTAAGCTCTTTCCACCTGTTGAATTGAAGCTACAAAGATTAGAACGAGGGGTTTTAAAAACTTTCATCTTTTTGGAATCTTTTGGTGGTGAGGAAACTTCTTGCTTCTTTGGTTTATCATGAGAGAACCATCCATATCTATCCCTATATCTAGTTGAACCATTAGATGCATCCTTAGTTAGCAACTTTGAGCTAGACTTAGAAACCTTAGGTAAAAAGCTAGATTGAGAGATAGATTTAGAAGCATTTGAACAGTCTTTTGGAAGTTTCACTTTGGTGTACTTTGTTTTGTGTGGGATCTTAGCTTGTTCTTCTATGACATGTTTCACAGGTGTAGCAATGGTCTTTGGTTCAGTCTTGACGAGTTTGGTCTTAACTCGTTTCTTTGAGTAATATGAAGTTGGAGCTTTGGACGATGGTTTTTGAGATTCCATTTCTGTTTCCACTTTGATTTTGGTAGATTCAATCTTTTTCTCAGTTTCTGAATCAAAAATATATTCTCCCTCCATGAATTTATCAAAATCAACCTTCGTGAAATCTTTTGAAAAAGAAAATTCCAATGGAGATTGATTAATTTTAGATTTATTTGAAAATTTTGAGAAATCAGGAATCTTGGTGTCCAACTTCACATTATGGGTAGTCTCAGAAATTAGGTTAACTTGAACTGACACATCTTTGGTCTCACAAGAAAATTGAGTAGACGTATCAACACCTATACTAGCACTAGGCTTAGGGTGAACAACTAACTCATCAACAGCGTTGCATGTGAAAAACCTATAGAAGTACCATATCAAAACTAAACTATGTGCAAGTTCTTCATCAGAAAGATCAGATTGCACACAATCATCAGCTATAAAAGTAGCAGTATTTTGACAAGTACATTCAAAAGAATCAGTCAAGGTCTGAGTGGAGGTATTGGTAGATGAATCACAAGTAGTTTGGGTAGAATTTTCTACGGATGCACTTTGGTCAGTTTGAGTAGAAACATTCTCACAAACTTTCTTAGTATTAACAACAATACATTTATCCTCTAGATTCGGACTTTGAGACTTGAGATGATTGATAACTGTTTGTTGAGTTTCCACCTTTTGTTGTAAATCTTCTATTTGCTTTTCCAAAAATGTGGTTGGAAAATACATTTTAGTTGATTTAGGTGAAGTACCAACAGATTCTTGGTTTTGAAAATTTGATTCAATTTCTTCCAATTTGAAAATTGAAGATTTCTTTGTTTTGTATGAATCATTGATTGCATCATAATTAACCAAAAAATCTGGATTAGGTATTCTCTCAACTTCATCAGTCTCAAATTCGTCATCCAATGGACGAATAAATTGTTGTATCATACCAAGGCGAAGAAATTTTTCATCATACAGGGGTTCGATTTCCTCTTTGGCCTTCTTTAATGGTGTGATATTCTCAAATCCCAACCCGTGAAGAAGTTCTGTTTTGTCAATTTTTGACTTGTTGAAATAGGCAGTGAAATTCAAGAGAGGATTTTGTTCAACTTTATATAGCTTTTCTTGATAGAAAAGTATATTCTTTTTAAATTCCTCAACTTGTTTTTCAAGATTCTCAATTTCAATGCCTTTAAGAAAACAATTATGATTTAAATCAGAAATCTTCCTTTCGAGTTCAACATTGTTTGGTTTGGCTTCTTGGAGCTTCTTATTGAGAATATCAACGTCCATTTGTCTCGCATTTGCCCGAAGCCATTCATTGGTCTTTTGAATTTCAAGATCTTGATTGGCTTTTTCAAGATCATGAATGGTCTTTTCAAGATTTTGACATCTTAGTAATAACTTAGAATCAGGAGTAACATTCATCTCACATTCTTTAACCAACATTTTTTCTTTGTATGTTTGAAAATCTTGTTTAATAGTATCATGTTCAAAAAGTAATTTTGAGTGTTCTTCAAGAAGATTTGAAAATTCACTTTTTGAAAAAGAAATACTATTTTTCAACCTTTTGTTTTTGTTGGCTAAAGAATTGATAAGATTTGTTAATTTAGATAAAGCTAATCTACAAGACTCTTTGTCCTTAATCAAAGAAAAAGTAGAGTCGAGATTTACCTCATCATCTGGGTACTCATCATCAGTGCTTTCTGCTTCAAGGACTTTGTTCTTGGCCAATCTCGCCATATAGCAAACATTAGCGGAGAGATCTTGATCTTCATCATCAGTGAGCAACAGCCATTTGTCATCTTCGGCAAGCAATGCATGTCCTGCTTCGACCTGTTTGGCTAATAGCATCTTTTGCTTGTAGTACTCATAGTTCCGCTTCTTGGGTTGTTTGCAATCAACAGCAAAATGTCCAGGAACTCCACAATTGTAGCACCTTTTGTCTGATGTTTTCCCCTTTTCAACTGCTTGTTTCTCATAAACATCCTTCTTTTCACCATATCTTGAACCAGTAGCTTCACTCTGCTCATTGCTCCTTGGATGATAGTGTTCCTTCTTGGGAAATGCACTTGTTGAAGAAGTGCGGAGATTGTTGTTTGTTGGCCTCGCTTTGAAATATCTCTTCTTGAAATGCTTAGTTACTGCGGCAAGAGCTTGATATAGTTCATCTGATACACCATCTCTTGTAGCCATCACATCATCTCCCTCCTCATCTGACGAAGAAACAACTACCATTTGCCTTTTGAGAGCTTCAGAAATCTTCTTCTCAACGATCAATGCCAAAGGATCAGAAGATACAACTTCTGGCATTTTGTTCGATGAAGCTTTGCTTAGGACTTGGTTTTCATTGAGCTTGAATGATTCATATAGAGTATGAATGGTGAACTTGGTCAGGTTTTGATGTTGCTTGATTTGGGTTCCAAAATCTTCCCATTCTTGACCAAGTGCTTTGATGAACTTGATGTTTAACTCAATCTCAGTCTTCTTGACATTGTTCTTTCTCAGTTCATTTATGACATTACAAAATCTGTAATAAACTGCCTCAAGAGATTCATTTGGCATTTTGGAGAAGTTGTCAAACTCAGTCAAAATGTTGGTCAATCTGATTGTTGAAGTCACGTCAGCTCCTTCCATCTGTCTTGCCACCTCATCCCATATCTCTTTTGCTGTATCATAGGAATCAACAGACCCATAGATTTCATCTGGTAGAGCTCTGTATAAACATGACCTTGCTCTGTTGTCTGCAGCTGTTCGATCCTTTTGCTCAGCATTCAAAAGTTCATGAGTTGTAATAACTGCACCAGTAGTGGGATGGAGATGAACAGCAAGTCCTTTCAGAATGGATTCTTTCATCATATGGCCATTTGTTTGACTCTCCACATAATCCATGAATCGTTTCTTCCATAGTCCGTAAGAACCACGGTAGAGAACTGGAGGTCTTGTATCAGAACCTAATGCCAACGCTTCACGAGAAGCCATTTGAGATTGATTTGAATTGGAAAAAAATGACTTGAAACGGTCTTGAAAACTGGGACGATCTTGAATGAAGATCGTCTTGGAACTTTTTGGTGAAATTTGGCTAAGTATTAAAATGAAACGGTTTTGATGAGGATCGTCTTAGAACTTTTTGGTGAAATTTGGCTAAGTATGAAAATTGAAACGGTCTTGAAGAACTGGGACGATCTTGAATGAAGATCGTCTTGGAACTTTTTGGTGAAATTTGGCTAAGTATTAAAATGAAACGGTTTTGATGAGGATCGTCTTAGAACTTTTTGGTGAAATTTGGCTAAGTATGAAAAATGAAACGGTCTTGAAAACTGGGACGATCTTGAATGAAGATCGTCTTGGAACTTTTTGGTGAAATTTGGCTAAGTATGAAAATTGAAACGGTCTTGAAGAACTGGGACGATCTTGTTTGAAGATCGTCTTGGAAATTTTGGTGAAATTTGGCTAAGTATGAAAATTGAAACGGTCTTGAAGAACTGGGACGATCTTGAATGAAGATCGTCTTGGAACTTTTTGGTGAAATTTGGCTAAGTATGAAAATGAAACGGTCTTGAAGAACTGGGACGATCTTGAATGAAGATCGTCTTGGAACTTTTTGGTGAAATTTGGCTAAGTATGAAAATGAAACGGTCTTGAAGAACTGGGACGATCTTGAATGAAGATCGTCTTGGAACTTTTTGGTGAAATTTGGCTAAGTATGAAAATTGAAACGGTCTTGAAGAACTGGGACGATCTTGTTTGAAGATCGTCTTGGAACTTTTTGGTGAAATTTGGCTAAGTATTAAAATGAAACGGTTTTGATGAGGATCGTCTTGGAACTTTTTGGTGAAATTTGGCTAAGTATTAAAATGAAACGGTTTTGATGAAGATCGTCTTGGAACAATTTTTGGTGAAATTTGGCTAAGTATGAAAATTGAAACGGTCTTGAAGAACTGGGACGATCTTGTTTGAAGATCGTCTTGGAAATTTTGGTGAAATTTGGCTAAGTATGAAAATTGAAACGGTCTTGAAGAACTGGGACGATCTTGAATGAAGATCGTCTTGGAACTTTTTGGTGAAATTTGGCTAAGTATGAAAATTGAAACGGTCTTGAAGAACTGGGACGATCTTGTTTGAAGATCGTCTTGGAAATTTTGGTGAAATTTGGCTAAGTATGAAAATGAAACGGTCTTGAAGAACTGGGACGATCTTGAATGAAGATCGTCTTGGAACTTTTTGGTGAAATTTGGCTAAGTATGAAAATGAAACGGTCTTGAAGAACTGGGACGATCTTGAATGAAGATCGTCTTGGAACTTTTTGGTGAAATTTGGCTAAGTATGAAAATTGAAACGGTCTTGAAGAACTGGGACGATCTTGAATGAAGATCGTCTTGGAACTTTTTGGTGAAATTTGGCTAAGTATGAAAATTGAAACGGTCTTGATTGAACCAGGGAATGAAACGATCTTGACTTAAACAAGAATTGAAACGATCTTGACTTAAACAAGAATTGAAACGATCTTGACTTAAACAAGAATTGAAACGATCTTGACTTAAACAAGAATTGAAACGATCTTGACTTAAACAAGAATTGAAACGATCTTGACTTAAACAAGAATTGAAACGATCTTGACTTAAACAAGAATTGAAACGATCTTGACTTAAACAAGAATTGAAACGATCTTGACTTAAACAAGAATTGAAACGATCTTGACTTAAACAAGAATTGAAACGATCTTGACTTAAACAAGAATTGAAACGATCTTGACTTAAACAAGAATTGAAACGATCTTGACTTAAACAAGAATTGAAACGATCTTGACTTAAACAAGAATTGAAACGATCTTGACTTAAACAAGAATTGAAACGATCTTGATTAAACAAATTGAAACGATCTTGTTTGAAGATCGTCTTGGAAATTTTTGGTGAAATTTGGCTAAGTATGAAAATTGAAACGGTCTTGAAGAACTGGGACGATCTTGTTTGAAGATCGTCTTGGAACTTTTTGGTGAAATTTGGCTAAGTATTAAAATGAAACGGTTTTGATGAGGATCGTCTTAGGTGAAACGATCTTGGTGGACGATCTTGAATGAAGATCGTCTTGGAACTTTTTGGTGAAATTTGGCTAAGTATTAAAATGAAACGGTTTTGATGAGGATCGTCTTAGGTGAAACGATCTTGGTTGAAGTTCGTTCTGGGTAAAAAAAATGAGACGATCTTGGTATTAAGATCGTCTTGATTTCTTTCACAAAACTTTCAAGTGTCTGAAATGACCAAACCAATCCTTTTGGATTAGTTAGCCAGTATCAACACTTCCACAACACACTTTTTGCTAAAACGATCTTATGAGGATCGTCTTAACAAACCACTAAGCACTGAACTAAAACGATCTTAGGCAGATCGTCTTGGTCTTCTTCTTCAACTGAACACATTTCCAGAAAAACTCCATTGACAAGTTTTTAAAACTTCGATTTCTTAACAATTACTAGGAGTTTGATCACGAAATCACTTCCAAACTGTTTTAATTCACGTCCGAAACACGATTATGAACAAAATTCAACTCAAAACACAACAGATTCAAATCCCTGAAATTACGCGCCAAAACTCAAAATTCAATCTCGAGATTTAGATCGAATTGGAACTTGAAACTTGACAGGATTATGTTATCAATAGCCACGAATCTATTGATGAACAAACAATTGTGATTTTATGAGATTAGATGTGTGAATTTTGAAAAACCAGTAGGTGAGATATTTCGAACAGAATTTGAGATTAAACTTGATTTTGATGAAATTGTGATCGAATTCAGTTATGGATCGTCATCAGATTGATGTTTCGCTCTGATACCACTTGTTATAACACGATTTAAGCTCTGAATTCGATTCAACAATGGCGGTTTGCAAGTGTGTGTTCTTGGTGTGTGTGTGTGTGTTTTGAGTGTGTGTGTGTGTGTGTGTGTGTGTGTGTGTGTGTGTGTGTGTGTGTGTGTGTGTGGGTGTGTGTGTGTGTGTGTGTGTGTGTGTGTGTGTGTGTGTGTGTGTGTGTGTGTGTGTGTGTGTGTGTGTGTGTGTCTGTGTGTGTGTGTGTGTGTGTGTGTGTGTGTGTGTGTGTGTGTGTGTGTGTGTGTGTGTGTGTGTGTGTGTGTGTGTGTGTGTGTGTGTGTGTGTGTGTGTGTGTGTGTGTGTGTGTGTGTGTGTGTGTGTGTGTGTGTGTGTGTGTGTGTGTGTGTGTGTGTGTGTGTGTGTGTGTGTGTGTGTGTGTGTGTGTGTGTGTGTGTGTGTGTGTGTGTGTGTGTGTGTGTGTGTGTGTGTGTGTGTGTGTGTGTGTGTGTGTGTGTGTGTGTGTGTGTGTGTGTGTGTGTGTGTGTGTGTGTGTGTGTGTGTGTGTGTGTGTGTGTGTGTGTGTGTGTGTGTGTGTGTGTGTGTGTGTGTGTGTGTGTGTGTGTGTGTGTGTGTGTGTGTGTGTGTGTGTGTGTGTGTGTGTGTGTGTGTGTGTGTGTGTGTGTGTGTGTGTGTGTGTGTGTGTGTGTGTGTGTGTGTGTGTGTGTGTGTGTGTGTGTGTGTGTGTGTGTGTGTGTGTGTGTGTGTGTGTGTGTGTGTGTGTGTGTGTGTGTGTGTGTGTGTGTGTGTGTGTGTGTGTGTGTGTGTGTGTGTGTGTGTGTGTGTGTGTGTGTGTGTGTGTGTGTGTGTGTGTGTGTGTGTGTGTGTGTGTGTGTGTGTGTGTGTGTGTGTGTGTGTGTGTGTGTGTGTGTGTGTGTGTGTGTGTGTGTGTGTGTGTGTGTGTGTGTGTGTGTGTGTGTGTGTGTGTGTGTGTGTGTGTGTGTGTGTGTGTGTGTGTGTGTGTGTGTGTGTGTGTGTGTGTGTGTGTGTGTGTGTGTGTGTGTGTGTGTGTGTGTGTGTGTGTGTGTGTGTGTGTGTGTGTGTGTGTGTGTGTGTGTGTGTGTGTGTGTGTGTGTGTGTGTGTGTGTGTGTGTGTGTGTGTGTGTGTGTGTGTGTGTGTGTGTGTGTGTGTGTGTGTGTGTGTGTGTGTGTGTGTGTGTGTGTGTGTGTGTGTGTGTGTGTGTGTGTGTGTGTGTGTGTGTGTGTGTGTGTGTGTGTGTGTGTGTGTGTGTGTGTGTGTGTGTGTGTGTGTGTGTGTGTGTGTGTGTGTGTGTGTGTGTGTGTGTGTGTGTGTGTGTGTGTGTGTGTGTGTGTGTGTGTGTGTGTGTGTGTGTGTGTGTGTGTGTGTGTGTGTGTGTGTGTGTGTGTGTGTGTGTGTGTGTGTGTGTGTGTGTGTGTGTGTGTGTGTGTGTGTGTGTGTGTGTGTGTGTGTGTGTGTGTGTGTGTGTGTGTGTGTGTGTGTGTGTGTGTGTGTGTGTGTGTGTGTGTGTGTGTGTGTGTGTGTGTGTGTGTGTGTGTGTGTGTGTGTGTGTGTGTGTGTGTGTGTGTGTGTGTGTGTGTGTGTGTGTGTGTGTGTGTGTGTGTGTGTGTGTGTGTGTGTGTGTGTGTGTGTGTGTGTGTGTGTGTGTGTGTGTGTGTGTGTGTGTGTGTGTGTGTGTGTGTGTGTGTGTGTGTGTGTGTGTGTGTGTGTGTGTGTGTGTGTGTGTGTGTGTGTGTGTGTGTGTGTGTGTGTGTGTGTGTGTGTGTGTGTGTGTGTGTGTGTGTGTGTGTGTGTGTGTGTGTGTGTGTGTGTGTGTGTGTGTGTGTGTGTGTGTGTGTGTGTGTGTGTGTGTGTGTGTGTGTGTGTGTGTGTGTGTGTGTGTGTGTGTGTGTGTGTGTGTGTGTGTGTGTGTGTGTGTGTGTGTGTGTGTGTGTGTGTGTGTGTGTGTGTGTGTGTGTGTGTGTGTGTGTGTGTGTGTGTGTGTGTGTGTGTGTGTGTGTGTGTGTGTGTGTGTGTGTGTGTGTGTGTGTGTGTGTGTGTGTGTGTGTGTGTGTGTGTGTGTGTGTGTGTGTGTGTGTGTGTGTGTGTGTGTGTGTGTGTGTGTGTGTGTGTGTGTGTGTGTGTGTGTGTGTGTGTGTGTGTGTGTGTGTGTGTGTGTGTGTGTGTGTGTGTGTGTGTGTGTGTGTGTGTGTGTGTGTGTGTGTGTGTGTGTGTGTGTGTGTGTGTGTGTGTGTGTGTGTGTGTGTGTGTGTGTGTGTGTGTGTGTGTGTGTGTGTGTGTGTGTGTGTGTGTGTGTGTGTGTGTGTGTGTGTGTGTGTGTGTGTGTGTGTGTGTGTGTGTGTGTGTGTGTGTGTGTGTGTGTGTGTGTGTGTGTGTGTGTGTGTGTGTGTGTGTGTGTGTGTGTGTGTGTGTGTGTGTGTGTGTGTGTGTGTGTGTGTGTGTGTGTGTGTGTGTGTGTGTGTGTGTGTGTGTGTGTGTGTGTGTGTGTGTGTGTATGTTATGTGCATAATTTGAAAGTGCTGACAGTGAATTATTTGACCTTAATGAGACTTAGGTTAATAATAGACTGTTAAGTATATTCATTTTATCTTGCTATTTTATTCATTTCTTCAGATTGTATGTTATTACTTTGAGAAGATTTGATGTGTGTGTTGAGATGTGCAGGACAACGGACATATATTCGTTTTTGTAGGTTGTTGAGCAAGATTTCACCACGGAAGCAAGATATGGATCATGCAAATCTATACTGAACAAAGATAAATACTAGTTTGATGAGGCTATCATAGGAGTATTTATAATTGTTATCTAGTTTAACCAAGTTGGATACTAGTTTGATGAGGCAATCATAGGAGTATTACATATGGTATCCATAGATGGGATTTGCATAATCAAATGTCATTTTGCAAAAGTATAAGAGATTAGGTTTCAGTTAGATGTTTTTACAGAGTTAAAGACAAGTGACTTTGGAAACGGAATCTATATAAGTTTGCATAATGAAGGATACTTTGTTGGAAGACCTTAGATTAGGTTATCCATAGAATAATAAGACAGGGTTCTTAAGATTCTAGATTTGATAAGTATCCATAGAATGATAAGACAGAGATCTTAAGATTCTAGATCTTGATAAGTATGTGTAGAATGATAAGACAGAGATCTTAAGATTCTAGATCTTGATAAGTATGTGTAGAATGATAAGACAGAGATCTTAAGATTCTAGATCTTGATAAGTATGTGTAGAATGATAAGACAGAGATCTTAAGATTCTAGATCTTGATAAGTATGTGTAGAATGATAAGACAGAGATCTTAAGATTCTAGATCTTGATAAGTATGTGTAGAATGATAAGACAGAGATCTTAAGATTCTAGATCTTGATAAGTATGTGTAGAATGATAAGACAGAGATCTTAAGATTCTAGATCTTGATAAGTATGTGTAGAATGATAAGACAGAGATCTTAAGATTCTAGATCTTGATAAGTATGTGTAGAATGATAAGACAGAGATCTTAAGATTCTAGATCTTGATAAGTATGTGTAGAATGATAAGACAGAGATCTTAAGATTCTAGATCTTGATAAGTATGTGTAGAATGATAAGACAGAGATCTTAAGATTCTAGATCTTGATAAGTATGTGTAGAATGATAAGACAGAGATCTTAAGATTCTAGATCTTGATAAGTATGTGTAGAATGATAAGACAGAGATCTTAAGATTCTAGATCTTGATAAGTATGTGTAGAATGATAAGACAGAGATCTTAAGATTCTAGATCTTGATAAGTATGTGTAGAATGATAAGACAGAGATCTTAAGATTCTAGATCTTGATAAGTATGTGTAGAATGATAAGACAGAGATCTTAAGATTCTAGATCTTGATAAGTATGTGTAGAATGATAAGACAGAGATCTTAAGATTCTAGATCTTGATAAGTATGTGTAGAATGATAAGACAGAGATCTTAAGATTCTAGATCTTGATAAGTATGTGTAGAATGATAAGACAGAGATCTTAAGATTCTAGATCTTGATAAGTATGTGTAGAATGATAAGACAGAGATCTTAAGATTCTAGATCTTGATAAGTATGTGTAGAATGATAAGACAGAGATCTTAAGATTCTAGATCTTGATAAGTATGTGTAGAATGATAAGACAGAGATCTTAAGATTCTAGATCTTGATAAGTATGTGTAGAATGATAAGACAGAGATCTTAAGATTCTAGATCTTGATAAGTATGTGTAGAATGATAAGACAGAGATCTTAAGATTCTAGATCTTGATAAGTATGTGTAGAATGATAAGACAGAGATCTTAAGATTCTAGATCTTGATAAGTATGTGTAGAATGATAAGACAGAGATCTTAAGATTCTAGATCTTGATAAGTATGTGTAGAATGATAAGACAGAGATCTTAAGATTCTAGATCTTGATAAGTATGTGTAGAATGATAAGACAGAGATCTTAAGATTCTAGATCTTGATAAGTATGTGTAGAATGATAAGACAGAGATCTTAAGATTCTAGATCTTGATAAGTATGTGTAGAATGATAAGACAGAGATCTTAAGATTCTAGATCTTGATAAGTATGTGTAGAATGATAAGACAGAGATCTTAAGATTCTAGATCTTGATAAGTATGTGTAGAAGGTTAAATAAATCCTTAGATATAGACTTAATGTGAATGAAGAAGATTAAGAAAATCTTAGTCATAGACGTTAAGTGAATATGAAAGGTTATTGACTATTAGATATAGAAATAATTTTATTTTAATATGAAAGATTATCAACTATGTTAGTAAAACCTTAGACATAGAAATGTCATGTTTGAATGTGAAAGGCTACATAGTTAATATTTTATGCCTTAGACATAGAAATGTCATGTTTGAATGTGAAAGGCTACATAGTTAATATTTTATGCCTTAGACATAGAAATGTCATGTTTGAATGTGAAAGGCTACATAGTTAATATTTTATGCCTTAGACATAGAAATGTCATGTTTGAATGTGAAAGGCTACATAGTTAATATTTTATTCTATCATAGTTATATATCCTAGTCATAAATTGAGGGGGAGGTATAAGAATGAAGAATCAATTTTATAACTGGTTAGAAATATGGATTGTTGCAAGTGGTACATATTCGGGAAAGCTAAATTCGAGAAAGTTTTGGAAAGATTGATCGTTAAAAAGTTAAAGAATTTTGTGTAAGTTTATTAACTTTTCAGGTTAAGACGAAGATCGAGGAAAAGATGAAAATTTGATGCCTACAGGTTTGATCTTTAAATTTTCATATTTCCAGGAAGTTCGTGGTAATCGTTGATCAATTATTCAGAAACTTTGACGAAAATTTGATTTTAAAGTGTGCAGGAGGTATTTACGACCTCGTAATTAGCAAGAGGCAGAATACGACCTCGTATTTGACTTAACAGATTTTCAAAAGTTTATTTTTATAAAAATTTGAAAATAAGTTAATTTTTATATTTAACTTAATTACAGGGTTAATTAAAGTTAATTTAACAGATTTTCAAAAGTTTATTTTTATAAAAATTTGAAAATAAGTTAATTTTTATATTTAACTTAATTACAGGGTTAATTAAAGTTAATTTAACAGATTTTCAAAAGTTTATTTTTATAAAAATTTGAAAATAAGTTAATTTTTATATTTAACTTAATTACAGGGTTAATTAAAGTTAATTTAACAGATTTTCAAAAGTTTATTTTTATAAAAATTTGAAAATAAGTTAATTTTTATATTTAACTTAATTACAGGGTTAATTAAAGTTAATTTAACAGATTTTCAAAAGTTTATTTTTATAAAAATTTGAAAATAAGTTAATTTTTATATTTAACTTAATTACAGGGTTAATTAAAGTTAATTTAACAGATTTTCAAAAGTTTATTTTTATAAAAATTTGAAAATAAGTTAATTTTTATATTTAACTTAATTACAGGGTTAATTAAAGTTAATTTAACAGATTTTCAAAAGTTTATTTTTATAAAAATTTGAAAATAAGTTAATTTTTATATTTAACTTAATTACAGGGTTAATTAAAGTTAATTTAACAGATTTTCAAAAGTTTATTTTTATAAATATTTGAAAATAAGTTAATTTTTATATTTAATTTAATTACAGGGTTAATTAAAGTTAATTTATATTTAACTTAATTACAGGGTTAATTAAAGTTAATTTAACAGATTTTCAAAAGTTTATTTTTATAAAAATTTGAAAATAAGTTAATTTTTATATTTAACTTAATTACAGGGTTAATTAAAGTTAATTTTTATATTTAACTTAATTACAGGGTTAATTAAAGTTAATTTAACAGATTTTCAAAAGTTTATTTTTATAAATATTTGAAAATGAGTTAATTGATGCTTAACTAAATTACAGAGATAATTTATGTTATGTTGTAAATTACAGGGATAATTTATGCTTTTTGACTAAATTACCGGGATAATTTTAGTTGTGTATGTTATGCATATGAATTTTTATGTCTTTTTGAGTAATTAATTATTTGTTATTGATTACAGAAATGGCAAGAAATTTCATAGCAGGTCATAATTATGTGATGAACTTCGATGATAATCAGGAAGGAACGACTTATTATCACGAGATATTTGCCTTCTTCCGAAGATCAAGGATTCATCATGTTCTTACACATTCTCCAGTTATATATTTAGATTATCTCAGAGATTTCTGGAATAATGCTGACTGTGTGAAGGCAGGAGATGTGTATATCTTTCATACCATAGTTGCTGGGCAGCAGATACAGTTCACAGCTGCTGACCTCGTTAACATTCTTAATCTGGGCACAGTTGAACAAGAAGGTGGTGTTACAGGTCTCACCAAGTTCAGACATGAAGTCATTCAAGGTGCTTTCAGAAGAATGGGGTTTGCTGCAGATATGTCAAGTAAAACTCTGTTCAAGAAGGGTTTTTATGGCAGGTGGAGGTATCTTGCGCATGTGTTGCTGGTTAGTTTAAGCAACAAGAAGTCTGGTTATGATACATTGAACCAGGAAGCCCAAGCACAGATGGTGGGCTTGGTATTTAACAAGCCATACAGTTTCTCTAAATTCTTTTTCGATGAGATGAAGAAACAGATCACAGCCACAGGAAAGAGGAGGTTTTTGATGTATCCTCGGTTCGTGATGATGATAATCAATGCTCGACTTCCAAATCTACCTGCTGTAGGAGAAGTGAAGCAAGTGAGCTCGATCATCCGACGTGGTTATGATGAGTTTGTGTCTCGATACCAGAATGATCCAAATGCACAAGATGTTGCATTATTTGGTGCAATCGTAAATGCCAACTACATAGCACCTACTGATGGGGTCATATCAGCATATGAAGGACCTCAGCCAGAGGATGGTGAAGCTGTTGAAGATGAAGCTCATCTAGAGCAGCTTCATGATGTCGAAGTTGAAGGAGATGTGCCGATTGAGCCTGAAGTTGTTGTACAGGTTGCAGATGATGTGATAAACCAACCTGGAGCCAATCCTGAGATTGTAGATGATCTATTGGAGCAAATGGCTGATCCAGAGGGTGATATTGCTCAAGTGCAAAGGTACAATGCCAATGCTGATGACCTAGTAGATGTGGACCTTGACCGGGACATAGATGATTATGTAGCTGGAGCTGCAGTTGGTTCTGAAGCAGCTAGAGCTAGTGGGTCAGGAGCGGGTCAGGCTAGTGGATCTGGTGTGAATGCTGAAGGTAGAGGAAAGGCTGTTGCTGATGTTCAAGCAGACAGAGAGCCTTCTATCCATTCTGATGATGATTCCAGCAGTGATGGTGATGAAGATCCTTACAGATCTCATGCATTCATCAGAGTTGGATCTAAGATGGTTCCTAAACCTACTGAGGCAGCTCAAGGAAGAAGAAGGAGAGAAACGGATGAAGATTGGGTGCTAGAGCAGCCTATACCTAAGAGAAGAACACTTGTCAGGGAACAAGAGACTTCTGCTGCTACTGGTGGTTCACAAAGTGTGCCAGTTGTTACTGTTCTTGAGACTACACAGCCACAACCACAACGACAAACAAGTGAAGAAACTAATCTTGGTGATCTGCAGAGACAGATGAATGAGATGAGAGGTTTGATCACTTGTTTAGCTGGTGATCTTAAGGTTGTTAGTGACAAGAATAAGAGTTTGATCACTTGTTTAGCTGGTGATCTTAAGGTTGTTAGTGACAAGAATAAGATTTTGGAAGACAAGTTGGGCAAGGCCGAGGTGGTAGTGTCCAGTATGTATAAGAAGTATTTAGTTCTAGATGAGAAGGTTATCAGGATAGCAGATGCATTGAAGAAGGGAGTCAAGATCTCTGAAGAAAAACTGCATGAGCTCATCGATAACTATCTCAAGGTTAGAGCTGAGAGAGATAGCTTAGGTTGCAGAGGTGATGAGCTGGCTATGACAAGGCATGATGATGATTACAATGAAGATCCAGATGCTGCCAGAGCTACTCAGGAGCTAGGAGAAGGTTCTAGTTTGAGAACAGAGACTCAAAGGGAGTCTAGCCAGGCTGGTGTTGCTGGCAAGGCAGTTTCTGAAGCTCCACAGACTCAAGAACTGGTAGTCACGGAGCTGAATGTGTTAGTTGAGTCTGCTGCACCTCAAACCAAACTCCTTACAGAAGATGTTGACATTAATCGATTAGAAAAGGGTAAGAGTTTGGTAGGGCAATCTGCTTGAAACTGAAGATGCTAGTGCTCAGGATAGTGAGTCTACCAAGACCGACTCTACCAATAACACTTCTACCGAGTCAGGTTTGCATCCTGTAATTGTGCATAGACTGGAGAAGAGACTTGGTTATGATCCATAAGCTCATATGAGAGCTAGGGCAGAGATTGCGGATTATTATTATGATCCAGGATCTATGTGGGATCAAGAGAAAGAACGGTTAGGGTTGACTCATACTCCTTCAGAGTCAGAGTCAGATTCTGATTTCGAGACTGAGACTGAGACTGAGAAGGAGCAGAGCAAGAGCAAGAAGAAAAAGCAGAGGAAGTAGATTGATGACAAAGACAAGACAAAAACATAGGTATGTTAACGTCTAGAAACTATTGACAAGGGGGAGTCTGTAAGTGCACATCTATGTCAATAGCAGTCTAGATTGTTTGGGCTTATATTGTTATATGTCTTTATAATGTAATTGTCATTAATGAACTTAGTATTATGCATAGAATACTAGATTAAGTTTAAGTATTGAATGTATAGTAAATCGGCTAAGTGTGAATTGCGAGTTCACAATTCACAGAGGAAATGCGACCTCGTAATTGCAGGGTCAATTACGAGGCAGGTCACTGATTTACGACCTCGTAAATGTGACGGGCTGGGCTGGAAATGCGAGGCCGACTCGCTGAAGCCCATGTCGCACGATTCCTATATAAATACCGAACCCTAACAGAGATTAGGGTTGAACATTTGTCGAAATATCAAGCAGGTATTGCAGGTTATAGTCGTCAAAGGTTGTTCCGCTAGCCCGGAGAAGATCTGCGAGGCAGAGATGATCTAGGGGCTTATTGTTGATCACCAAGTTATAGTGAGGGATTCCACACCTCAAGATAACTGGAGCAAGCTATTAACGATCCGTACCAGGGGACTTACATATGAGGCGTATTTAAATATCTTTGTGATACAATCTATATAGCTACCGTACATCGTACAGGTATTAGGACTAGTATATAATATAAAGGAAAATAATCCATACTGCATGATTTTACTTACCTTAGGTACTGCTGTAATGTAACAACCCTCAAAATCCGACTAGGACAATCTACTTGGACTTACCTAGACATCTATCCCTAGAGGTTTATTAAGAGAATTGATCTTCTAGCCATTTAAGGCATAGTGATAATTGCCCTCTAGTTCAATGAAATATCATAGATGACTAGCTATCTTAGATTTGCCATGAACAATAACTATAATCATTCAAGACAATCTCAAGCTATAAATTAGTTCTAATTGAACTTGATGAAATGTTAATGAACCAAAAACTTCATTTCAAGAAGTCAAGTTATATAAATAATAATGTAAGACTCACAACTTGTGACAAAGTCAATAAATCTTACAAAATGTCCAACAATTTAATTAATCATGCCAATTAAAGTATATATGGTCATGAAAATAAAATGACTATCTCAAAAATATATTGATAAACCAATATGCACATAAAAGTGCTTGAATAATAATAATGAGTATATATATGTCCAATATAAATACAAGTTTATGATTAAGGGTTAAGTAACAAATTTATAAACATAAATTGTATGCATACACGTGCATATATACGGGTATATATATATATAAATGGAACACATTGTTGTAATTTTAAAAGCAATACACAACTAATAAGATAAATACCCATGCATCCTTCCATACACACAATATGTATACATAAACATGCAAAACAACTAACAAAAATTAAAATACAAATATATAAACACACATACACTTAATATACAACAAAACTTGAAAATCCCCTTCCTTTTCTCCCTTTCAAAACCGGCCCCCAACACCCCAAGACACTCCACCAATCAAAATTTAACTCTTCTTATTTTTCCAAGACTTTTGATACTCCTACACTCCATCCTTTACACTCCTCCCCATTTCATTTCTCTTCTCAATACACATACAACTAGAACTCTCTCAAAAACTTTTCTCCTTCCTTTTTCTCCTCCATATTCACGGCTCAAAGGAATCAAGAAAACAAAACCAAAAATCAATCTAAAGTAATAATAATAATAAGGGTTTATAAAGAATTAATCAAGGGTTATATCAAGCTAGGATTTGGGGTTATTACAAGCAAGATTCAAGGGTTATTTGAAGCTTTATAGGCCACAAAAATTCTGCCCAAAAACCATCTTCAAAACCAAACTCATCAAGGGTATAAATCTTCATCTCTTTGTTTAATCTATCTTGTTTTTGTATATATTAAAAGATCTTTATCAAAAATCATGTTTTTCTTTGATTTTCTTCTTGATTTAAACTAAATGAGGGCAAGGTTGATAGATCCTTATCTCACATGTTCATGCATGTAAAGATCTAGAGAAATGATTCAATGATTCAACAAGAACAAGACCCAAGAGTTAGTAGTTGTAAGATTTGTTGTATATTTGCTAAATGGGTCTCATAAAAATGGTTTTCTATGAAATAGAACACTCTTATATTTCTGTGATTTTTCATCAAGAATGATATTTTCAAAAGTTAGATTAAATTTTATAGCTTGATCTTGTTCAAAAGTGTTAGATCTTAACATGCATGCTTAGATTTATACTAGTTTATGTTGATTTTGAATTTGGATGTGAGAAGGATCTTTGGATGATGATTGATGATTTTGAAATTGATAATAATCTGTAAATTTGATGTTAAGAGCTACAAAATAAAGTATTAATCTTGTAAATGATAAACTCAAGTGTTAATTAAGCAAGAATGGTCATTGGTGAGTTGATATAATCAAGAACATTCTGACAGAAATAATCTTCTGTTTTGGAACGGATAAACTGAGCATGTGAGGGACGTTTCAAGAAAAACTTGCAAAATAATAGTTGTAGATAAACGAGTTAAATTTAACCACCAACTGGAATCACTCAAAAATACTGAACCAAACAAAAGATATGATTTTTATACTAAAACTGGTCAAAACTGCATTTTTGTCTGAATATTTTATCAAATTTAACAATTTTTATCTCCTAATCCATAAGGTTCTAGGAGGCGATACTTGGTGGAAAGTAATTCCAATGTGTCCTAAACTTAAAATAAAATCATGGAATTTTTATTCAGAGCAAAACCCAAAGAACTTTTATAAAACTTTCGAGTATGCAAAACAGTGACTATTTTGACCACTTACACGTGGAAAAATATTTAGAGGTAGTAAACATTCTTTATAAATTAAGCCAAAATTCACAAAATAAGTCGACACATATAGGTTATTGTATAAAAATCAGGAGGGTCCAAATAATTTGGTTTAACCCCAAAACAGTAGCCAACATTTCACAAAAATGTGAAGTAAAAACAGAAAATTCTGAAGTAAACCAATATCTAAAGTAATAATAATAATAAGGGTTTATAAAGAATTAATCAAGGGTTATATCAAGCTAGGATTTGGGGTTATTACAAGCAAGATTCAAGGGTTATTTGAAGCTTTATAGGCCACAAAAATTCTGCCCAAAAACCATCTTCAAAACCAAACTCATCAAGGGTATAAATCTTCATCTCTTTGTTTAATCTATCTTGTTTTTGTATATATTAAAAGATCTTTATCAAAAATCATGTTTTTCTTTGATTTTCTTCTTGATTTAAACTAAATGAGGGCAAGGTTGATAGATCCTTATCTCACATGTTCATGCATGTAAAGATCTAGAGAAATGATTCAATGATTCAACAAGAACAAGACCCAAGAGTTAGTAGTTGTAAGATTTGTTGTATATTTGCTAAATGGGTCTCATAAAAATGGTTTTCTATGAAATAGAACACTCTTATATTTCTGTGATTTTTCATCAAGAATGATATTTTCAAAAGTTAGATTAAATTTTATAGCTTGATCTTGTTCAAAAGTGTTAGATCTTAACATGCATGCTTAGATTTATACTAGTTTATGTTGATTTTGAATTTGGATGTGAGAAGGATCTTTGGATGATGATTGATGATTTTGAAATTGATAATAATCTGTAAATTTGATGTTAAGAGCTACAAAATAAAGTATTAATCTTGTAAATGATAAACTCAAGTGTTAATTAAGCAAGAATGGTCATTGGTGAGTTGATATAATCAAGAACATTCTGACAGAAATAATCTTCTGTTTTGGAACGGATAAACTGAGCATGTGAGGGACGTTTCAAGAAAAACTTGCAAAATAATAGTTGTAGATAAACGAGTTAAATTTAACCACCAACTGGAATCACTCAAAAATACTGAACCAAACAAAAGATATGATTTTTATACTAAAACTGGTCAAAACTGCATTTTTGTCTGAATATTTTATCAAATTTAACAATTTTTATCTCCTAATCCATAAGGTTCTAGGAGGCGATACTTGGTGGAAAGTAATTCCAATGTGTCCTAAACTTAAAATAAAATCATGGAATTTTTATTCAGAGCAAAACCCAAAGAACTTTTATAAAACTTTCGAGTATGCAAAACAGTGACTATTTTGACCACTTACACGTGGAAAAATATTTAGAGGTAGTAAACATTCTTTATAAATTAAGCCAAAATTCACAAAATAAGTCGACACATATAGGTTATTGTATAAAAATCAGGAGGGTCCAAATAATTTGGTTTAACCCCAAAACAGTAGCCAACATTTCACAAAAATGTGAAGTAAAAACAGAAAATTCTGAATAAACCAATAATTTGTGTAATGGGCTAAAAGATACACTAAGGACCATAATGGGCTAACCCGGCCCAAATAATAAACCCATTTGAACCATAAATCAGTAGGCCAACTGGGCCTAATAAACCATGTAGCCCAATAACCAATATGACCCATTAAGCACATAACCCAAATAAGGTTAAGCCCAATAACTAAATTAAGCCCAAGTCACCTAAAAGCCCATAACACTTAGGCCCAATTTGGTAATGCCCATAACACTTAGGCCCAATTTGGTAATGGCCCATAACACTTAAACGAATTTCAAAAACCCGGATAATCATAAGATATATCGAGAAGTATGTGAGTTTGAAAGATAAGCGAAATCAAAGTAACACAAAAGATAATTAAGTGGAATGGACATAAGTAATTACGTTAACCAAACTATAAATTGATATCACAAATGCTAATTCATGCTAAAATCGGTTACACATCAAATGATGAATAAGGATAATATAACTTAATACGGCATTCTCATATGATAACCTAAGATGCCAAACGAAACCACAAATGAAGGCAAGTTACCGAAATTCTAACCACTTATAACTACATATATAATGAAAGTGACCTTTTGCACCATCAATCTTTACAACCAAAAAGATGCGAATACTAGCAATACACTTGTATCCCATAATTGATGACAGCATAATGAAAGTGACATTTCAAAGTGATGGCTTAAGATAGGAACTTACGTATATTAGTCTTGGCTTTGAAATGTGGTTGAGGACCATGATGGAATATATGATCAAGGAAGCTATAGATGGGAAGTACCCATTTTGGATAAGTAGATATAATGCTCGGCATATCAAGGTGAGTCATAGCCCCCTTTCAAACTCTTTATGTGTTTTACTTTCGGGGTGAAAAGCATGATAAATAAAATTGCTTTATATATATGATTCTTGAAAGAATGATTATGAAATGGGATATATTGTATGTTCAATGTGTTATAAGTTATATGAGGAGCTTGAGTTCTGTCAAACTGTATCACTTCGGTACACTACTATTAACTCCGAAAGGGGAGGCCTGTAGTTAGAGGGTTGCGCAACTAGGAGTCGTCCACTCACCCACTAAAATAGGTAACGGTGGAATGTTGGTTGCCTTTGTGGCCACTTTCATTGCCAGTCCGACCCAAGCGGTGCTCTAATCTACTTTATATTAGGCGGTCGTCTCCATGGCATGATCCCCTTCTTTATTAATTGCACTTGATTGACAGCTTGTGCTATGAAATCAAATATTATGTTGGTTGGGACAGGAAATGGTCTTAGTAGTGGCTCAAGCACAAACTCATCAAATTATGCCTTGGGCTAAATATTATTGATATTATTTATGGTTGGATATTATGGATTGAACATACGGTTTGGGTATTGGACCTCATATGGAATCTTGAAAGTTGTTGAAGTTGGCGATATTGAAATGTTGATGACCGAATGGTTTTGATGTATGACTAATCGATTTATATACTTTTTTCTCTCACGATAAATTTGACAAATGAGAACTTTATAATTTACCATGGATTTCTCAACTCTTTGAAATGACGTTATGGTATTTTGAAAACTTGATGGTTTGATAATGAGAATTTCGCCGATCATACGGTTTGGGTATGTTGATATCTAATAACATGTTTTCTAAGTGTTTAAAATGGTTAGGTAACGAGATTTACTTAAAAACCTATGCACTCACCAACTACGTTTTCGTAGTTGACACTTTTTCTTTATGCTTTTCAGGAATTAGCGTAAGCTTTGAGGAATTATATGCATCATGATTGTTTGCATTACACTTGGGAGTCAAAGATCAAACCTTGTGATGGGCAATGGAATCCGCCTTGATCATTGTAGTATATCATCTCATGTATTTGTTATTTGTTTCGTGGACTCAATATCCAAGTATGGTAGACGTATTGTACTTGGGAATTGGTTCACATGCTTGTACATTGTAAAATTATTTTTATCAAATAAAGCTATGGTGAATGTTATCTATTATCCTTTGTTTTGAATACTCGACTTTCTGTACATCTCATCGTTCCACCTTAGTTGGGGTGTTACAGAAAATGGTATCAGAGACTAAGGTTATAGAGAACATTGGGGTTCCTCCGGAAATTTCAAAACTATAGCCACTTTTCAAAACGAATTTTTATAGTCGAGTCGAGCATAAGGTTAAGCGGATTAGTTTGAGCTTTACATGGTAGGACCCTAATTAAACGTAGAGTCATGAATCTACGTTTAATTATGAGAGGACCATGTAAAACTCAAATGGCCACTTGGACTTATGTTCAAAAGGATTCCTTTTCAAAAAAAAAAAAAAAAAAAAAAAAAAAAAAAAAAAAAAAAAAAACAAAAAAAAAAAAAAAAAAAAAAAACAAAAAAAAAAAAAAAAAAAAAATAAAAAAAATAAAATTTATTAAACGCGTTTTTATGTGAATACTTGTTGCATTAGACATTCACCTAAGCATATATAACGATTCGAGACATGCTTTACTTGAGGATTATGCTAGTTTAGTAGGATTCCCCTTTGCACATTAGAAGTGAAATGAATAAGATTGAAAGATATTCGTTGATACATGCTACTCTATGCTATAACATGTGAATTTGGGCATGATTTGATTGCAATGTGAAAGTTGTAATGTGCAATGTGAAAGTTGTAATGTGCAATGTGAAAGTTGTAATGTGCAATGTGAAAGTTGTAATGTGCAATGTGAAAGTTGTAATGTGCAATGTGAAAGTTGTAATGTGCAATGTGAAAGCTTATAGTGTGCAATGTGAAAGTTGTAATGTGCAATGTGAAAGTTGTAATGTGCAATGTGAAAGTTGTAATGTGCAATGTGAAAGTTGTAATGTGCAATGTGAAAGTTGTAATGTGCAATGTGAAAGTTGTAATGTGCAATGTGAAAGTTGTAATGTGCAATGTGAAAGTTATAGTGTGCAATGTGAAAGTTGTAATGTGCAATGTGAAAGTTGTAATGTGCAATGTGAAAGTTGTAATGTGCAATGTGAAAGCTTATAGTGTGCAATGTGAAAGTTGTAATGTGCAATGTGAAAGTTGTAATGTGCAATGTGAAAGTTGTAATGTGCAATGTGAAAGTTGTAATGTGCAATGTGAAAGTTGTAATGTGCAATGTGAAAGTTGTAATGTGCAATGTGAAAGTTGTAATATGCAATGTGAAAGTTGTAATGTGCAATGTGAAAGTTGTGATGTGCAATGTGAAAGTTGTAATGTGCAATGTGAAAGTTGTAATGTGCAATGTGAAAGTTGTAATGTGCAATGTGAAAGTTGTAATGTGCAATGTGAAAGTTGTAATGTGCAATGTGAAAGTTGTAATGTGCAATGTGAAAGTTGTAATGTGCAATGTGAAAGTTGTAATGTGCAATGTGAAAGTTGTAATGTGCAATGTGAAAGTTGTAATGTGCAATGTGAAAGTTGTAATGTGCAATGTGAAAGTTGAAATATGGAATGTGAAAGTTGTAATATGCAATGTGAAAGTTGTAATGTGCAATGTGAAAGTTGTAATGTGCAATGTGAAAGTTGTAATGTGCAATGTGAAAGTTGTAATGTGCAATGTGAAAGTTGTAATGTGCAATGTGAAAGTTGTAATGTGCAATGTGAAAGTTGTAATATGCAATGTGAAAGTTGTAATGTGCAATGTGAAAGTTTGAAATATCAATGTGAAAGTTGTAATGTGCAATGTGAAAGTTGTAATGTGCAATGTGAAAGTTGTGTGCAATGTGAAAGTTGTGATGTGCAATGTGAAAGTTGTAATGTGCAATGTGAAAGTTGTAATGTGCAATGTGAAAGTTGTAATGTGCAATGTGAAAGTTGTAGTGTGCAATGTGAAAGTTGTAATGTGCAATGTGAAAGTTGTAATGTGCAATGTGAAAGTTGTAATGTGCAATGTGAAAGTTGTAATGTGCAATGTGAAAGTTGTAATGTGCAATGTGAAAGTTTGAAATATGCAATGTGAAAGTTGTAATGTGCAATGTGAAAGTTGTAATGTGCAATGTGAAAGTTGTAATGTGCAATGTGAAAGTTGTAATGTGCAATGTGAAAGTTGTAATGTGCAATGTGAAAGTTGTAATGTGCAATGTGAAAGTTGTAATGTGCAATGTGAAAGTTGTAATGTGCAATGTGAAAGTTGTAATGTGCAATGTGAAAGTTGTAATGTGCAATGTGAAAGTTGTAATGTGCAATGTGAAAGTTGTAATGTGCAATGTGAAAGTTGTAATGTGCAATGTGAAAGTTGTAATGTGCAATGTGAAAGTTGTAATGTGCAATGTGAAAGTTGTAATGTGCAATGTGAAAGTTGTAGTGTGCAATGTGAAAGTTGTAATGTGCAATGTGAAAGTTGTAATGTGCAATGTGAAAGTTGTAATGTGCAATGTGAAAGTTGTAATGTGCAATGTGAAAGTTGTAATGTGCAATGTGAAAGTTGTAATGTGCAATGTGAAAGTTGTAATGTGCAATGTGAAAGTTGTAATGTGCAATGTGAAAGTTGTAATGTGCAATGTGAAAGTTGTAATGTGCAATGTGAAAGTTGTAATGTGCAATGTGAAAGTTGTAATGTGCAATGTGAAAGTTGTAATGTGCAATGTGAAAGTTGTAATGTGCAATGTGAAAGTTGTAATGTGCAATGTGAAAGTTGTAATGTGCAATGTGAAAGTTGTGATGTGCAATGTGAAAGTTGTAATGTGCAATGTGAAAGTTGTAATGTGCAATGTGAAAGTTGTAATGTGCAATGTGAAAGTTGTAATGTGCAATGTGAAAGTTGTAATGTGCAATGTGAAAGTTGTAATGTGCAATGTGAAAGCTTATAGTGTGCAATGTGAAAGTTGTAATGTGCAATGTGAAAGTTGTAATGTGCAATGTGAAAGTTGTAATGTGCAATGTGAAAGTTGTAATGTGCAATGTGAAAGTTGTAATGTGCAATGTGAAAGTTGTAATGTGCAATGTGAAAGTTGTAATGTGCAATGTGGAAATTATGGGAGAAATGCATGCGTAAAAGCCTTATGATTCATGATGTTGAACTTTAAGTTGCATATGCACTTTAAAATAATGAGATTACTATGAGGCACGAAATCATTTTGGGATATGACTTGTTTAAAATATTGGGTAATGAGGTTGATTATTTATGATTGATTTGAAAAAGAATATGAGCATGACGAGGTGATAGGAAAATTTTATGGACAATAGAGATATTAAAGCCTTCACCCATAAGATTGAGCTACTGGAAACTAGTGCGTGAATATTTTGATGATTTAGTAGTCATGCCTTTCTATTGAGATAATTATTGCGCCCTAAGATTGAGCTAATTGAGGGCTAGGGCATGAACGATTTAATGATTATATAGTTGTGCCTTATTATTGAGATAGTTATTATGCTCTAAGATTTGACTATTGAGAACTGGCACCTGCTAGATATGATTATAATGTGGTTAGTCCTTACTACTGAGATATATATTACGTGATGAGATTTGACCGCTTGGGAACTAGTGATTGTCTCTGAGAAATCCATTATAAATTAGAAATTTCCTAAGTATGAAAGTTGTTATTAAATACCCCTCCGTCATTCGTTCACTTGTGCTCTTTTGAAAATTATCCATCATCATATTTCTTATGACACCGCTACTCATTATTGACATATGACACCGCGATATCATCGGTAGAACATCTTCCCACGAACGTTGGACGATATACTCTAAGAATTGTAGTCCCAAGATACGACGCGACTCTATCCTTTTAGAAACTACACATAACCTTTGCGTTCGATCTAAGATGGTGCGAAACATATGGGAGCGTCGAACGAAGTTGGAGACATACGAACGCTGAGCTGTTTTAAAGCCATATGACGATATGACGACACTAGTAGGACGCATTCCTATATATTCTAGACGACGCGTCCTAAGGATTGTAACCCCAATATTTGGTGCGATATTTCTATTCTAACACGTGTACGCAAACAACTATCTATATTCTAAGCCGGTGTGACATATATTGACGTCATCAAAAGTTGGAGTCCATTGGGCAACGAGAGACATAGAAGTGATTTCTTTAACTCGCGCAAGGAGTCTGATTCGAGCCTTAATGAATCTTTTGTTTTATATTTCCTATTTCATTCATTCGAAACCAAATTCTATATCCTTGATATTCTTAATGATTCAAAGTAATGATCACCACCGCTTATCTTCAAAAGCTAGTAACCTAACACCATACAACCCACTTACGCAACACACAGCAATAACGGAATCGAGTAAGTAGTACTGTGCAATGTGAAAGTTGTGATGTGCAATGTGAAAGTTGTAATGTGCAATGTGAAAGTTGTAATGTGCAATGTGAAAGTTGTAATGTGCAATGTGAAAGTTGTAGTGTGCAATGTGAAAGTTGTAATGTGCAATGTGAAAGTTGTAATGTGCAATGTGAAAGTTGTAATGTGCAATGTGAAAGTTGTAATGTGCAATGTGAAAGTTGTAATGTGCAATGTGAAAGTTGTAATGTGCAATGTGAAAGTTGTAGTGTGCAATGTGAAAGTTGTAATGTGCAATGTGAAAGTTGTAATGTGCAATGTGAAAGTTGTAATGTGCAATGTGAAAGTTGTAATGTGCAATGTGAAAGTTGTAATGTGCAATGTGAAAGTTGTAATGTGCAATGTGAAAGTTGTAATGTGCAATGTGAAAGTTTGTAATATCAAAGTGAAAGTTGTAATGTGCAATGTGAAAGTTGTAATGTGCAATGTGAAAGTTGTAATGTGCAATGTGAAAGTTGTAATGTGCAATGTGAAAGTTGTAATGTGCAATGTGAAAGTTGTAATGTGCAATGTGAAAGTTGTAATGTGCAATGTGAAAGTTGTGATGTGCAATGTGAAAGTTGTAATGTGCAATGTGAAAGTTGTAATGTGCAATGTGAAAGTTGTAATGTGCAATGTGAAAGTTGTAATGTGCAATGTGAAAGTTGTAATGTGCAATGTGAAAGTTGTAATGTGCAATGTGAAAGTTGTAATGTGCAATGTGAAAGTTGTAATGTGCAATGTGAAAGTTGTAATGTGCAATGTGAAAGTTGTAATGTGCAATGTGAAAGTTGTAATGTGCAATGTGAAAGTTGTAATGTGCAATGTGAAAGTTGTAATGTGCAATGTGAAAGTTGTAATGTGCAATGTGAAAGTTGTAATGTGCAATGTGAAAGTTGTAATGTGCAATGTGAAAGTTGTAATGTGCAATGTGAAAGTTGTAATGTGCAATGTGAAAGTTGTAATGTGCAATGTGAAAGTTGTAATGTGCAATGTGAAAGTTGTAATGTGCAATGTGAAAGTTGTAATATGCAAAGTGAAAGTTGTAATGTCAATGTGAAAGTTGTAATGTGCAATGTGAAAGTTGTAATGTGCAATGTGAAAGTTGTAATGTGCAATGTGAAAGTTGTAATGTGCAATGTGAAAGTTGTAATGTGCAATGTGAAAGTTGTAATGTGCAATGTGAAAGTTGTAATGTGCAATGTGAAAGTTGTAATGTGCAATGTGAAAGTTGTAATGTGCAATGTGAAAGTTGTAATGTGCAATGTGAAAGTTGTAATGTGCAATGTGAAAGTTTGAAATATGCAATGTGAAAGTTGTAATATGCAATGTGAAAGTTGTAATGTGCAATGTGAAAGTTGTAATGTGCAATGTGAAAGTTGTAATGTGCAATGTGAAAGTTGTAATGTGCAATGTGAAAGTTGTAATGTGCAATGTGAAAGTTGTAATGTGCAATGTGAAAGTTGTAATGTGCAATGTGAAAGTTGTAATGTGCAATGTGAAAGTTGTAATGTGCAATGTGAAAGTTGTAATATGCAATGTGAAAGTTGTAATGTGCAATGTGAAAGTTGTAATGTGCAATGTGAAAGTTGTAATGTGCAATGTGAAAGTTGTAATGTGCAATGTGAAAGTTTGATGTCAATGTGAAAGTTATAGTGTGCAATGTGAAAGTTGTAATGTGCAATGTGAAAGTTGTAATGTGCAATGTGAAAGTTGTAATGTGCAATGTGAAAGTTGTAATGTGCAATGTGAAAGTTGTAATGTGCAATGTGAAAGTTGTAATGTGCAATGTGAAAGTTGTAATGTGCAATGTGAAAGTTGTAATGTGCAATGTGAAAGTTGTAGTGTGCAATGTGAAAGTTGTAATGTGCAATGTGAAAGTTGTAATGTGCAATGTGAAAGTTGTAATGTGCAATGTGAAAGTTGTAATGTGCAATGTGAAAGTTGTAATGTGCAATGTGAAAGTTGTAATGTGCAATGTGAAAGTTGTAATGTGCAATGTGAAAGTTGTAATGTGCAATGTGAAAGTTGTAATGTGCAATGTGAAAGTTGTAATGTGCAATGTGAAAGTTGTAATGTGCAATGTGAAAGTTGTAATGTGCAATGTGAAAGTTGTAATGTGCAATGTGAAAGTTGTAATGTGCAATGTGAAAGTTGTAATGTGCAATGTGAAAGTTGTAATGTGCAATGTGAAAGTTGTAATGTGCAATGTGAAAGTTGTAATGTGCAATGTGAAAGTTGTAGTGTGCAATGTGAAAGTTGTAATGTGCAATGTGAAAGTTGTAATGTGCAATGTGAAAGTTGTAATGTGCAATGTGAAAGTTGTAATGTGCAATGTGAAAGTTGTAATGTGCAATGTGAAAGTTGTAATGTGCAATGTGAAAGCTTATTGTGTGCAATGTGAAAGTTGTGATGTGCAATGTGAAAGTTGTAATGTGCAATGTGAAAGTTGTAATGTGCAATGTGAAAGTTGTAATGTGCAATGTGAAAGTTGTAATGTGCAATGTGAAAGTTGTAATGTGCAATGTGAAAGTTGTAATGTGCAATGTGAAAGTTGTAATGTGCAATGTGAAAGTTGTAATGTGCAATGTGAAAGTTGTAATGTGCAATGTGGAAGATATGTTGTGTGTCAATCAAAGTACAAAGAAGCAAATTTTCACAAGCGACGTTAAAGCAATCCGTTCAACTCACCTAAGAATATTAATTTGAGTTGTCGTCTTATTCTTGCTATGAATTCTTACACCCCATTTCCACATTGAAGCTAGCCAAGTGAATTTCGACAGTCTCGAGGACCAAACACGGTGAAAGCATGGTTCTTCTTTTCCAAAGATTTACGATTCTCTCGATCCACGGACGACTCGACGCAACACCTGAAAAGTGGTGAGACCAAATAACTAACACCACCCACTCGCAACAACGTTAAAAAAAAGGACCTACTCGATACAAGGAAGTTCAGAAAACTAGCGAGTTAGATAAGTATAGTATAGAAAATACTATAGACTAGTATACCCAATGAAAGCATGCCTTGGATATGGTCTATATGTGAACGAGTGTAGAGGCAATTGAACCGAGGCCTCAAATTGGTGAAGGAATTGAAGGTCCTTCTATCCATGTAAAAATGGAGCCTCGGCGGTAATTAGAGGAAATTCCCGAGTTACCGTTGGAGCGAAGATGTAATTAAGGAGGATAAGAAGTAATATAAGAATTATGTGACCCCCGTGATTGGAAGATAAATGAAAAATGATTTGGGACTATTCTGGAGGACAAGAGTAGTTAAAAGTAGGATTAGGAAATCTGGCGAATTGAAGGTCGTTGAGAATGATAAGAAGATTTGGCGGATTGAAGACTGCCAAAGAACGTAAGAAAGCAAGGTGATTTAAGGAACCTAGTTAAGAAGGTGGCTAATGAGCTTGCTTGAGGAGAAAGCAAGATGAAACGTAAAGCATGAAATCCCTTACATTTTCTAGAAGAAAAATGTTAAGGGGGTAATCGCAACAAGGAAAATACTCGAACAAGGAGTATGAAACGCAAGATTTTACTCTATCTTTCAAGAAGAGTACTCACTAGCGTCATTGAAAGAGATATGAAGTAGAAAGTAAAGTAAAGAAGGCGATTAACCCAAACAGTAAAGTGAAGGTATTACCGTCATCTACAAGATGTAATTCTGAAGGTGTTCATCTTTATGGCGCTCCACGCGTTATACTTTAAATACCTATTGGAAAACCTTTATCGAAAGACAAGCTATTAGTAGAGAATATCAACTAAGCTAAGAGAAAGCGGTATACGCCTAACACCCGATGGAGGCTAGCTTTACTAAAGAGGAGGAGTATGGTCGATAAGTAGAGGAAGCACGATGACCTGTGATGGTTATCCCCTCAAGGTCGATGGTCGTATGGAGGTAAGCTAAAATAAGATGAACTTGGGAGAGAACAATTTCGCAACACATTGTGAATCGTCAAGGACCAAAGACCCACGAAGGAGTGCGCCCAAGAAAAGTGAAGAAGGAAAACAACATGAAATCGCTAAGTTAGTAGTGAAAGCAAATAAGGAATACGACGCTAGAATTCAAGGCACATACTACCGCGACGATCAAGGAAGTTAATCGCTGAACTAAGTTCCAAACAACTAACAAACTCCGTGAAGAGCTAGTTATGGAATGTTTGAACGGAAGGGTGATAAGGATAATTCGCATCTGTGATGAGTTAGGATCAAAGGATCCGTATCACCATGATCTAACAAGTACCCTTGAGATAATTGCAAGGACTAGCGACTGCTTGTGTGCTGCTCAAGATGACGATTACTCTAGTTAAAGATGGATTTGAGTGACGAAACGGTAAGGAGTATGGTGACCCATAAGAAAACGAAAGGAAAATGGAGAAAACCGAATGGTTGAGAAAAGGATAAAGTGACCGATGTTTCCCCTAAATTATATTATATCACGATTTCATTAGGTTATTGTATTTGAAAAGAAGCTTAGCTTAGAAAGCTGGAAATGGATATGAGGCTCAGGAGAGCAAAGTAATTGACAGTTTTGTAGAGGTCAGGAGGACCTAAGAAGGATTATTTTAAAGGAGGAGTTCATACGAATAAGGACATCGAAGTGTTTACCTTGAAATGATGGTGGTGATATGATTACTTAAGAGCATAAGGATTGTGTAAATCCTATCATGAGGAATGCGTAGGTATAGCAAAGAAACCGAATAGGTTATATGTGCGATGTTAAAAGAGATTTGTCGGTGATGAGTCATAGATAATGGTCCCTCTAGCGTAAAAAAGGAAGTAATTAAAGGTACCTTAAAACGATTTGAAAGCCAATATCGGCAAAAACAAGAGAAATTGGTAACGATATGACTTAGCGAATAATGAAAGAGGTGACTTTGGAAAATAAGGGCGAAGTCGAAGAACAAACGCAAGTGTGAGGATTAATATTAAACTATCAACGAACGATCCATGATTTCCCCGCACGACATAAAACAACAAAGACAACACTAGAAACCCTAAAGTGAGGTACTACGAAGATGTACCTTTGCAATTTTAGTACAACTCGGCACCCCAATTAGCATCACTTTTGTTAAGGGGGTAATCCCTTAACAAGTGATTAATCACAAACAAAGCCAATATTTTCAAGTAGCGGCAAGCGTGTCCAACGTCAAACCAAAGAAGGATGACAGTGGGCGAGAAGCTATTGGAACGATTCTTTAATTGGGGTAGAAGACGATAAAGGAAAGTATGCAAAGTGACAATGGAAATGAGTAGCCACCAACGATCGATATCCCAACGTCTCTCACTATTTTATTGTAACTCACGTTACGAGCCGTTTGCTCATTTTACACCTCTGTATTGCCATTCTTGTCATCATCCCATTATTTAGTATTGATCTAGGCAAGATTGACAGCCCGCAACGATTACATACGATTAATCTCCAGTCGTCTCAAGAAGTGAGCGACATTCGAAACCTTTTTCTTTTTCGAAGTTTCTAATCACGAGAAATGTTATGGCACCGAGCAATAGATGCCCCCAACTACGGAAATCAAAATCTTGTAAGTAACAAAAAAGGTCATGATGAAACCTAGATGAACCCTCACATTTTATACGTCTCCGTGTAGACACCCTTACTGTCAGCCTATTCATTTTTGCTTCCGTATGAATAATCGAACTTCGAGGACGAAGTTGCTGGTAAGGGGGTAATGATGTAACGACCCTCAAAATCCGACTAGGACAATCTACTTGGACTTACCTAGACATCTATCCCTAGAGGTTTATTAAGAGAATTGATCTTCTAGACATTTAAGGCATAGTGATAATTGCCCTCTAGTTCAATGAAATATCATAGATGAAATATCATAGACACCCTTACTGTCAGCCTATTCATTTTTGCTTCCGTATGAATAATCGAACTTCGAGGACGAAGTTGCTGGTAAGGGGGTAATGATGTAACGACCCTCAAAATCCGACTAGGACAATCTACTTGGACTTACCTAGACATCTATCCCTAGAGGTTTATTAAGAGAATTGATCTTCTAGACATTTAAGGCATAGTGATAATTGCCCTCTAGTTCAATGAAATATCATAGATGACTAGCTATCTTAGATTTGCCATGAACAATAACTATAATCATTCAAGACAATCTCAAGCTATAAATTAGTTCTAATTGAACTTGGTGAAATGTCAATGAACCAAAAACTTCATTTCAAGAAGTCAAGTTATATAAATAATAATGTAAGACTCACAACTTGTGACAAAGTCAATAAATCTTACAAAATGTCCAACAATTTAATTAATCATGCCAATTAAAGTATATATGGTCATGAAAATAAAATGACTATCTCAAAAATATATTGATAAACCAATATGCACATAAAAGTGCTTGAATAATAATAATGAGTATATATATGTCCAATATAAATACAAGTTTATGATTAAGGGTTAAGTAACAAATTTATAAACATAAATTGTATGCATACACGTGCATATATACGGGTATATATATATATAAATGGAACACATTGTTGTAATTTTAAAAGCAATACACAACTAATAAGATAAATACCCATGCATCCTTCCATACACACAATATGTATACGTAAACATGCAAAACAACTAACAAAAATTAAAATACAAATATATAAACACACATACACTTAATATACAACAAAACTTGAAAATCCCTTTCCTTTTCTCCCTTTCAAAACCGGCCCCCAACACCCCAAGACACTCCACCAATCAAAATTTAACTCTTCTTATTTTTCCAAGACTTTTGATACTCCTACACTCCATCCTTTACACTCCTCCCCATTTCATTTCTCTTCTCAATACACATACAACTAGAACTCTCTCAAAAACTTTTCTCCTTCCTTTTTCTCCTCCATATTCACGGCTCAAAGGAATCAAGAAAACAAAACCAAAAATCAATCTAAAGTAATAATAATAATAAGGGTTTATAAAGAATTAATCAAGGGTTATATCAAGCTAGGATTTGGGGTTATTACAAGCAAGATTCAAGGGTTATTTGAAGCTTTATAGGCCACAAAAATTCTGCCCAAAAACCATCTTCAAAACCGAACTCATCAAGGGTATAAATCTTCATCTCTTTGTTTAATCTATCTTGTTTTTGTATATATTAAAAGATCTTTATCAAAAATCATGTTTTTCTTTGATTTTCTTCTTGATTTAAACTCAATGAGGGCAAGGTTGATAGATCCTTATCTCACATGTTCATGCATGTAAAGATCTAGAGAAAGGATTCAATGATTCAACAAGAACAAGACCCAAGAGTTAGTAGTTGTAAGATTTGTTGTATATTTGCTAAATAGGTCTCATAAAAATGGTTTTCTATGAAATAGAACACTCTTATATTTCTGTGATTTTTCATCAAGAATGATATTTTCAAAAGTTAGATTAAAGTTTATAGCTTGATCTTGTTCAAAAGTGTTAGATCTTAACATGCATGCTTAGATTTATACTAGTTTATGTTGATTTTGAATTTGGATGTGAGAAGGATCTTTGGATGATGATTGATGATTTTGAAATTGATAATAATCTGTAAATTTGATGTTAAGAGCTACAAAATAAAGTATTAATCTTGTAAATGATAAACTCAAGTGTAAATTAAGCAATAATGGTCATTGGTGAGTTGATATAATCAAGAACATTCTGACAGAAATAATCTTCTGTCTTGGAACGGATAAACTGAGCATGTGAAGGCCGTTTCAAGAAAAACTTTCAAAATAAAAGTTGTAGATAAACGAGTTAAATTTAACCACCAACTGGAATCACTCAAAAATACTGAACCAAACAAAAGATATGATTTTTCTACTAAAACTGGTCAAAACTGCATTTTTGTCTTAATATTTTTTCAACTTTAACAATTTTTAACTCCTAATCCATAAGGTTCCAGGAGGCCATACTTGGTGGAAAGTAATTCCAATGTGTCCTAAACTTAAAATAAAATCATGGAATTTTTATTAAGAGCAAAACCCAAAGAACTTTTATAAAACTTTCGAGTATGCAAAACAGTGACTGTTTTGACCACTTCCACTTGGAAAACTATTTAGAGGTAGTAAACATTCTTTATAAATTAAGCCAAAATTCAAAAAATAAGTGGACACATATAGGTTATTGTATAAAAATCAGGAGGGTCCAAATAATTTGGTTTAACCCCAAAACAGTAGCCAACATTTCACAAAAATGTGAAGTAAAAACAGAAAATTCTGAAGTAAACCAATAATTTGTGTAATGGGCTAAAAGATACACTAAGGACCATAATGGGCTAACCCGGCCCAAATAATAAACCCATTTGAACCATAAATCAGTAGGCCAACTGGGCCTAATAAACCATGTAGCCCAATAACCAATATGACCCATTAAGCACATAACCCAAATAAGGTTAAGCCCAATAACTAAATTAAGCCCAAGTCACCTAAAAGCCCATAACACTTAGGCCCAATTTGGTAATGGCCCATAACACTTAAACGAATTTCAAAAACCCGGATAATCATAAGATATATCGAGAAGTATGTGAGTTTGAAAGATAAGCGAAATCAAAGTAACACAAAAGATAATTAAGTGGAATGGACATAAGTAATTACGTTAACCAAACTATAAATTGATATCACAAATGCTAATTCATGCTAAAATCGGTTACACATCAAATGATGAATAAGGATAATATAACTTAATATGGCATTCTCATATGATAACCTAAGATGCCAAACGAAACCACAAATGAAGGCAAGTTACCGAAATTCTAACCACTTATAACTACATATATAATGAAAGTGACCTTTTGCACCATCAATCTTTACAACCAAAAAGATGCGAATACTAGCAATACACTTGTATCCCATAATTGATGACATCATAATGAAAGTGACATTTCTAAGTGATGGCTTAAGATAGGAACTTACGTATATTAGTCCTCTCGTAGGGATAGTCTTGGCTTTGAAATGTGGTTGAGGACCATGTTGGAATATATGATCAAGGAAGCTATAGATGGGAAGTACCCATTTTGGATAAGTAGATATAATGCTCGGCATATCAAGGTGAGTCATAGCCCCCTTTCAAACTCTTTATGTGTTTTACTTTCGGGGTGAAAAGCATGATAAATAAAATTGCTTTATATATATGATTCTTGAAAGAATGATTATGAAATGTGATATATTGTATGGTCAATGTGTTATAAGTTATATGATGAGCTTGAGTTCTGTCAAACTGTATCACTTCGGTACACTACTATTAACTCCGAAAGGGAGGCCTGTAGTTAGAGGGTTGCGCAACTAGGAGTCGTCCACTCACCCACTAAAATAGGTAACGGTGGAATGTTGGTTGCCTTTGTGGCCACTTTCATTGCCAGTCCGACCCGAGCGGTGCTCTAATCTACTTTATATTAGGCGGTCGTCTCCATGGCACGATCCCCTTCTTTATTAATTGCACTTGATTGACAGCTTGTGCTATGAAATCAAATATTATGTTGGTTGGGACAGGAAATGGTCTTAGTAGTGGCTCAAGCACAAACTCATCAAATTATGCCTTGGGCTAAATATTATTGATATTATTTATGGTTGGATATTATGGATTGAACATACGGTTTGGGTATTGGACCTCATATGAAATCTTGAAAATTGTTGAAGTTGGCGATATTGAAATGTTGATGACCGAATGGTTTTGATGTATGACTAATCGATTTATATACTTTTTCTCTCACGAAAAATTTGACAAATGAGAACTTTATAATTTACCATGGATTCTCAACTCTTTGAAATGACGTTATGGTATTTTGAAAACTTGATGGTTTGATAATGAGAATTTCGCCGATCATACGGTTTGGGTATGTTGATATCTAATAACATGTTTTCTAAGTGTTTAAAATGGTTAGGTAACGAGATTTACTTAAAAACCTATGCACTCACCAACTACGTTTTCGTAGTTGACACTTTTTCTTCATGCTTTTCAGGAATTAGCGTAAGCTTTGAGGAATTATATGCATCACGATTATTTGCATTGCACTTGGGAGTCAAAGATCAAACCTTGTGATGGGCAATGGAATCCGCCTTGATCATTGTAGTATATCATCTCATGTATTTGTTATTTATTTCGTGGACTCAATATCTAAGTATGGTAGACGTATTGTACTTGGGAATTGGTTCACATGCTTGTACATTGTAAAATTATTTTTATCAAATAAAGCTATGGTGAATGTTATCTATTATCCTTTGTTTTGAATACTCGACTTTCTGTACATCTCATCGTTCCGCCTTAGTTGGGGTGTTACATGTAACACCCTAAAAATATATGTAATTTAATATTTTTTTAAATAATAATAAATAAATGGTTTATAGTTATCGCCGTAACTTTAAAAATAACTAAAAATAATATTAACAATAACATTAAACAAATATTATTATTTATATACATGACTTTTCAGAAAAAAAAAATAAAATAAAATAAATGCAAGCGTTATATTTAACCACCAGCAAGAACAATCATAAAAAGTCGTCTGATGCCTCTGGTAGAAATTATTTACACAAGCCGCATTGTACGGACACTCTGCTCATTAATCTCTTCCTTTCTAATGGCAAGCGGCCCAATGTATGTTCAAATGTTTATCGCAGTTTCCAGAACTAGAGACCAATAACAAAACACGATTCCAACTTTATTGTTGTGATCTTGATTTGGTATGTAGATATAGATTGTGTGGGACAGTATGTTGAGTAGTGATTCAAAATCGACATCGTCAGGGCCTCGAGATGAAGATGGTTGTGAAGATTTTTTGTTGTTTTTTCTCGGCATGTTGAGAGATGGTGAACGTTTGAATTAGGTTCAGATAATGTATAAAATTTGAATGAATTGTGGTGTATGGTGGTGTTTTAAATACAAAAAAAAACATAAACAAAAACTTAGTCGTTGCTAACATTCAAATTAAAGTTTTTGACTACGGCCACAGGGGGCCCACTTCACCAGCGTCCTCTTTCTCTAAACATGAAACAAAACCTTCGACACCGAGCACAAGAACACCCACTAGTTATAGCGTCTAAGTTTGAGTAGGCATCAGACACCAGTGCCGACGCTCTATAACAAAGGGCCTTAAGAACAACTTTGTTTTGTGTTTTGCATAGCGACAACCTTAAACCATTGCCCATTTTCATCCACCCAAGACCCGGCAACCATATTGTACTTCTTTATGAAAATATTTAGTGTTATAGGTTTGGATTAAACAGAAACTCATTTGTTTAATATATATTATAAACAAAAATAAAAAAATAAAAAAAAAGCCTAGAACTTGCAAGTTCTCTAGGCTGACTTTCATTAATCTATCCCCGTGATCCAATTTACTCATTTTTAGATTGATAACTAATCCACAAGCAGCATCTGAAACCACTGCTGCATCTTGAGGCATGATTTACTTAAATTCCCAAACGTCATTTCTTCTGTCTCCCATCTCTATAGAAGTTATCTCATTCTCCAGCTTGAAGATTTTACAAATTTCTTCATTAGTCTTCTCAGTGACCATGTCAGCAACAACTTTACTCATCAGTTCCCAGAGGCTTTTTATACGCAGATGGTAAGCAGCCTGAGATGAAAACAGAAAATTATGAAGCAAATTAAACAATGGGCATATTCATAAAAAAAAAGATTATACCTATGCATAAATTCTAAACTATGACTACGAAATTCATTGAAATTTAACCTTAAACGGCATTGAGAGTTCCTTTTTTTATATTTTTAATTTATAGAAAGGCAACAATGACCAACACACGACATAATAATTCAGAAATTTGCCCCTAATGGGACTTGAACCCAACCAAGGTTGTTCAAAACCCTAGTAAAACCATGTGTGTGTGTAATATTATATATAAACCCAACTAAGGCTGTTCAAAACTCTTGTAAAACCGTGTGTGTATATATACAGGGTTGCTGAAAAATCTTAGTTATTAGAGACAACATCTGAACTATTGTGTGGTATGTTAATATTTGCCTTTCTATATAACATAAAAGAAATACCTTCAAGGTTTAAATTCTATATATATATATATATATACACACACACACATATAGGGCAGGGATCCTGAAAGAAAGTACTTAAGGAGAAAGAGAGAAGGTTCTTTTAATTTTTTTAGCTTGTTTTTTTCATTTTTTTTCTTTTTTCATTCTTTAATTAACCATTCCAAAAAAATTTAAAAATAAAAATAAATATTTCTAGTCCGAGTTAGTGAGCTATGTATTTTAGGGGGGTTTTGCCTTTAAAGGTCAAAAGAGTTTGTAGGAGTGAATTATTAGGGGAGGTTTTCGAGAGTCCTGGGTTTCATCTCAGGCATGCGTGGTTCGAGCTCCGCATACTGCCCAATTGGATGTCACTGTGGTGTTTCGAATGCTAACTGCTAACTACTAACTCGCTGTTAAAAAAAAAAAAAAAAAGTAAAATAAAAAATGAACCTTCTCTCCCTTCTCTCCTTAAGGTACCTTCTCTTTTGATCTCTATCCTATATATATATATATATATATATATATATATACACACACACACACACATCTAATCTGCAATATCTGTTCCCTACATAAACAATGACATAAAAATCCCTTGATAAAGCATGTAAAGTATTTATCAATAGACCAAAAGGCATGTCAATATACAAAAAAACTACTACTATGAAAAACAGTTCTAGACACGATAAACTTGAAATATGAAACAGAAATAAACAACTAACTACAAACCAAACTATAAATATAATGACGTAAAAAACATACAGATACCAGACATTAATTTCATTACTTGCTATTTGCTAATTAATCAAAAATGAAGATCACACTATTAAAGAGCAAGTAATAACTAATAATATTAGTTTCACAAAAGTAAACATTTCTAAACAAAACCAGGAAGATAAAAGCAGGTGTTCTATTGTGATTATTTACATGGCAGGAAAGCTGAGTGAGATTTCTGCTGCAGGCAATTATGTTAATTGATGTGGAAGTCTAATTAACTATCTATACACCCTAACCTCCTATATTGGATAATCAAATAAACTTGGCTAAATAATATCCAAGGCATATGAGAAAAAGTCCAAATTGCAGTTATCTTTCAGTCTTTCACTAACTAGCTCAAGGTAGTTAGAGGCAAACTTCAAGCAACGTGACCCGGTAACCACCTCAAGGAGAATGATTTATGTAGATCGTATAGTCGTATACATGACATAATGAAACATAGAAACATATAAGAATGATATTATGTATACTTTTTTTCCATATAGACTTGAACCAGCATATCCTTGTTTAGTTATTTTATGGGAAAAGATCCTGATACTTGGTGCAGACTACAGACCTGTATTTGAATAAGAAAGAGGTTGTGAAGCAGTAAAAAATTACATATGTAAAAGCTTTAAAAGAACGATATTAGGTATACTATTTTTTCCCATAACTTATTAATGAAACCGAATGACTAACATGTTATTCTATCAATAGGTGCAAGAAAAAAACCTGTTATTACATTGCTAGAGTTACTAAGGATGCAAATGAAGCAACGGATACGTGAGATGAACACACAAGTAGATTAATGAGAATATGATGCAGGACCAGCAATATTGAAGAAGATGAAACTAATTTCTAGGATCATAATGTATGTTCAACTCAAACCTGTTCTTACATTAAATAGGTGATTTATTTTCACTTCTAATATCAATTAATTTTAATGTAGTATCCGGACTACTTTTCTTAGTGGTGACCATGCTTTTGAGATAAAAAATGCATTTGAGACACATCCGGTTGACCTTGAAATAGATTTTGTAGTTGTCATTTGTGTCAGTTAGCTAATTTACCGTATGTGCGTGCTATACGTGCCATTAATTAAGTTGCAAAGAGGTCCAAAAGATTGTGTCAGTCATTGGTTTAAGAAAGAAATGTTCAAGGTAGCATATCAGTTTCATATTAGCCCAGTACTTAGCAGCAACTATTGGGCCATGTCAACATTCCCTAGGCCATTGCCTCGTAAGGCCACAGAAAGGCCTACCATCAAGAAAAAAAGACATCCAAGTGAGAAGAAAAAATGTCTAGTCTTGTAAGAATCGTGGTGAAAAGGGGCAAAATCAAAGATCATGTGACAAGGAGCCGGTACCTCTAGCCCCTCAGGTAAAGAGGCCAAGAGGTAGACCTAGACTCAATCAAGGTATACCATGTTCAACTAGAGAGGGTAGTAGGGTTGGAAAAGGTAGTAATATTACTGGTATTGGTGTGTCTTTTAAATTATGGAGAGCAAATGCAACCCGGAGAACATGAGAGTGCACGAATGCAAGAAAGCAAACTTTTGGAATCACAACCTGAATGAGGAAGCCACTAGTATGCTCTTTCGGATGACTACATTATGTGCATGTCATTGTCTTTTGTAAACAGATATCAACATGAACTGAACTAGTGGCTTCAATCCTTATTTGAAACTGTATGATATACTATGTACAATGCTACAACAAATCATTAATAAGATTATGGAACAAAACTTTTCAGTACAAAAAAAAAGGTAAGTGGTTAACACAATTACGGTGTAAAAGTTAAGTGATAAAAACATTATTAAGTGGTTTAAAAACATGTAGGAGGCCACATTGCGCCATATGCAAGAAATTGACTACTATAGGTAAATATCCGATGGAATGGCTTTAAAACCAGTTAATCAACGTTTTGGATTAAATCATTCCAAAAAAAAAGATAAGTGGTTAAAACGATCATAATGTCAAATATTAACACATAACAAAACAAGGAAACATTAGAAATTATTCAAATAAACCCTAGAGGTATTTCTTTTTTATTTTATATGGAGCAAATATTAACAACACACTACACAAAACAAGGAAACATTAGAAATTATTCAAATAAACCCTAGAGGTATTTCTTTTTTATTTTATATGGAGCAAATATTAACAACACACTACACAAAACAAGGAAACATTAGAAATTATTCAAATAAACCCTAGAGGTATTTCTTTTTTATTTTATATGGAGCAAATATTAACAACACACTACACAACAATTCACAAATTTGTCCTAATGGGACTTAACCCAACTAAGGTTGTTTAAAAACCAGTTAATCAACGTTTTGGATTAAATCATTCCAAAAAAAAAGATAAGTGGTTAAAACGATCATAATGTCAAATATTAACACATAACAAAACAAGGAAACATTAGAAATTATTCAAATAAACCCTAGAGGTATTTCTTTTTTATTTTATATGGAGCAAATATTAACAACACACTACACAACAATTCACAAATTTGTCCTAATGGGACTTAACCCAACTAAGGTTGTTTAAAAACCTTGAAAATCCGTGTGTACACACACACACACAATGAATACCACTATATAAAAACAGTTCTAGATACAATCAACTAACCAGAAACACAAAAAGCAGACATTAATTTCATCCTTTGCTAATTAATCAAAAACGAAAATCACGCCGTGATGATAACAGATTCACAAAAGTAAACATGTCTAAGCAAAAACGGGAAAATAAAGCAGGTAAACTGTTGTGATCAGGTTACACGGGAAGATAGACAATTATGCTTATCAATGTTGCATTCTAACTGATTATTCTTATTCATATACCAGCACCGAAAATATGTGGAAAACAATATTAGCGTTAAAAAGGCTCCTTGACGTTGCTAAATATATTCCAAGGCATATGAGAATAAGTCACAATTGCATTTATCTTTCACTAACTAGCTCAAGGTAGTTAAAGACTTAAAGGAAACACCAAGCAACGTGACCCGATAATTGCCTTAAGTCGAATCATTAATCTATATCTATATCTATATCTATATGTATCTAAACTTCTAAAGTACCTTACAAAGCATTTACTCCCTCCAAATTTCTCAAAAGTACTTGATAAACCCAAAATACCTCTGTCTTTTATTCATTCATTTTTATATCTCTACCTAATATACCTATAATACCCGACTGAAAGTATTTACAACAATACAACATACATCCTTCAACTATGAAAATAACTACACTACCATCAATTACTTTTAGATTAATAACCACACGGTCACCGCCACCCCCGGTGCCACCACCGTCGCTACCGCCGTTACCACCGCCACCGTCATCACCGCCACCGCCACAATGCGTAGGCATTTGTCTAGTACTATATTATAGAGCATTTAGTTCCCTTCATTTTTTCAACTAACTTGTTGGTAGTCCAAAAATGCCTCTCCCTTTTTATTCACTATTTTTTAAATTTCCATTTGAAATACCTATAATATTCACTTGAAATACCTATAATACCATTAATGAACGTAATTTACAACATCCACCCTTAGCTCTTAAATAACTACACTACCGCGTGACGTCAATTACTTTTACATTAATAATGACGCCGCTACCGCTACCGCCGCCGCCTGTCACCGCATGGTAAACCTTTTGAGAGGCGTGGTGATTTGCGGGGTGACCGGCATGTTTCATTTTCTAATGGAGATGGTGAGGAGGGAGAACGTCAACGTCGTCCATATGAAGGTCGCAGTGGCACAGGGCGTGGAAGTGAATTCAAACGCGATGGAGCTGGTCGTGGGAACTGGGGAAATCAGACTGATGAAATCAACCAGGAGATTCAGGAAGCGGCAGTTGAAGGGGAGAAAATTATGACTTCTGATAAACCTAATGCCGAGAAAGAGGCAACCGATAAAAAGGAGAACTCTGCAACTAAAGTTGCAGAGGATCCTGAAGCTAAGGAAATGACTCTTGAAGAGTATCTTAAAGTTCTGGAGGAGAAGAGGAAAGCTCTGGAAGCACTTAAGATTGAAGAAAGGAAAGTGGATGTTAACAAAGAGCTGGCATCCATGCAGCAACTTGCAAACAAGAAAACTAAAGATGAAATTTTTGTCAGATTAGGTTCGGACAAGGATAAACGTAAAGAGATTGCGGAGAGAGAAGAGAAAGCTAAGAAGTCACTCAGCATCAATGAGTTCTTGAAACCAGCTGAAGGTGAACGAGCTTACACGTTGGCGCATACATGGCCCTAGGGGTGGTGGAGGTGGTGCTCGTTTTAACCAAGATGGTTCTTCAAGTTATGCACCTGAAGCTCCTAAAATTGAAGATCCTAGTCACTTTCCCACCCTAGGTTGTAAGTGAGACGTGCCTTTCATCCCGTGATCGTCATTTCATCAAAATATCCGCTAACATGACGGGAATACACCAAGAACAATTAGAGTTTTCTTACTTCATGTGTTGGAAAAGGGTTCCTAAAAACTAATCCTTCTCACGTCTTAAAAATGTAAATTTGTTGTGATTTTCATATGCTCCATAACTTTTCGTTTAGTCTTCCTTCTATTAGTCTGCATTGTGTCGGTTTTTTTGAGTGTTCATTATGCTCAGAGATTTTGGGGCATATGAAGACCAATTAATTTAACGCAGTTTCTCAGTTTTGTTCTAAAATAGATGAATTATTAGCGCTTCGGGAAAGAAAAAAAAAACATATGTTGAAGATACAACAAGACGTACATTAAAAAGACCAATAAGGCAGCCTTGCTTCTGATTCCGACTCAGAAATTCAGAATAAAACTCTTTCAATTCCTCATCGTTTCCAGTTTCTTTGATCTCTCTAATTTTCTCTAAGAAGTAAAGAACTTGTCCAAGAATATGGTTTGGGTGATTTAGTTTAAGTCGAAACTCGGCATAGAATTCTAAACGTTTCACCTCCATGGCAGACGCCATATCAATGCTGTGCTCATTACCTTCCGAACTGCGAACGGTTATTATCTTATTTTTTTTATTTTTTTTTTTTTGTACCCAATCCCAGCATAAGCCGGGCTATGGGGGAGGTATGATGTAGACAGACCTTACCCCTACTCAAAGGTAGGGAGGCTGCTTCCAGATCCACCGAAGTGGAAGGGACCTCCGGCCCAGGGCTATTAACCCTTCAAAAATATTCTCCGATCTAAGATCTAAAGAAGTCTCGATCTCAGATCTAGAGAGAGGTCAGAGAGAACTCCAACGTCTCTCTAGAGAGAGAGAGAGAGAACCAACTGATATAGTTGTTTATTTAAATCGGTTATTATCTTATTTTTTAAATCGGCATCATTTTCTGTTGCCATTGTCGAATATGATTTTGATTTGGGGAAGAATTGTAAAACCCTAATTTTGATTTGGGATATATTATGATTTGAAAATCGAAAAAAGGTTTTTGATTGTCGAATATGATTTTGATTTGGGGAAGAATTGTAAAACCCTAATTTTGATTTGGGATATATTATGATTTGAAAATCGAAAAAAGGTTTTTGATTTGGGGAAGAATTGTAAATAATTTTGATTTGGGGAAAATTGAAAATAATTTTGATTTGGGGAAAATTGAAAATAATTTTGATTTGGGGAAAATTGAAAATAATTTTGATTTGGGGAAAATTGAAAATAATTTTGATTTGGGGAAAATTGAAAATAATTTTGATTTGGGGAAAATTGAAAATAATTTTGATTTGGGGAAAATTGAAAATAATTTTGATTTGGGGAAAATTGAAAATAATTTTGATTTGGGGAAAATTGAAAATAATTTTGATTTGGGGAAAATTGAAAATAATTTTGATTTGGGGAAAATTGAAAATAATTTTGATTTGGGGAAAATTGAAAATAATTTTGATTTGGGGAAAATGAAATAATTTTGATTTGGGGAAGAATTGTAAAATAATTTTGATTTGGGGAAGAATTGTAAATAATTTTGATTTGGGGAAAATTGAAAATAATTTTGATTTGGGGAAAATTGAAAATAATTTTGATTTGGGGAAAATTGAAAATAATTTTGATTTGGGGAAAATTGAAAATAATTTTGATTTGGGGAAAATTGAAAATAATTTTGATTTGGGGAAAATTGAAAATAATTTTGATTTGGGGAAAATTGAAAATAATTTTGATTTGGGGAAAATTGAAAATAATTTTGATTTGGGGAAAATTGAAAATAATTTTGATTTGGGGAAAATTGAAAATAATTTTGATTTGGGGAAAATTGAAAATAATTTTGATTTGGGGAAAATTGAAAATAATTTTGATTGTCGAATATGATTTTGATTTGGGGAAGAATTGTAAAACCCTAATTTTGATTTGGGATATATTATGATTTGAAAATCGAAAAAAGGTTTTTGATTTGGGGAAGAATTGTAAATAATTTTGATTTGGGGAAAATTGAAAATAATTTTGATTTGGGGAAAATTGAAAATAATTTTGATTTGGGGAAAATTGAAAATAATTTTGATTTGGGGAAAATTGAAAATAATTTTGATTTGGGGAAAATTGAAAATAATTTTGATTTGGGGAAAATTGAAAATAATTTTGATTTGGGGAAAATTGAAAATAATTTTGATTTGGGGAAAATTGAAAATAATTTTGATTTGGGGAAAATTGAAAATAATTTTGATTTGGGGAAAATTGAAAATAATTTTGATTTGGGGAAAATTGAAAATAATTTTGATTTGGGGAAAATGAAATAATTTTGATTTGGGGAAGAATTGTAAAATAATTTTGATTTGGGGAAGAATTGTAAATAATTTTGATTTGGGGAAAATTGAAAATAATTTTGATTTGGGGAAAATTGAAAATAATTTTGATTTGGGGAAAATTGAAAATAATTTTGATTTGGGGAAAATTGAAAATAATTTTGATTTGGGGAAATTGAAATAATTTTGATTTGGGGAAGAATTGTAAAACCCTAATTTTGATTTGGGATAATAATTTTGATATTCACAACTAACAAAAGATGAATATTACAAATAATCTATTATCCTGTATGTCAAATTATATTTATAATGAGAATTTTGTTAGGGTTGATGCTTGATGGATTATTCATGGGATTGTTCGGGTTCAACATAACTAAACATTTATGTTGGTTGCTGTAGATCCTTTAATAGACAACTCAGCCATGTAATTTCACAGGTGCTATCAGCCAATGCCCTGTATTCAGCTTCTGTAGATGATCTTGAAACCACACTCTGTTTCTTAGACTGCCAAGAAATAAGACTGCTGCCCAGAAAAATTGCATATCCTGAAACTGATCTCCTGGACATTTGACAAGCTGCCCAGTCACTATCACAGAAATTTGTTAGTGTGAGGTTATTGTATGTAGGGAAGAAGAGTCCTTGGCCTGGATTGAGTTTAACATATCTGAACACCCTTAATAATGCCTTCATATGATCAGTGGTTGGAGAATGAGAAAATTGACTCAAGTGTTGAGTTGCAAAGGCCAAATCTGGTCTTGTGATAGTGAGATATATTAATTTGCCCACTAATGTCCTGTATAAAGTGCTGTCAGGTAAAGGATCTCCAGATGTAGCAGTTAATTTGTGGGTTGGATCAAGTGGGGTGATGGCAGGTTTGAGATTTGTCACTGCAGCCTGTTCAATGAGTTCAAGAGCATATTTCCTTTGCTCATGGCTAACCCTGTCTTGTTTCTGAGAAATTCAATCCCTAGATAGTAATGTAGTGGACCTAGGGTCTTAATGCTGAATTTATTGTGTAATTGAGACTTAACAGAATCTAGGAGAGATTGATTTGTTCCACAAATGAGGATGTCATCAACATAGACCAGTAATGCCAGAAAATTATGATTTGAGCTAAGGGTGAAAAGTGATGTGTCTGCATAACTTTGTATGAAGCCAATTGAGGAAAGGAATGTGGTGAGTTTTATGAACCATTGTCTAGACAGTATAAGGAGGAAGAGTGTGATTGTACCCTTTTGGAATGGTCATATAGACCTCTTCATGTAAATCACCATGCAAAAATGCATTATTGACATCCAGTTGCTCAATTAACCAACCTTTGGTCACTGCTACAGCTAATAGAGTTCTAACTGTCACCATTTTTGCAACAGGAGCAAATGTCTCTGTGTAATCTATACCTTGTTGTTGGGTAAAACCCTGAGCAACAAGTCTGGCTTTGAACCTTTCTATTGTGCCATCAGCATGGTGTTTGATCCTATATACCCATTTGCAGCCAATGGGTATTTTACCAGCAGGGAGGGTAACTAAAGTCCATGTATTATTCTTTTCTAATGCAGTTATTTCAGTGGTCATGGCATCTACCTACTTAGGATCCTTGGAAGCTTGATTGTAGTTCTTGGGTTCTGTGTGAGTGTCAATGGAGTTAATGAGATGAAGAGAAGGAGAGGAGAGATTGATTTGTTCCACAAATGAGGATGTCATCAACATAGACCAGTAATGCCAGAAAATTATGATTTGAGCTAAGGGTGAAAAGTGATGTGTCTGCATAACTTTGTATGAAGCCAATTGAGGAAAGGAATGTGGTGAGTTTTATGAACCATTGTCTAGACAGTATAAGGAGGAAGAGTGTGATTGTACCCTTTTGGAATGGTCATATAGACCTCTTCATGTAAATCACCATGCAAAAATGCATTATTGACATCCAGTTGCTCAATTAACCAACCTTTGGTCACTGCTACAGCTAATAGAGTTCTAACTGTCACCATTTTTGCAACAGGAGCAAATGTCTCTGTGTAATCTATACCTTGTTGTTGGGTAAAACCCTGAGCAACAAGTCTGGCTTTGAACCTTTCTATTGTGCCATCAGCATGGTGTTTGATCCTATATACCCATTTGCAGCCAATGGGTATTTTACCAGCAGGGAGGGTAACTAAAGTCCATGTATTATTCTTTTCTAATGCAGTTATTTCAGTGGTCATGGCATCTACCTACTTAGGATCCTTGGAAGCTTGATTGTAGTTCTTGGGTTCTGTGTGAGTGTCAATGGAGTTAATGAGATGAAGAGAAGGAGAGGAGAGATTTGAGTAATTGATGTAATTATCAATTGAATATTTGGATATGACAGAATTAGTATTGGAAGGTGGGAGTTGATAAGAGAAATCTTTCAGTTTGGTGGAGATTTGTCTGGTTCTGTTTGAATGTCTAGATGGTTGTGGGGGTTGAGGTGGATTGGGAGATGGTAGAAGAACAAATGGAGAAGAAGAAGAGGTTGTTTCTGTAGAAACATTATTATGAGGAGGAGCATTGTGAAGCGGTGGGGAAGAAGTAATTGGAGAAGGAGTAATGGGGAGGTTTTGATCAGAAGGAGGAGTGGTTAGAGGAGGTGGATAGAAAGTAGGACAGGGGATGATTTGAGGAGGGTTTGAAGTGGAGTTTTCATGGAATGGGAATTCAGTTTCATGGAAAATGACATGTCTACTTACAAAAGTAGAATGTGTGTTGAGGTTGTAGAGAATGTAACCCTTTTGGTTTTGAGGATAACCAATCAACACACAAGGAATAGCTCTGGGTGCAAATTTGTCATTGTTATGAATTGATGCAAAACATTTTGAGCCAATGACTTTGAGATGATCAAGATTGGGTGTTTCATTGTAAATGATTTCATATGGGGTTTTGTAATTAAGAACACTGCTGGGTAATCTGTTAATTAGGTATGTTGCAGCCAAAATAGAATATCCCCATAAGTGTATAGGAAAATTAGCTTGAGTTTGAATTGCCCTGGCTACTTGTAGCAAATGCTTATGCTTTCTTTCTACTCTAGCATTCTGTTGGGGGGTGTAAGGACATGAAGTTTGATGGATAATTCCATGATATTGTAAGAAAGTTTGGAGATCGGAATTTAGGAACTCAGTGCCATTGTCACTCCTCAGAATTTTTATGTAGGTTTTGAATTGGTTTGTGACACAGGCATGAAAAATCTTTATTGTTGAAAAAACATGGCATTTGGATGGAATTAGATAAACCCATGTGGCTCTCGAATGGTCATCAACCAAAGTTAGAAAGTATTTACACTTATTTATGGTTGGGTGTTTGTATGGACCCCAAACATCAGCATGAACAAGCTCAAAGAGATTAGATGCATAAGAAGTACTTAAAGGAAAAGAGAGTAATTGTTGTTTAGACAAAGGACAGATGCTACATTTTACAGAGTCATGAGCATTTTTATTGAAAGGAATACAAGAAATCTTTTGTAAAACTTGAGAAGAAGGATGCCCCAGCCTAGCATGCCAGAGACTGGTACTGCTTTGTGACTGAGAGAGTTGTGGAAGTTTGCAATGATGATGTGGTGGTAGTGAAGATATAAAGTCCATGAGATACTGAGCCAAGATGAGTCACTCCATCATGGCCTTGCAAATAACAGCTATCATAAGTAAATGTAATAGCTGTCTTAGTGGATTTGGTGAGTTTTCTGATAGAGATTAGGTTGTAGGCAAAATTAGGAATATAAAGCACATCATGAAGGGTCAATTCTGGAGTTAGAGTGACAGTGCCAGTTTGAGTAACAAGAACTTGTTGGCCATTTGGAAGTGTGACAGTTATAGGATTAGGGCATGGTGTTATTTTTGTAAATTGAGAGAGTTTTGTGCAAATGTGATCAGTGGCACCATGATGTGTCTCAATATATACATATTTCCCACATCTTATTTGGACGTTTTAGGCACGGTTGATAGCCGTTTATACATATTTTGTGGTGCTTTATGGTATTTGCTAGTTGTCACACCCCATAATAATGCGGAAGGGTACGAGGTGCAACATTCATGAAATCACGACACAAGGCATAATGAACGACTATAAAGGAGTCGTTTTGAAAATACTTCATTTAACATAACTTCATTGTCTTGAAACATTGAAAATACATTAAGGAAAACATTACAATAATTTAAAGAGTATTTTTAGGAATTCTAAATCCTCGATAGGTGGTGCTATCATTGGTTTCGACCACAATGATAATTTGAACAAAAGTAAAGTCTTTTCCATGATAAAAAAACGAAACATCAACTCCAAGTGGCGGAAAAGCCTTATGTGAATCCTACCGTGCATCTTACGAACCTGAGATACATGCTAAAATGGGTCAACAATAATGTTGGTGAATTCATAGGAGAAAATAAGTAATTTGGATGAAACCACAAGATTTAAGTGTGACCATTGCTAACCCGCAATGTCGTGTAGCCATTGTTCAAAAACAATGCTAGGAAAATATAATGTATATATTGTACTAAGCTCATGAATTGAAACTCGACGGTAATAAGTAACATTGTGCCTCGGCAAGTATTTGATCCATAATACTTGGGAATCCAAATATGCATGCATTCGTTCGACCATCGTCGGTCAAGTTGGTGCGACCAACCCGAATGGGGGTGTCAACCCAAATAGTACTATTCATCATATCACGTTTAAATCCATAACTAACAATTCATGATGGGAGGACTTAAATGGGATCAAGCGACTTAGACAATCATCATATACATAGTTTTGGCACTTGTGTTCCACATGTAAAACATAGAGCATGCATCTCACCCAAAATAGTAAGAAAGTGTGGGCTATGAACTCACCTTAGTTTCAAGTAGCAACAATTTGCAAATAGAGAATCTTCTTGAATGTGTTAACCTATAGAAATAAAATATAAACTTGTCTTAACAATCTATGCTATTATGTTCCTAAGGAATTTCCCTCATTCTTCCAAATAATATTGTTGTAATACATTTTATTAAAAATGTTTTCTTATGTGATAATCGTTAGGGTTGTCGACGTGCTAGTCGGTGTTGGTCTTTTCATGGGTTTATATATATTAACATATATATAATATTAATATAATATAATAGTAATAATAATAATAGCAATATTATGACTATTCTCCCACACAACCTATACACGTGAAATGGCAAAGAAGTATGGTTGCGTGTTGAAATGAATCATAACATGGCATTCACGATCATTCTCCCTCACAACCCATACGAGTGCACCGGTTTCCATAATAGGAGTTGGGCAATTGTCAATTAAGTATGGTTGTGAGTTGGAATAACCACGGATTAAAAGTATATAAATATAAATATGTCACCGCACAACTTTGCACCAACATTCTAAATAGAAGATGGCATGGTGGGTCAATATATAAATATAAATATATTAGTATACGTCATGAGAGCACCCGAAGCGTGCTAAGTTACCGCACACTTTGCACCGACGTCCTAAATAGGATTTGGGCATGGTGGGTCAAGTTATATTAGTAGATATATATATACGTATATAATATATATATATATATACACATAGGTATTTAATGGGCATTTAACTAGCACGTTTTCCAAGCTTCACCAACATCGATTATCACAACAATGATTATACTTAAAGCATGCTTGCATGTTTCCAAGAAAAAGATTAGTCATTATGCATGTTTGGGATTTATGTCATAAAGGTATTACTTGGAAGAGGGAACATTCATCTAGGAAATATACAACAATTAAATGCATGTAATGATTATTAACCAAATTAATTAGTTTAATTAATTTATAAAAATTTCCCAAAAGACAGTTTAATATTTCCAAGATACACTTATGTTTTCAATGAGTTATAATGATAACTAAAGGTCACATGCAAGTCTTTTTAGATTAGAATTCGAAAAGCCATATTTGAGTTTTGATGCATTATGTTTCGGCCGAGATACCATAGCTAAAAGAAAAATGATTTTTGATTTTTGGACAGCCCCTGGGTCGACATTTCAGTCACCAACACAGTGGCAAAGTAGTGGTGGTTCGTGGTGGTGATGTAAGGGGGTGAAAGGTGGTGGTTTGTGGTGGTTTCGACCCGTAACCGAAACTAAAAACACCAAGACTTAGCATGGCCGAAATTCAATACTATAAAAGGCTTAAGGACAGACAAACAACCTGTTTTGAAGGTTAAAACAAATCTGTGATGGCGGCTGGTGGTGGCTGGTCGCGGTGGTTAGTGACTGCGAGAAACAAAACAAATAAGAAAAACGTTTTTAGGGTTTGTGACATGAAAACTAAGCATGGGCAGCCATGTAACGACCTGTTATGATACCTGCATGCTCCTCCTTCTTCCTGGGGGGATCTAACCATTGCGTTAGGTGGTATGAGGTACTCATGTCCAGTCTAATGCGTTTTCACGGAAATTTCCTAAATCTAGAGGTTAAACGACTGTTGCTATCGGGGATTATCGGAATAGGTACCTTATGTAGTGTCACTACTTCTTCTAAGTAGATTTCTAGTTAGCATAAGCATCTAAGCGGAATCCATGATTAGAAGGGATGGTGTAGACTGTGTAAGATGAATCACGATTAATCAAATAATGTCACGACAATTTTTGTGTACTTAGGGAACTTGGTGGTGAAGTCTAAGGCTATTTTCCCCCATTTTTATTGAGAAACATCGGGCTGTACTAGTAGTTCAGACGGTTTGGTACTCGACCTTTACCGTCAAACATGCTAAACATCGGCTAAGATAGGTGGCTATGTCGACCTTCATGTTTAGGCCACCAATATACTCCTTTGAGTCCGTGATACTCCCAATCGGGTCCGGGATGGATTAAGTACATTGCTTGTGCGCCCTCACCATTACTAATTCTCTTAGGTCTCAACGGCTTGGTAATCAATCTAGGTTGGTCTAGCCCTAAATTGATTTATTTTTATTTATTTATTTTTATTTTTTGGTCGAAAATGTTTTGAGGGATTTTATTATTGGTGAATATGATACACTTCATGCATTGTGTCTCCAATCTTTGAGAGTGTACAATATCGCTTCAAACTCCAAATTCCTATGTACCATACTTTTTCTAATGCATCTTAAGCTGGCAGAGAGAATAGGCTATCTCTATATCTCCTTTCATTAGTACACAACCTAACTCTTGATGAGATGTTTTGCAATTTAATACAAGGTTGTCGGTTCCGTCTAGTTGTGCTATCGTTGGTGCTCTACCAAGCTTCCCCTTTTACATTTGAAATGCCTTCACTTACTTGTCTTACCTAGCAACCTTATTCTCTTTTGGTTTGAACGTTGTTAAGGGTCAGGTTAGCATGGAAAATTTCTTAATGAAATTCTTATAGCAGCTAGCAAGACCTAAGAATTGACGTAGTTCCGTTGGGGTTCTTGGTGTATCCAGATTTTAAGTTGCCTAAATACTTGAGGGGTCTACTCGCCTACCTTAATAGTGGATCATGTGGCCTAAGAAATGGTACGGTACGTATCCAAAATTTACGTTTTTAGAACTTTGCACACAATTCCTTTTTTTCTCACTTGACTCCAAAATCGACTTCCAATGTAGCTCATCCCTGATTTGTTCGTGAATCCTAGTTGATCAAACAAGTCATGGATCCTAGGAACGGGTTCTTAACCGTTAGTTTGTTCGCTTCTTAAGACGTCTAATATTTTCAAGCTTTAGGGCTTTAATATGAATGCGAGTAATGCGAGAACTCTTTAGCACAAGAATTTGACAAAGTAAGTTGATGGCTTATTCTTTTCCGGGTTCTATTGTATTTAAGAAGGCACATCTTCATAGTACCTTGGAATTATTTTTTTTTTTTTTTTTTTCATGATTAGAGATATTCTTGTAGTGCATCGACATCACGCATGTATTCCACCATGGGGAGGTATTACCTATTTCAATCGGTCTATTACTCTCAACGTCGTTTGTCATATTAGTTCTTAGATGGTTCTCTATGTTTTCTAGGTATGAAATCCCAACCTTATTGGTTTGTCGCTAATTTCTAACCTTTGATATTTACTCGAGTATCTAGTGCATGGTTCAAGTACCGTTCTCACTTTGACCCTAATAAATCTTATTGTAATAATATTACTTGTATCCAACTACACCATTAATGTCTTAAAATTCCATATTCTACCATGTATTTCCTATAGGTACAACTTAAGTGCTAAATTCCTTTGTGTTTTCTAGATGTTACGTATCCATCATAATACAAAATTTTAATCCCCAAATTATTTCAACCTTTCAAATCTTTCCCTAGTGTGCGGAAGTCTTATAATCCCTTGAATGAAAACTATGGTTATAACGTATCCGTATATGGTGTGGAGAGATTAGCTAAGACTTCGAGAAAGTCAAGCATGGATTTACTACTAAGCGGGTGAGGCCTAATGAACACGCTAATGATTAATCGAAATGGGCATAGTATATCTCTCATGGGCTTGACAATAATACACGTTTTATGTGTTGGATATGCTCGGATGGAAAGAAGGCTTATGAATAAAATACGTGTTTTGTAAACTAGAAATGAGAAGATATAGCAAAATTTTGGTTTGGTAGATATAAAGGCACCCTTTTTCGGACTTGGTAGTCACTTGACCATATATCTATAGTCAAAGAAAAATCAATCTCGTCGCAAATAAATTTGATGAAATTTACACCATAGATTTAATATTTATACATTTACATAGGTTTAAAGATCTATACCAAAGGTTAAAATTTGTATTTTTCAAAAAGTTTCAACCATAACAATGCGCTTGTAAATATGTTCAATGAAATCACACACCATAAGCTTACGAGCTACAAAACTTTTGAAATTTAAACATATATTCCTCCAAAGTGGTTTTTTTTTTTTTTTTAAGAAGAATATATATATATATACATATCGGTACCAAACGGGTCTTGTAGAAAAACTCCCACATGCGAGCATATCGAAATAAATAGAATCCTAAAAATAGTTGAGCTTTAGCGTAATGAGAAGTGAAAATTTTTGTCTCGTCAAAACGACCCTAAGGATAACTAAGTGCTTCGTGTATTCTAATTGTCGCTTTCATGTAATACGTCATCATGCTCTTCAATCCATTTTTTTTGTGACGTTCTCTTCAGCTTTTTAACGGTCTTCTATCCTCAAAATATTACGTAAGTATCCACCGAATGTTCTTATGTTAGTGGGGCATGCCATCACG
>CM067169.1:92640684-92661311 GCA_034093135.1 Erigeron breviscapus | reverse complement strand
CTAGAGATTTGCGACCTCGTAAATGTCAATTTATTTTGACCGGTTTGACTTTCGAAATACGATGCCGATTTACGACCAGGATCAAATACGTGGCCAAATTGGAAAATACGACCTAGTATTTTAGAGTTTGGTTGACTTGTATTTTGACCTTGAAATACTGAATCTAGGTATACTATCTAATCGTCCTATAGTTAACCATGCAACAAGAAAATCAAGAAAATAGAGTTCGAAATTTTCGAACTAGGTTTTTCAATTTTCATTCGATTTTGATGTTTTTGGTTAAAAATAAGGGTTGGGGTATGTTTATCGTTTGAATACAAGTGTATAGAAACGATTTTTACAAGTTTTGGTTGGGTAAATCACGATTTCGTGTTGGGGAAGATGAACAGTGCGACGGACTCGCATTTGGGGTTTTGCTAGCCCAGATTTGCGACCTCGTAAATGTCAATTTATTTTGACCGGTTTGACTTTCGAAATACGATGCCGATTTACGACCAGGATCAAATACGTGGCCAAATTGGAAAATACGACCTAGTATTTTAGAGTTTGGTTGACTTGTATTTTGACCTTGAAATACGACTTCGTACAGAGATACGACCTCGTAAATGTCAATTTATTTTGACCGGTTTGACTTTCGAAATACGATGCCGATTTACGACCAGGATCAAATACGTGGCCAAATTGGAAAATACGACCTAGTATTTTAGAGTTTGGTTGACTTGTATTTTGACCTTGAAATACGACTTTGCTACCTCGTTTGAGATTTGATATATACAATTAGATCGAGTGTTTTTGAGTGATATATTTGTGATCCTCGTGAAATACTGAATCTAGGTATACTATCTAATCGTCCTATAGTTAACCATGCAACAAGAAAATCAAGAAAATAGAGTTCGAAATTTTCGAACTAGGTTTTTCAATTTTCATTCGATTTTGATGTTTTTGGTTAAAAATAAGGGTTGGGGTATGTTTATCGTTTGAATACAAGTGTATAGAAACGATTTTTACAAGTTTTGGTTGGGTAAATCACGATTTCGTGTTGGGGAAGATGAACAGTGCGACGGACTCGCATTTGGGGTTTTGCTAGCCCAGATTTGCGACCTCGTAAATGTCAATTTATTTTGACCGGTTTGACTTTCGAAATACGATGCCGATTTACGACCAGGATCAAATACGTGGCCAAATTGGAAAATACGACCTAGTATTTTAGAGTTTGGTTGACTTGTATTTTGACCTTGAAATACGACTTCGTACAGAGATACGACCTCGTATTTGACTTAACAGATTTTCAAAAGTTTATTTTTATAAAAATTTGAAAATAAGTTAATTTTTATATTTAACTTAATTACAGGGATAATTTAAGTTAATTTAACAGATTTTCAAAAGTTTATTTTTATAAAAATTTGAAAATGAGTTAATTGATGCTTAACTAAATTACAGAGATAATTTATGTTATGTTGTAAATTACAGGGATAATTTATGCTTTTGACTAAATTACCGGGATAATTTTAGTTGTGTATGTTATGCATATGAATTTTTATGTCTTTTTGAGTAATTAATTATTTGTTATTGATTACAGAAATGGCAAGAAATTTCATAGCAGGTCATAATTATGTGATGAACTTCGATGATAATCAGGAAGGAACGGCTTATTATCACGAGATATTTGCCTTCTTCCGAAGATCAAGGATTCATCATGTTCTTACACATTCTCCAGTCATATATTTAGATTATCTCAGAGATTTCTGGAATAATGCTGACTGTGTGAAGGCAGGAGATGTGTATATCTTTCATACCATAGTTGCTGGGCAGCAGATACAGTTCACAGCTGCTGACCTCGTTAACATTCTTAATCTGGGCACAGTTGAACAAGAAGGTGGTGTTACAGGTCTCACCAAGTTCAGACATGAAGTCATTCAAGGTGCTTTCAGAAGAATGGGGTTTGCTGCAGATATGTCAAGTAAAACTCTGTTCAAGAAGGGTTTTTATGGCAGGTGGAGGTATCTTGCGCATGTGTTGCTGGTTAGTTTAAGCAACAAGAAGTCTGGTTATGATACATTGAACCAGGAAGCCCAAGCACAGATGGTGGGCTTGGTATTTAACAAGCCATACAGTTTCTCTAAATTCTTTTTCGATGAGATGAAGAAACAGATCACAGCCACAGGAAAGAGGAGGTTTTTGATGTATCCTCGGTTCGTGATGATGATAATCAATGCTCGACTTCCAAATCTACCTGCTGTAGGAGAAGTGAAGCAAGTGAGCTCGATCATCCGACGTGGTTATGATGAGTTTGTGTCTCGATACCAGAATGATCCAAATGCTCAAGATGTAGCATTATTTGGTGCAATCGTAAATGCCAACTACATAGCACCTACTGATGGGGTCATATCAGCTTATGAAGGGCCTCAGCCAGAAGATGGTGAAGCTGCTGAGGATGTTGTGCTTCCAGAGCAGTTACATGATGTGATAGTTCAGGCAGATGCGCCGATTGAGCCTGAAGTTGTTGTACAGGTTGCAGATGATGTGATAAACCAACCTGGAGCCAATCCTGAGATTGTAGATGATCTATTGGAGCAAATGGCTGATCCAGAGGGTGATATTGCTCAAGTGCAAAGGTACAATGCCAATGCTGATGACCTAGTAGATGTGGACCTTGACCGGGACATAGATGATTATGTAGCTGGAGCTGCAGTTGGTTCTGAAGCAGCTAGAGCTAGTGGGTCTGGTACTGAAGAAGCTAGTGGGTCAGGAGCGGGTCAGGCTAGTGGATCTGGTGTGAATGCTGAAGGTAGAGGAAAGGCTGTTGCTGATGTTCAAGCAGACAGAGAGCCTTCTATCCATTCTGATGATGATTCCAGCAGTGATGGTGATGAAGATCCTTACAGATCTCATGCATTCATCAGAGTTGGATCTAAGATGGTTCCTAAACCTACTAAGGCAACTCAAGGAAGAAGAAGGAGAGAAACGGATGAAGATTGGGTGCCAGAGCAGCCTATGCCAAAGAGAACTAGACTTGTCAGGGAACAAGAGACTTCTGCTGCTACTGGTGGTTCACAAAGTGTGCCAGTTGTTACTGTTCTTGAGACTACACAGCCACAACCACAGCGACAAACAAGTGAAGAAACTAATCTTGGTGATCTGCAGAGACAGATGAATGAGATGAGAGGTTTGATCACTCGTTTAGCTGGTGATCTTAAGGTTGTTAGTGACAAGAATAAGTTTTTGGAAGACAAGTTGGGCAAGGCCGAGGTGGTAGTGTCCAGTATGTATAAGAAGTATTTAGTTCTAGATGAGAAGGTTGTCAAGATGGCAGATGCATTGAAGCAGGGAGTCAAGATCTCCGAAGAAAAACTGCATGAGCTCATCGATAACTATCTCAAGGTTAGAGCTGAGAGAGACAGCTTAGGTTGCAGAGGTGATGAGCTGGCTAAGGCAAGGCATGATGATGATCAGAATGAAGATCCAGATGCTGCCAGAGCTACTCAGGAGCTAGGAGAAGGTTCTAGTTTGAGAACAGAGACTCAAAGGGAGTCTAGCCAGGCTGGTGTTGCTGGCAAGGCAGTTTCTGAAGCTCCACAGACTCAAGAACTGGTTGTCACAGAGTTGAAGATGGTAGTTGAGTCTGATGCACCTCAAACCAAACCCCTTACAGAAGATGTTGACGTTGATCGATTAGATAAGGGTAAGGGTTTGGTAGGGCAATCTGCTGTTGTTGCTCTTGAAAATGAAGATGCTAGTGCTCAGGATAGTGAGTCTACCAAGACCGACTCTACCAATAACACTTCTACCGAGTCAGATTTGCATCCTGTAATTGTGCATAGACTGGAGAAGAGATTTGGGTATGATCCACAAGCTCATATGAGAGCTAGGGCAGAGATTGCGGATTATTATTATGATCCAGGATCTATGTGGGATCAAGAGAAAGAACGGTTAGGGTTGAACATTTGTCGAAATTTCGAGCATATTTGTGCAGGTTAAGTCGTCAAAGGTTGTTCCGCTAGCCCGGAGAAGATCTGCGAGGCAGCAGATGATCTAGGGGCTTATTGTTGATCACCAAGTTATAGTGAGGGATTCCGCACCTCAAGATAACTGGAGCAAGCTATTAACGATCCGTACCAGGGGACTTACATATGAGGCGTATTTAAATATCTTTGTGATACAATCTATATAGCTACCGTACATCGTACAGGTATTAGGACTAGTATATAATATAAAGGAAAATAATCCATACTGCATGATTTTACTTACCTTAGGTACTGCTGTAATGTAACAACCCTCAAAATCCGACTAGGACAATCTACTTGGACTTACCTAGACATCTATCCCTAGAGGTTTATTAAGAGAATTGATCTTCTAGCCATTTAAGGCATAGTGATAATTGCCCTCTAGTTCAATGAAATATCATAGATGACTAGCTATCTTAGATTTGCCATGAACAATAACTATAATCATTCAAGACAATCTCAAGCTATAAATTAGTTCTAATTGAACTTGATGAAATGTCAATGAACCAAAAACTTCATTTCAAGAAGTCAAGTTATATAAATAATATGTAAGACTCACAAGTTGAAATAACAATCAAGAACTCTTATAAATGTCCAACAATTTAATTAATGCCAATTAAAGTATATATGGTCATGAAAATAAAATGACTATCTCAAAAATATATTGATAAACCAATATGCACATAAAAGTGCTTGAATAATAATAAGTATATATATGTCCAATATAAATACAAGTTTATGATTAAGGGTTAAGTAACAAATTTATAAACATAAATTGTATGCATACACGTGCATATATACGGGTATATATATATATAAATGGAACACATTGTTGTAATTTTAAAAGCAATACACAACTAATAAGATAAATACCCATGCATCCTTCCATACACACAATATGTATACATAAACATGCAAAACAACTAACAAAAATTAAAATACAAATATATAAACACACATACACTTAATATACAACAAAACTTGAAAATCCCCTTCCTTTTCTCCCTTTCAAAACCGGCCCCCAACACCCCAAGACACTCCACCAATCAAAATTTAACTCTTCTTATTTTTCCAAGACTTTTGATACTCCTACACTCCATCCTTTACACTCCTCCCCATTTCATTTCTCTTCTCAATACACATACAACTAGAACTCTCTCAAAAACTTTTCTCCTTCCTTTTTCTCCTCCATATTCACGGCTCAAAGGAATCAAGAAAACAAAACCAAAAATCAATCTAAAGTAATAATAATAATAAGGGTTTATAAAGAATTAATCAAGGGTTATATCAAGCTAGGATTTGGGGTTATTACAAGCAAGATTCAAGGGTTATTTGAAGCTTTATAGGCCACAAAAATTCTGCCCAAAAACCATCTTCAAAACCAACTCATCAAGGGTATAAATCTTCATCTCTTTGTTTAATCTATCTTGTTTTTGTATATATTAAAAGATCTTTATCAAAAATCATGTTTTTCTTTGATTTTATTCTTGATTTAAACTCAATGAGGGCAAGGTTGATAGATCCTTATCTCACATGTTCATGCATGTAAAGATCTAGAGAAAGATTCAATGATTCAACAAGAACAAGACCCAAGAGTTAGTAGTTGTAAGATTTGTTGTATATTTGCTAAATGGGTCTCATAAAAATGGTTTTCTATGAAATAGAACACTCTTATATTTCTGTGATTTTTCATCAAGAATGATATTTTCAAAAGTTAGATTAAAGTTTATAGCTTGATCTTGTTCAAAAGTGTTAGATCTTAACATGCATGCTTAGATTTATACTAGTTTATGTTGATTTTGAATTTGGATGTGAGAAGGATCTTTGGATGATGATTGATGATTTTGAAATTGATAATAATCTGTAAATTTGATGTTAAGAGCTACAAAATAAAGTTTTAATCTTGTAAATGATAAACTCAAGTGTTAATTAAGCAAGAATGGTCATTGGTGAGTTGATATAATCAAGAACATTCTGACAGAAATAATCTTCTGTCTTGGAACGGATAAACTGAGCATGTGAGGGCCGTTTCAAGAAAAACTTTCAAAATAAAAGTTGTAGATAAACGAGTTAAACTTAACCACCAACTGGAATCACTCAAAAATACTGAACCAAACAAAAGATATGATTTTTCTACTAAAACTGGTCAAAACTGCATTTTTGTCTGAATATTTTATCAACTTTAACAATTTTTATTCCTAATCCATAAGGTTCCAGGAGGCCATACTTGGTGGAAAGTAATTCCAATGTGTCCTAAACTTAAAATAAAATCATGGAATTTTTATTAAGAGCAAAACCCAAAGAACTTTTATAAAACTTTCGAGTATGCAAAACAGTGACTGTTTTGACCACTTCCACTTGGAAAAATATTTAGAGGTAGTAAACATTCTTTATAAATTAAGCCAAAATTCAAAAATAAGTGGACACATATAGGTTATTGTATAAAAATCAGGAGGGTCCAAATAATTTGGTTTAACCCCAAAACAGTAGCCAACATTTCACAAAAATGTGAAGTAAAAACAGAAAATTCTGAAGTAAACCAATAATTTGTGTAATGGGCTAAAAGATACACTAAGGACCATAATGGGCTAACCCGGCCCAAATAATAAACCCATTTGAACCATAAATCAGTAGGCCCACTGGGCCTAATAAACCATGTAACCCAATAACCAATATGACCCATTAAGCACATAACCCAAATAAGGTTAAGCCCAATAACTAAATTAAGCCCAAGTCACCTAAAAGCCCATAACACTTAGGCCCAATTTGGTAATGGCCCATAACACTTAAACGAATTTCAAAAACCCGGATAATCATAAGATATATCGAGAAGTATGTGAGTTTGAAAGATAAGCGAAATCAAAGTAACACAAAAGATAATTAAGTGGAATGGACATAAGTAATTACGTTAACCAAACTATAAATTGATATCACAAATGCTAATTCATGCTAAAATCGGTTACACATCAAATGATGAATAAGGATAATATAACTTAATATGGCATTCTCATATGATAACCTAAGATTCCAAACGAAACCACAAATGAAGGCAAGTTACCGAAATTCTAACCACTTATAACTACATATATAATGAAAGTGACCTTTTGCACCATCAATCTTTACAACCAAAAAGATGCGAATACTAGCAATACACTTGTATCCCATAATTGATGACATCATAATGAAAGTGACATTTCTAAGTGATGGCTTAAGATAGGAACTTACGTATATTAGTCCTCTCGTAGGGATAGTCTTGGCTTTGAAATGTGATTGAGGACCATGGAATATATGATCAAGGAAGCTAGATGGGAAGTACCCATTTTGGATAAGTAAGATATAAGGTGCGGCATATCAAGGTGAGTCATAGCCCCCTTTCAAACTCTTTATGTGTTTTACTTTCGGGGTGAAAAGCATGATAAATAAAATTGCTTTATATATATGATTCTTGAAAGAATGATTATGAAATGGGATATATTGTATGTTCAATGTGTTATAAGTTATATGATGAGCTTGAGTTCTGTCAAACTGTATCACTTCGGTACACTACTATTAACTCCGAAAGGAGGCCTGTAGTTAGAGGGTTGCGCAACTAGGAGTCGTCCACTCACCCACTAAAATAGGTAACGGTGGAATGTTGGTTGCCTTTGTGGCCACTTCATTGCCAGTCCGACCCGAGCGGTGCTCTAATCTACTTTATATTAGGCGGTCGTCTCCATGGCACGATCCCCTTCTTTATTAATTGCACTTGATTGACAGCTTGTGCTATGAAATGAAATATTATGTTGGTTGGGACAGGAAATGGTCTTAGTAGTGGCTCAAGCACAAACTCATCAAATTATGCCTTTGGCTAAATATTATTGATATTATTTATGGTTGGATATTATGGATTGAACCTATGGTTTGGCTATTGGACCTTATATGGAATCTTGAAAGTTGTTGAAATTGGCGATATTGAAATGTTGATGACCGAATGGTTTGATGTATGACTAATCGATTTATATACTTTTTCTCTCACGATAAATTTGACAAATGAGAACTTTATAATTTACCATGGATTCTCAACTCTTTGAAATGACGTTATGGTATTTTGAAAACTTGATGGTTTGATAATGAGAATTTCGCCGATCATACGGTTTGGGTATGTTGATATCTAATAACATGTTTTCTAAGTGTTTAAAATGGTTAGGTAACGAGATTTACTTAAAAACCTATGCACTCACCAACTACGTTTTCGTAGTTGACACTTTTTCTTCATGCTTTTCAGGAATTAGCGTAAGCTTTGAGGAATTATATGCAACATGATTATTTGCATTGCACTTGGGAGTCAAAGATCAAACCTTGTGATGGGCAATGGAATCCGCCTTGATCATTGTAGTATATCATCTCATGTATTTGTTATTTGTTCGTGGACTCAATATCCAAGTATGGTAGACGTATTGTACTTGGGAATTGGTTCACATGCTTGTGCATTGTAAAATTATTTTTATCAATAAAGCTATGGTGAATGTTATCTATTATCCTTTGTTTGAATACTCGACTTTCTGTACATCTCATCGTTCCGCCTTGGTTGGGTGTTACAAATAATCAATAGTATTAGTTTAATATTTTTTTAAATAATAATAAATAAATGGTTTATAGTTATCGCCGTAACTTTAAAAATAACTAAAAATAATATTAACAATAACATTAAACAAATATTATTATTTATATACATGACTTTTCAGAAAAAAAAAATAAAATAAAATAAATGCAAGCGTTATATTTAACCACCAGCAAGAACAATCATAAAAAGTCGTCTGATGCCTCTGGTAGAAATTATTTACACAAGCCGCATTGTACGGACACTCTGCTCATTAATCTCTTCCTTTCTAATGGCAAGCGGCCCAATGTATGTTCAAATGTTTATCGCAGTTTCCAGAACTAGAGACCAATAACAAAACACGATTCCAACTTTATTGTTGTGATCTTGATTTGGTATGTAGATATAGATTGTGTGGGACAGTATGTTGAGTAGTGATTCAAAATCGACATCGTCAGGGCCTCGAGATGAAGATGGTTGTGAAGATTTTTTGTTGTTTTTTCTCGGCATGTTGAGAGATGGTGAACGTTTGAATTAGGTTCAGATAATGTATAAAATTTGAATGAATTGTGGTGTATGGTGGTGTTTTAAATACAAAAAAAAACATAAACAAAAACTTAGTCGTTGCTAACATTCAAATTAAAGTTTTTGACTACGGCCACAGGGGGCCCACTTCACCAGCGTCCTCTTTCTCTAAACATGAAACAAAACCTTCGACACCGAGCACAAGAACACCCACTAGTTATAGCGTCTAAGTTTGAGTAGGCATCAGACACCAGTGCCGACGCTCTATAACAAAGGGCCTTAAGAACAACTTTGTTTTGTGTTTTGCATAGCGACAACCTTAAACCATTGCCCATTTTCATCCACCCAAGACCCGGCAACCATATTGTACTTCTTTATGAAAATATTTAGTGTTATAGGTTTGGATTAAACAGAAACTCATTTGTTTAATATATATTATAAACAAAAATAAAAAAATAAAAAAAAAGCCTAGAACTTGCAAGTTCTCTAGGCTGACTTTCATTAATCTATCCCCGTGATCCAATTTACTCATTTTTAGATTGATAACTAATCCACAAGCAGCATCTGAAACCACTGCTGCATCTTGAGGCATGATTTACTTAAATTCCCAAACGTCATTTCTTCTGTCTCCCATCTCTATAGAAGTTATCTCATTCTCCAGCTTGAAGATTTTACAAATTTCTTCATTAGTCTTCTCAGTGACCATGTCAGCAACAACTTTACTCATCAGTTCCCAGAGGCTTTTTATACGCAGATGGTAAGCAGCCTGAGATGAAAACAGAAAATTATGAAGCAAATTAAACAATGGGCATATTCATAAAAAAAAAGATTATACCTATGCATAAATTCTAAACTATGACTACGAAATTCATTGAAATTTAACCTTAAACGGCATTGAGAGTTCCTTTTTTTATATTTTTAATTTATAGAAAGGCAACAATGACCAACACACGACATAATAATTCAGAAATTTGCCCCTAATGGGACTTGAACCCAACCAAGGTTGTTCAAAACCCTAGTAAAACCATGTGTGTGTGTAATATTATATATAAACCCAACTAAGGCTGTTCAAAACTCTTGTAAAACCGTGTGTGTATATATACAGGGTTGCTGAAAAATCTTAGTTATTAGAGACAACATCTGAACTATTGTGTGGTATGTTAATATTTGCCTTTCTATATAACATAAAAGAAATACCTTCAAGGTTTAAATTCTATATATATATATATATATACACACACACACATATAGGGCAGGGGTCCTGAAAGAGAAGTACCTTAAGGAGATAAGAGAGAAGGTTCATTTTTAATTTTTTTAGCTTGTTTTTTTCTTTTTTTTTTTTAATTAAATCATTCCAGAAAATAAAATTTTAAAAAATAAATAAAAATAAAATTTCTAGTCCGAGTTAGTGAGCTATGTATTTTAGGGGGGTTTTGCCTTTAAAGGTCAAAAGAGTTTGTAGGAGTGAATTATTAGGGGAGGTTTTCGAGAGTCCTGGGTTTCATCTCAGGCATGCGTGGTTCAAGCTCCGCATACTGCCCAATTGGATGTCACTGTGGTGTCTCGAATGCTAACTGCTAACTACTAACTCGCTGTTAAAAAAATAAAAAAAATCTAAAATAAAAAGAAGACCTCCTCCTTTCTAGATTATACCTCAAGAAAATTTTATGAAGTCTCTCACCATATATATATATATATATATATATATATATACACACACACACACATAATATTTAATCTTATATCTGTTCCCTACATAAACAATGACATAAAAATCCCTTGATAAAGCATGTAAAGTATTTATCAATAGACCAAAAGGCATGTCAATATACAAAAAAACTACTACTATGAAAAACAGTTCTAGACACGATAAACTTGAAATATGAAACAGAAATAAACAACTAACTACAAACCAAACTATAAATATAATGACGTAAAAAACATACAGATACCAGACATTAATTTCATTACTTGCTATTTGCTAATTAATCAAAAATGAAGATCACACTATTAAAGAGCAAGTAATAACTAATAATATTAGTTTCACAAAAGTAAACATTTCTAAACAAAACCAGGAAGATAAAAGCAGGTGTTCTATTGTGATTATTTACATGGCAGGAAAGCTGAGTGAGATTTCTGCTGCAGGCAATTATGTTAATTGATGTGGAAGTCTAATTAACTATCTATACACCCTAACCTCCTATATTGGATAATCAAATAAACTTGGCTAAATAATATCCAAGGCATATGAGAAAAAGTCCAAATTGCAGTTATCTTTCAGTCTTTCACTAACTAGCTCAAGGTAGTTAGAGGCAAACTTCAAGCAACGTGACCCGGTAACCACCTCAAGGAGAATGATTTATGTAGATCGTATAGTCGTATACATGACATAATGAAACATAGAAACATATAAGAATGATATTATGTATACTTTTTTTCCATATAGACTTGAACCAGCATATCCTTGTTTAGTTATTTTATGGGAAAAGATCCTGATACTTGGTGCAGACTACAGACCTGTATTTGAATAAGAAAGAGGTTGTGAAGCAGTAAAAAATTACATATGTAAAAGCTTTAAAAGAACGATATTAGGTATACTATTTTTTCCCATAACTTATTAATGAAACCGAATGACTAACATGTTATTCTATCAATAGGTGCAAGAAAAAAACCTGTTATTACATTGCTAGAGTTACTAAGGATGCAAATGAAGCAACGGATACGTGAGATGAACACACAAGTAGATTAATGAGAATATGATGCAGGACCAGCAATATTGAAGAAGATGAAACTAATTTCTAGGATCATAATGTATGTTCAACTCAAACCTGTTCTTACATTAAATAGGTGATTTATTTTCACTTCTAATATCAATTAATTTTAATGTAGTATCCGGACTACTTTTCTTAGTGGTGACCATGCTTTTGAGATAAAAAATGCATTTGAGACACATCCGGTTGACCTTGAAATAGATTTTGTAGTTGTCATTTGTGTCAGTTAGCTAATTTACCGTATGTGCGTGCTATACGTGCCATTAATTAAGTTGCAAAGAGGTCCAAAAGATTGTGTCAGTCATTGGTTTAAGAAAGAAATGTTCAAGGTAGCATATCAGTTTCATATTAGCCCAGTACTTAGCAGCAACTATTGGGCCATGTCAACATTCCCTAGGCCATTGCCTCGTAAGGCCACAGAAAGGCCTACCATCAAGAAAAAAAGACATCCAAGTGAGAAGAAAAAATGTCTAGTCTTGTAAGAATCGTGGTGAAAAGGGGCAAAATCAAAGATCATGTGACAAGGAGCCGGTACCTCTAGCCCCTCAGGTAAAGAGGCCAAGAGGTAGACCTAGACTCAATCAAGGTATACCATGTTCAACTAGAGAGGGTAGTAGGGTTGGAAAAGGTAGTAATATTACTGGTATTGGTGTGTCTTTTAAATTATGGAGAGCAAATGCAACCCGGAGAACATGAGAGTGCACGAATGCAAGAAAGCAAACTTTTGGAATCACAACCTGAATGAGGAAGCCACTAGTATGCTCTTTCGGATGACTGCATTATGTGCATGTCATTGTCTTTACTAAACAATTAAGTTTGGTACATGCCATGCTTTTGGATGACCATGTTATGTGTATGTTATTTTTTTTTTGTAAACAATTAACTTTGCTACATGCCATCCTTTTAGATGACTACATTATGTGCATGTCATTGTCTTTTGTAAACAGATATCAACATGAACTGAACTAGTGGCTTCAATCCTTATTTGAAACTGTATGATATACTATGTACAATGCTACAACAAATCATTAATAAGATTATGGAACAAAACTTTTCAGTACAAAAAAAAAGGTAAGTGGTTAACACAATTACGGTGTAAAAGTTAAGTGATAAAAACATTATTAAGTGGTTTAAAAACATGTAGGAGGCCACATTGCGCCATATGCAAGAAATTGACTACTATAGGTAAATATCCGATGGAATGGCTTTAAAACCAGTTAATCAACGTTTTGGATTAAATCATTCCAAAAAAAAAGATAAGTGGTTAAAACGATCATAATGTCAAATATTAACACATAACAAAACAAGGAAACATTAGAAATTATTCAAATAAACCCTAGAGGTATTTCTTTTTTATTTTATATGGAGCAAATATTAACAACACACTACACAACAATTCACAAATTTGTCCTAATGGGACTTAACCCAACTAAGGTTGTTTAAAAACCTTGAAAATCCGTGTGTACACACACACACACAATGAATACCACTATATAAAAACAGTTCTAGATACAATCAACTAACCAGAAACACAAAAAGCAGACATTAATTTCATCCTTTGCTAATTAATCAAAAACGAAAATCACGCCGTGATGATAACAGATTCACAAAAGTAAACATGTCTAAGCAAAAACGGGAAAATAAAGCAGGTAAACTGTTGTGATCAGGTTACACGGGAAGATAGACAATTATGCTTATCAATGTTGCATTCTAACTGATTATTCTTATTCATATACCAGCACCGAAAATATGTGGAAAACAATATTAGCGTTAAAAAGGCTCCTTGACGTTGCTAAATATATTCCAAGGCATATGAGAATAAGTCACAATTGCATTTATCTTTCACTAACTAGCTCAAGGTAGTTAAAGACTTAAAGGAAACACCAAGCAACGTGACCCGATAATTGCCTTAAGTCGAATCATTAATCTATATCTATATCTATATCTATATGTATCTAAACTTCTAAAGTACCTTACAAAGCATTTACTCCCTCCAAATTTCTCAAAAGTACTTGATAAACCCAAAATACCTCTGTCTTTTATTCATTCATTTTTATATCTCTACCTAATATACCTATAATACCCGACTGAAAGTATTTACAACAATACAACATACATCCTTCAACTATGAAAATAACTACACTACCATCAATTACTTTTAGATTAATAACCACACGGTCACCGCCACCCCCGGTGCCACCACCGTCGCTACCGCCGTTACCACCGCCACCGTCATCACCGCCACCGCCACAATGCGTAGGCATTTGTCTAGTACTATATTATAGAGCATTTAGTTCCCTTCATTTTTTCAACTAACTTGTTGGTAGTCCAAAAATGCCTCTCCCTTTTTATTCACTATTTTTTAAATTTCCATTTGAAATACCTATAATATTCACTTGAAATACCTATAATACCATTAATGAACGTAATTTACAACATCCACCCTTAGCTCTTAAATAACTACACTACCGCGTGACGTCAATTACTTTTACATTAATAATGACGCCGCTACCGCTACCGCCGCCGCCTGTCACCGCATGGTAAACCTTTTGAGAGGCGTGGTGATTTGCGGGGTGACCGGCATGTTTCATTTTCTAATGGAGATGGTGAGGAGGGAGAACGTCAACGTCGTCCATATGAAGGTCGCAGTGGCACAGGGCGTGGAAGTGAATTCAAACGCGATGGAGCTGGTCGTGGGAACTGGGGAAATCAGACTGATGAAATCAACCAGGAGATTCAGGAAGCGGCAGTTGAAGGGGAGAAAATTATGACTTCTGATAAACCTAATGCCGAGAAAGAGGCAACCGATAAAAAGGAGAACTCTGCAACTAAAGTTGCAGAGGATCCTGAAGCTAAGGAAATGACTCTTGAAGAGTATCTTAAAGTTCTGGAGGAGAAGAGGAAAGCTCTGGAAGCACTTAAGATTGAAGAAAGGAAAGTGGATGTTAACAAAGAGCTGGCATCCATGCAGCAACTTGCAAACAAGAAAACTAAAGATGAAATTTTTGTCAGATTAGGTTCGGACAAGGATAAACGTAAAGAGATTGCGGAGAGAGAAGAGAAAGCTAAGAAGTCACTCAGCATCAATGAGTTCTTGAAACCAGCTGAAGGTGAACGAGCTTACACGTTGGCGCATACATGGCCCTAGGGGTGGTGGAGGTGGTGCTCGTTTTAACCAAGATGGTTCTTCAAGTTATGCACCTGAAGCTCCTAAAATTGAAGATCCTAGTCACTTTCCCACCCTAGGTTGTAAGTGAGACGTGCCTTTCATCCCGTGATCGTCATTTCATCAAAATATCCGCTAACATGACGGGAATACACCAAGAACAATTAGAGTTTTCTTACTTCATGTGTTGGAAAAGGGTTCCTAAAAACTAATCCTTCTCACGTCTTAAAAATGTAAATTTGTTGTGATTTTCATATGCTCCATAACTTTTCGTTTAGTCTTCCTTCTATTAGTCTGCATTGTGTCGGTTTTTTTGAGTGTTCATTATGCTCAGAGATTTTGGGGCATATGAAGACCAATTAATTTAACGCAGTTTCTCAGTTTTGTTCTAAAATAGATGAATTATTAGCGCTTCGGGAAAGAAAAAAAAAACATATGTTGAAGATACAACAAGACGTACATTAAAAAGACCAATAAGGCAGCCTTGCTTCTGATTCCGACTCAGAAATTCAGAATAAAACTCTTTCAATTCCTCATCGTTTCCAGTTTCTTTGATCTCTCTAATTTTCTCTAAGAAGTAAAGAACTTGTCCAAGAATATGGTTTGGGTGATTTAGTTTAAGTCGAAACTCGGCATAGAATTCTAAACGTTTCACCTCCATGGCAGACGCCATATCAATGCTGTGCTCATTACCTTCCGAACTGCGAACGGTTATTATCTTATTTTTTAAATCGGCATCATTTTCTTTTTTTTTTTCGTACCCAATCCCAGCATAAGCCGGGCTATGGGGGAGGTATGATGTAGACAGACCTTACCCCTACTCAAAGGTAGGGAGGCTGCTTCCAGATCCACCGAAGTGGAAGGGACCTCCGGCCCAGGGCTATTAACCCTTCAAAAATATTCTCCGATCTAAGATCTAAAGAAGTCTCGATCTCAGATCTAGAGAGAGGTCAGAGAGAACTCCAACGTCTCTCTAGAGAGAGAGAGAGAGAACCAACTGATATAGTTTCAATTATTTAAATCTATTATCTTATTTTTTAAATCGGCATCATTTTCTGTTGCCATTGTCGAATATGATTTTGATTTGGGGAAGAATTGTAAAACCCTAATTTTGATTTGGGATATATTATGATTTGAAAATCGAAAAAAGGTTTTTGAAACTAGTCTTTTAACTGAATCTATACTTGATACTTTTAGTCCCTTTTCTTTTGCTTATTGACATTTACAAACTTGTTCTCTTACAAATTGAGATTATTATATTTATACGAGAATGATAAATCTCCCAACCGACGTCGTAGAAGGTGTCGTCCCTCGAATCACGGAGGATGCGGATGGCACAAGACACATCGTTCAAGGCGTCTTAAATTCATGTTATTTCTTCCAATGACAGATCCAAGAATTTTTCTCACGAGTGAATCTATCAACGATATGGACGACGAACTTTACAATTTACATAATTACAATTTACACATTACCATCTTAAGAAGCTGCTTAAAGCAACCAAAGTGTAAAACATGGGACTTTTCATTAGACGTGTCCAGGCACTTTAAATGTCTTCAGTTTTCACATAATAAATTATTGAATATTCACAACTAACAAAAGATGAATATTACAAATAATCTATTATCCTGTATGTCAAATTATATTTATAATGAGAATTTTGTTAGGGTTGATGCTTGATGGATTATTCATGGGATTGTTCGGGTTCAACATAACTAAACATTTATGTTGGTTGCTGTAGATCCTTTAATAGACAACTCGGCCATGTAATTTCACAGGTGCTATCAGCCAATGCCCTGTATTCAGCTTATGTAGATGATTTTGAAACCACACTCTGTTTCTTAAACTGCCAAGAAATAAGACTGCTGCCCAGAAAAATTGCATATCCTGAAACTGATCTCCTGGACATTTGACAAGCTGCCCAGTCACTATCACAGAAATGTGTTAGTGTGAGGTTATTGTATGTAGGGAAGAATAGTCCTTGGCCTGGATTGAGTTTAACATATCTGAACACCCTTAATAATGCCTTCATATGATCAGTGGTTGGAGAATGAGAAAATTGACTCAAGTGTTGAGCTGCAAAGGCCAAATCTGGTCTTGTGATAGTGAGATATATTAATTTGCCCACTAATGTCCTGTATATAGTGCTGTCAGGTAAAGGATCTCCAGATGTAGCAGTTAATTTGTGGGTTGGATCAAGTGGGGTGATGGCTGGTTTGAGATTTGTCACTACAGCTTGTTCAATGAGTTCAAGAGCATATTTCCTTTGACTCATGGCTAACCCTGTCTTGTTTCTAAGAAATTCAATCCCTAGATAGTAATGTAGTGGACCTAGGGTCTTAATGCTGAATTTATTGTGTAATTGAGACTTAACAGAATCTAGGAGAGATTGATTTGTTCCACAAATGAGGATGTCATCAACATAGACCAGTAATGCCAGAAAATTATGATTTGAGCTAAGGGTGAAAAGTGATGTGTCTGCATAACTTTGTATGAAGCCAATTGAGGAAAGGAATGTGGTGAGTTTTATGAACCATTGTCTATTGGCTTGTTTTAGACCATATAGGGATTTATTCAGTTTGCAGACAGTATAAGGAGGAAGAGTGTGATTGTACCCTTTTGGAATGGTCATATAGACCTCTTCATGTAAATCACCATGCAAAAATGCATTATTGACATCCAGTTGCTCAATTAACCAACCTTTGGTCATTGCTACAGCTAATAGAGTTCTAACTGTCACCATTTTTGCAACAGGAGCAAATGTCTCTGTGTAATCTATACCTTGTTGTTGGGTAAAACCCTGAGCAACAAGTCTGGCTTTGAACCTTTCTATTGTGCCATCAGCATGGTGTTTGATCCTATATACCCATTTGCAGCCAATGGGTATTTTACCAGCAGGGAGGGTAACTAAAGTCCATGTATTATTCTTTTCTAATGCAGTTATTTCAGTGGTCATGGCATCTACCCACTTAGGATCCTTGGAAGCTTGATTGTAGTTCTTGGGTTCTGTGTGAGTGTCAATGGAGTTAATGAGATGAAGAGAAGGAGAGGAGAGATTTGAGTAATTGATGTAATTATCAATTGAATATTTGGATATGACAGAATTAGTATTGGAAGGTGGGAGTTGATAAGAGAAATCTTTCAGTTTGGTGGAGATTTGTCTGGTTCTGTTTGAATGTCTAGATGGTTGTGGGGGTTGAGGTGGATTGGGAGATGGTAGAAGAACAAATGGAGAAGAAGAAGAGGTTGTTTCTGTAGAAACATTATTATGAGGAGGAGCATTGTGAAGCGGTGGGGAAGAAGTAATTGGAGAAGGAGTAATGGGGAGGTTTTGATCAGAAGGAGGAGTGGTTAGAGGAGGTGGATAGAAAGTAGGACAGGGGATGATTTGAGGAGGGTTTGAAGTGGAGTTTTCATGGAATGGGAATTCAGTTTCATGGAAAATGACATGTCTACTTACAAAAGTAGAATGTGTGTTGAGGTTGTAGAGAATGTAACCCTTTTGGTTTTGAGGATAACCAATCAACACACAAGGAATAGCTCTGGGTGCAAATTTGTCATTGTTATGAATTGATGCAAAACATTTTGAGCCAATGACTTTGAGATGATCAAGATTGGGTGTTTCATTGTAAATGATTTCATATGGGGTTTTGTAATTAAGAACACTGCTGGGTAATCTGTTAATTAGGTATGTTGCAGCCAAAATAGAATATCCCCATAAGTGTATAGGAAAATTAGCTTGAGTTTGAATTGCCCTGGCTACTTGTAGCAAATGCTTATGCTTTCTTTCTACTCTAGCATTCTGTTGGGGGGTGTAAGGACATGAAGTTTGATGGATAATTCCATGATATTGTAAGAAAGTTTGGAGATCGGAATTTAGGAACTCAGTGCCATTGTCACTCCTCAGAATTTTTATGTAGGTTTTGAATTGGTTTGTGACACAGGCATGAAAAATCTTTATTGTTGAAAAAACATGGCATTTGGATGGAATTAGATAAACCCATGTGGCTCTCGAATGGTCATCAACCAAAGTTAGAAAGTATTTACACTTATTTATGGTTGGGTGTTTGTATGGACCCCAAACATCAGCATGAACAAGCTCAAAGAGATTAGATGCATAAGAAGTACTTAAAGGAAAAGAGAGTAATTGTTGTTTAGACAAAGGACAGATGCTACATTTTACAGAGTCATGAGCATTTTTATTGAAAGGAATACAAGAAATCTTTTGTAAAACTTGAGAAGAAGGATGCCCCAGCCTAGCATGCCAGAGACTGGTACTGCTTGTGACTGAGAGAGTTGTGGAAGTTTGCAATGATGATGTGGTGGTAGTGAAGATATAAAGTCCATGAGATACTGAGCCAAGATGAGTCACTCCATCATGGCCCTGCAAATAACAGCTATCATAAGTAAATGTAATAGCTGTCTTAGTGGATTTGGTGAGTTTTCTGATAGAGATTAGGTTGTAGGCAAAATTAGGAATATAAAGCACATCATGAAGGGTCAATTCTGGAGTTAGAGTGACAGTGCCAGTTTGAGTAACAAGAACTTGTTGGCCATTTGGAAGTGTGACAGTTATAGGATTAGGGCATGGTGTTATTTTTGTAAATTGAGAGAGTTTTGTGCAAATGTGATCAGTGGCACCATGATGTGTCTCAATATATACATATTTCCCACATCTTATTTGGACGTTTTAGGCACGGTTGATAGCCGTTTATACATATTTTGTGGTGCTTTATGGTATTTGCTAGTTGTCACACCCCATAATAATGCGGAAGGGTACGAGGTGCAACATTCATGAAATCACAACACAAGGCATAATGAACGACTATAAAGGAGTCGTTTTGAAAATACTTCATTTAACATAACTTCATTGTCTTGAAACATTGGAAATACATTAAGGAAAAACATTACAATAATTTAAAGAGTATTTTTAGGAATTCTAAATCCTCGATAGGTGGTGCTATCATTGGTTTCGACCACAATGATAATTTGAACAAAAGTAAAGTCTTTTCCATGATAAAAAAACGAAACATCAACTCCAAGTGGCGGAAAAGCCTTATGTGAATCCTACCGTGCATCTTACGGACCTGAGATACATGCTAAAATGGGTCAACAATAATGTTGGTGAATTCATAGGAAATAAGTAATTTGCATGAAACCACAAGATTTAAGTGTGACCATTGCTAACCCGCAATGTCGTGTAGCCATTGTTCAAAAACAATGCTATGAAAAATATAATGTATATATTGTACTAAGCTCATGAATTGAAACTCGACGGTAATAAGTAACATTGTGTCTCGGCAAGTATTTGATCCATAATACTTGGGAATCCAAATATGCATGCATCCGTTCGACCATCACCGGTCAAGTTGGTGCGACCAACCCGAATGGGGGTGTCAACCCAAATAGTACTATTCATAATATCACGTTTAAATCCATAACTAACAATTCATGATGGGGGACTTTAATGGGATCAAGCGACTTAGACAATCATCATATACATAGTTTGGTACTTGTGTTCCACATGTAAAACATAGAGCATGCATCTCACCCAAAATAGTAAGAAAGTGTGGGCTATGAAC
>CM067169.1:92621055-92639684 GCA_034093135.1 Erigeron breviscapus | reverse complement strand
TTTCTGAAGAATTTGTCCAGTGAGAAAATAAATTAATAAATTCCCCCTGAACTTAAAACATTTTAAGAACAAAAATATCTTTCAAGTCTTTCCCCCTGGAATGTTGATCCAGAAATCTTTAAATCAAAGATCCTCAGTAGTACACAATGGCGTTCAATACCAAAGGTTCCAGATTTAAGGGTTTAACATTCCCAACTCACCAACAAGATATTCAAAAGTTTTGACATCCAGAGGTTTAGTAAAAATGTTAGCGAGTTGTTTGTCAGTGGGAATAAAATGGAGTTCAATGTTGTTTTTCATAATATGATCACGAATGAAGTGATACTTGAGATCAATGTGCTTCGTTTTGGAGTGCATGACTGGATTGTTCGAGATAGCAATGGAACTGGTATTATCACAAAAGATTGGGGTCTTTGAGTACTTAATACCATAATCAAGCAACTGGTTCTTCATCCAGAGTATCTGAGCACAACAACTGGCTGCAGACACGTATTCAGCTTCAGCAGTAGACAATGAAACTGAAGTTTGCTTCTTACTGGTCCAGCTGAAGGCACAAGCAACTAGAAATTCTTTAAGAAAGCCTTTTTCAAATTTGAAGAATAAGACTTTTAATTGAATTACAACGCAATTTAAATTACATTATTGTACACTTTACAAAATCATAAAAATAAGGTGTGAATTAGTATGGGTGCGTTTAAGTCTAACCCAACTTCAAGCAAAAGGTTTGGAACCGTTTGGGGTGTGTACGGGCTCTAAAGCATGCATGGATGTCTTTTAAAACTCTTTTTTATTTAAATTTTAAAATACTTCTCATTTGAACTCACATCTATATAAGAAGATATTATTAGTATTTTCATACAGATTGAGTGGTTAGTATGAACTATAAGAAACAACTAATGAATAAAATTGTGTTTGTTTACACACATGGGAGAGCAAACTTTTTAGGGCGTTGCCGGGATTTCAACCCGACATGGGTGCATCATAGTTGGAGGTGTTAGCCATTTATCCATTCTGCCTTTAAAAAAAACTAGTGAAGTTGGAGCAATCAAATGAGCTTTTGTTAAGAAAAACGCTAATATAATCAATTAGGAGGTCCATGAATTTGGGTTGTTGTTCAACGCGAGACGTAGTTCACTGAACTCCACAATTTTATCTTGGTCCAGCTTCAATAGCACGTCTTCAGGCCCAAAACAAACTGAAACGATGGCTGAAACTTAGGCTAAAAGAAGGCTGGCCAAATGTGAAATATGGGCCGAAATTGATTGTTTTAAACTGATATCAAGCCAGTCCATGATAATCAGTGCACTACTTTTGGGTACATCCGTACATGCTGAGCCTGGGCAAAACGGTAAGCAAGACCAATTTGAATTGGATGATAATCAGTGCACTACTTTTTTTTAGTACACTATCAATTCAAAATTAGGTAAAAGATGATGGTGAACAGAGCATTTCAAGGTTAATTTATCTTTTGTTCCCATTCAACACATGAGCTTAGCTTTCCTATTTTTGAAAAGCTGGTGCCTTAATTCTTTTTATTAGTATTATTATTGCTAATAATACTCTATTTGTTAAGTAAAAACCATAGTAGTCAAGAATTAGTGTATTACAGTAACTTGAATCAAAATCGATCTCTCAAATACAGTATAAAAATAGCAATATCTATCTTATAACTAAAAGATGATGTTGGAGGTACACTTGGCACTACCAAAAGCTCTTTTTGAACCTAAAACTCCTTCCTAATTATTCTATGGGCTCTCTCCTTTTTTCTAGAATTTCTTTTTTTTGCCTTATTAAATGCATAATTATATTTAAAACTTTATAATAAATCTTTTCGTATCAAAACAAATCTTTTTAAATGTTAAAGATATATATACCATCCTTAAAACTCTCTCAAAAAGTTATTATATATAACCTAAATTGCTATTTATCATTTTGAAATTTAACTTTGATATATATATTTTGAGACTATCCGTCCATCGGACGGGTCTGAAAACTAGTTTTATTATAAAGAGTAAATTACTTTTTTGTACTTAAAGTTGACACGTTTTTCACTTTCAATCCCTGAAGTTAAAAAATATCAATTTGCATCCCTAAAGTTGGCTAATTTTTTCAATTAAGGTCCTAGCACTAACGACGTCCAAAGTTTTCCGTTAACTCACCCCACGTGACCAACACGTGAGGGTATAAGCGTCATTTACTCCTTGACAGGAACGAAAAGTGCAAAAACGTTACAACTTGGGGGACGAAAAGACATTAATGCCCCCACGTGTTTAGCACATGCGTACTTTAACGGCCAAAAACCAACGCCGTCTATGGGAAGGACCACGATTGCAAATTTTTGCCAACTTTAGGGATGCAAATTGATATTTTTTTACTTCAGAGATTGAAAGTGAAAAACGTGCCAACTTCAGGGACGAAAAATGTAATTTACTCTATTATAAATATTGTATGTGTTGTAAAAAGTAATTTGAATTCAAAAACTTAGTGATAAAAATATGTACTTCTATCAATTGTGGCACACGACTCTATATTGTAATCTTTTTGGATAAAAAATACCGAAATTTTATATTTTTCTTTGATCGTGTCATTGTAAGATAATGGATTTATGCATTAAAAAAAATATATACTCTACTTGCTAATATATTTGATTTAGAGACACTACATTTTTCATTATTTTAGAACCCAGCTTTTGATTTACAAACAATTAACGATTTTTTGACTTGTGAAGTAATAGATGGTCATAATCAATACTAGAGAATGATTTTTTTGACAAGTTTGTTACCCACTGTTAACAATGAGCAATTAGCATAAAAACATAGTTTACTTATGGCCGTATCTCAAATTAGTCCACTTATGTCATTGATATATGTACACAGTAGAAGTAGGATTGTTTACTTATAGGCGTCATTTTACGGGTTGTGTCATCTGGGTCAGATTGGAAGGCATTTATATGTTGATAAACTTTGCATTTCGGTTTTGAGAAATGGATTTGAGAACACTTTTGATTTAGTCTTTTGACGTGTTTCGTTTTCAGCTTAATTTCAATATTCGAGTATACTAAGATTATTATTTGAACTATTGTTATTAGCTCAAATGTGACCATTTCTGCTAACTTTTGTATTAAAAAATGTGTATGTTCAGATGCAACCAAAAACATCCTATTAAGTTATCTCAAAAAGATAAATGAGAAATAGAACATTTTGAGCCTCAACTTTTAAAATGATCTAATATTAGCCTTCCAAAAAATTATTACCTTATGGTACCTATTTGGTAAGCTCGTAGTTCTTTTTGCCATTTTTATCTATCGCGATCATGTATGGATATTATATATATACTAGCGAAGATCATGCCGTGCAATTGCACGGCCCTCTAAAGCTATCATTTTTAGTAGAAGCAAGAGTTACAACTTTTTAATAATCTTTATTATATTATAAAACATTCTGGGTCTTTTATTTATGGCATGCTTTAAAATTCAGATTTTTAAATGTTCAATATGCCCTTAATATATTAACATCTCTAACAACTAAAAGATATGGTTTTCCAAAAATACCATTAATAAATTAATTTACAACATTTATTCTTTAACATCTAAAATAAATACACTTTACCCTTTTACATCAATAACATACACCACTTGCTGCCGTCACCACCGGTCGCCACCACCACACTGCCATTGCCACCTCTGCCGCCTCCATCGAGCGGGCATCAATCTATGTATATAAATGTAGGTTGACTGTAGTATATATTTAATCTTGGTTTTGATAAACAAATATATTATTAATAATTAAATGTTTATTTTTAAAGAGATACAAGTTACCTGTATTGTAGCTATATGTATCTCTATTTGTATCCTTCATTATGTGATATAACTTTTTTGATTATGATGTAATAATTAAACATATAAGTTATCACATATGTAAACATATATTCTATATTTCAATTTCTATTACAAGTTCATTCACCAACTTAGCCACCGATTTCATGAACATCAAAAATGACTTCATATCTATAATTTACAAATGATATGATATTAAATTTTAGATGTAAGGTTTATGATCTGTATTACAATTAATTAAAAAGTGTTATGTTTATATTTATATTCTAGATACACAATTTATTTTCAATGTTTAACTATTTGATGTACATATAAAAACTATTTATTACCCCTATAGTCTCATACTCTCATATGGCCATATCGATCATGACTTGTTTCTTACCTAAAACATGTCCAATCATATCAGTCTAAGACTTTAGTCTACTTGAGTACCACCATCCCTTTAATAATCATTTTTCTTCCTTGACTCTTTTCTTCCTCTACAAAGAAAAAATGAGAAATTAAACATATATTATTAATTAAAAATTATATATCGTCATTGTTTAACTTCTCCTGAAAAAATATGTAATTATATATAAATAACACAACAATAGTTAAATAAATTAAAGATGTATCTTGCTATAAAGAATATATATATATATAGGTGATTTTGCACTCATGTATCTAATGAGTACAAGTATCATTATTAATAATCAATGTCTTTCATGAATTAAATACAAAATAATTTTTTATACAAAAACCTTAAAAATCTAAATTTAAACTCAAAACGATATGCATACTTCTAAATTTAAATACCACTCATCATATAAAATGTAAAAAGTTAATAATATTTATTTTTCAAACCTTCATTTTTTCAAATATTTCCATATGCAATATCAACTTGAGAAAAAAAAAAGAATAATAATATAGTGGCCGGTATAATCAATATTTATGCAATATAATCTAATACATATATTTTCATGCCATATATCAAATTTAGGAAGTCTATAAATTTTTCAATCAAGAATATTGTACATGTGTTTTGTTTCATGTAGAACCACAATAAATACCACTACCATCTTTAGTATTAAAGGAAATTAAATTACTTTTGAATTTCTTTGTTAATTATGTCTGGATTATATCCTTTTTTATGTATATATAATTAATTATGTTTGGATTATATTTTACATACTACACATTTGGTTAAAAGTGATTACGTAAATTTGTCCTAAGTTTTTTCAATGCTTCCTTTTTAGTTAAAAAAAAATGTTTTTTTGTAAAACACCTTTCATTATAGTACAGTATTCTAAAACCCCTTTAAAGACAAGCAACTTGTTTTGGTTTTGTAGATTAGCCAACTACAAAGTAAAGAATGATCAAAAAGTACTTAACAAAACAATCAATTAAATATCTGAAGGTAGTAATCCATATTCTGAGAGAGGCACTTTTAGTACTGATATAAATTCAAGTTCAATATGTAAAAAAAAAAAAAAAAAAAAAAATTTAAAGGTAAAAGAAATGAAAAGTGGCTAACATGATGGATAATCTCCTTCTTCAAACATGCATGGTAGTCATCCCTCATCATATGCATAACAAAAAAAATACCAATAGATTCAATAGTTTACATCGGTGTCAAAGGAGTCAACAAAAACATAATAAGATTACTAATACATACCCATGATTTTGTCAACAAAAGCATAGAAGAACTTGCTTCCAGGAACAAAAAAGATATGTATACCTGTAAAAATGCAAAAAAAAAGAAAAATAAACTAAAGTTAAAATTAAAATAAACCAATATTATTATTATTATTAATCATTATTACTTTATAGTGTTATTACTTTTTTCTGTACTTACAGATTCTATTTTCTTGATTAATCTTATAAATCCTTTCAAGAGAAGAAGATGAACCTTATACTATGAATAGTAAACATACATTTTCACTTATTGTTTGATCTGCAAAATATATTAGATTAAGTCAAAAAACTAAAAACACATGTATCACTAACATAAATATGAACCCATTTGATTCTAAACAAATGTATCTCAACCAAACAATTATAACCACACCCCAAAATAAGCAAATAAAAAAGAGAGAAAAAACATATGAAACAGAAGGTACAAAGTGCAAAACTCATACATGGGTTTTAATGAGGCCATGGTTGTGGTGGGGGTTGAATTGAGGGAAAAAGTTCGGTTATCCATGAGAGTGCAAGAGTGAAGATTTTGGAGAGAAATTAGTTGTTTCAAGAGAAGAAGATGAACCTTATACTATGAATAGTAAACATACATTTTCACTTATTGTTTGATCTGCAAAATATATTAGATTAAGTCAAAAAACTAAAAACACATGTATCACTAACATAAATATGAACCCATTTGATTCTAAACAAATGTATCTCAACCAAACAATTATAACCACACCCCAAAATAAGCAAATAAAAAAGAGAGAAAAAACATATGAAACAGAAGGTACAAAGTGCAAAACTCATACATGGGTTTTAATGAGGCCATGGTTGTGGTGGGGGTTGAATTGAGGGAAAAAGTTCGGTTATCCATGAGAGTGCAAGAGTGAAGATTTTGGAGAGAAATTAGTTGTTTCAAGAGAAGAAGATGAACCTTATACTATGAATAGTAAACATACATTTTCACTTATTGTTTGATCTGCAAAATATATTAGATTAAGTCAAAAAACTAAAAACACATGTATCACTAACATAAATATGAACCCATTTGATTCTAAACAAATGTATCTCAACCAAACAATTATAACCACACCCCAAAATAAGCAAATAAAAAAGAGAGAAAAAGCATATGAAACAGAAGGTACAAAGTGCAAAACTCATACATGGGTTTTAATGAGGCCATGGTTGTGGTGGGGGTTGAATTGAGGGAAAAAGTTCGGTTATCCATGAGAGTGCAAGAGTGAAGATTTTGGAGAGAAATTAGTTGTTTCAAGAGAAGAAGATGAACCTTATACTATGAATAGTAAACATACATTTTCACTTATTGTTTGATCTGCAAAATATATTAGATTAAGTCAAAAAACTAAAAACACATGTATCACTAACATAAATATGAACCCATTTGATTCTAAACAAATGTATCTCAACCAAACAATTATAACCACACCCCAAAATAAGCAAATAAAAAAGAGAGAAAAAGCATATGAAACAGAAGGTACAAAGTGCAAAACTCATACATGGGTTTTAATGAGGCCATGGTTGTGGTGGGGGTTGAATTGAGGGAAAAAGTTCGGTTATCCATGAGAGTGCAAGAGTGAAGATTTTGGAGAGAAATTAGTTGTTTCAAGAGAAGAAGATGAACCTTATACTATGAATAGTAAACATACATTTTCACTTATTGTTTGATCTGCAAAATATATTAGATTAATGTTATAACACGATTTTTACCACTGAATTCAATCCAACAATGGCGGATTTGGTGAGTGTGTGTTCTTGGTGTTTGTGTGTGTTTTTGAGAGAGAACTGTGTGTAAATCTGGGATTAAAGTTGTAAAGTTTTGTGTAAAAGTTATCTAGGGGGTTATGATCTCTAAGGTATGAGAGGGCTATTTATAGTCTAACTATACAATTATGCTAATTGTCACAATTAGCCCCTCAACCTTAGTGATCATTTATCTATGACTTAATAACAAGAAATTCCTCTATTCTAGATTACAATTTATCACTATTTTTGGATTTCTAACATTCTCCCCCTTAGTGATATATTGTAATGAATGAAGTACGTGTTATATTGTCTTGTAGGAATGAATTGATGAGCCCGGTGGTGAAGACAATTGGTGATTGAAACAAGTCTTCAAAGCTTTCTCTTTTGTCTTTGGAGAACTTGATTCAATCTTGGTCTTGGTCTTGAACTTCTTGAAGTTAAATCATGTGAGGATTCTCAATGTTCTTTTAGAACAGAGAATAATGAATGTGTCTGAGTCTTGAATAAAGAGTATCATGAAGTCGAACACATGTGTGTGACTTAGATCTTCGAGAGTTGTTGAATCATGAATCAGAGTTGTCTTTTGAAATGCGGAAGGTATGAATCTTGATTTCGAATGTATCAATCTTCGATTCTCGAGTGAGATTCAACTTTTTTGATTCTTCGGTTTTAATTCTTGAATGAATCTCATCTTCTTGAAATGAAGTTTCATGAATATGAACTCTCCCCCTTGATGTATGCATTGGAGTTTCTTGATAAAATGTTGTTGTATGACTTGAAGATCTTGAATGAAGTGTGTTTGATGAAGACTCTTTTGAAGCTTTACTTCTTTGACTTGAATCTTCTACCAAATCTTTCAACCTTTTTGATGCTTTGATCTTTGTCACATCAACTCAAACACTTTGGAGAGTTAGCAATTGAATGAAATTTAGATGAAATTCTTATGAAGTAATCATGCTCCCCCTCAATCCATGAGTATACACATTTTGGAGCATCTTGAACTTTTGAACCGTCTTGAGTGAAAAATCTTTCTTCTTTGGTTTCATTCATTTTATTTTTTTTATTTTTTTTTTTCATTCTTATCTTTGATGTCAATTCAGATTCCCCCTTTTTAAAACAAAATTCTCAATCAACTAAAATCCAGTGAAAATCTGAATACAAGAGACTATTGACACATCATGAAGAATTTTCTCCCTCTATACACAAACTTTGAAATAGCCCTGAACTTTGACAAGCCTAAAACCGATTGAAACAACCAAACACAAACTTTTCTCCTTGTTTCCTTATCAAACAGTAAATCAATCATAATATTTTCTCCCCCTCATAATGACAAAATTGGGAACCAATGTCATTATGTATACAATTGATTGATTAAATGTCAAAAGGAATAACATGTGCACATAAAGAAATGTCAACCATCAAAACATCAACCCAACCCATTAGCCCAACCCAAGAAATCCTAGGGGTGACTAAAATGTAAGATTGAAGTTGTTGGGACAAACGTTATATCATGGTGTTGGTGTTTTCTGTGTTTGTGTGAAGAGAAATGAAACCGGATAAGAATGATCCGTTTGCATGTTCAAAAATCAAAGGATTAATGAAATGACCGATTAAAATGTATTACATTTTTCGGATTTCCTATGTATCATTGAGATATGCACAAAACAAGTCTCTAACATAGTTCGGTCTGCGGCTTTTCAACCACTAGATTGCTTCAAAGAATATAAATCATGGTTAACACTACCGAAGTATTTGATAACCACAATTTTATCCTTAAAGACTTTCTAGGGAAAACCAAGGTCACTTAGTCTTCTTGTTAACTCAATATTCACATAAATGTAATTATGAGACCTACGTTCAACGTTGGAAAAAATGTTAGCATTGGTAGGATTTCCATTCGATCATCGTGGAATATCAATAAAGATATCACTACAAATGTTCCGGCTATATCACAAAGATAAGCACATATATCACAAAGATATGACTCGAATGTGTCCTATATAGAAAATGAATAATGATCAAATTAATGACCAAGCAATATAGCTCTAGACACAGTGAACAAATGAAGTCGGGGACTGGAGCAGAATGTCGCCCTTTTTTCAATATCAACATCTTCCAAAAGAAGAGTCAATAGAAATGTGAAAATCTCCGTGAGAATAAAACAAGCATTTGTTAAGAAATACTTGAGTGGTTAGGAAAGATGTGCATTGCTTCACTGGGTCCATGAAGACTTCTTCAATATCGAGAAATCAACAGATGAAATCCGATAGGAACGTGTTTTACCCGGCTTTTTGAGAATTTGGTAAGGACTTTTGTTTCTTTTAGCCCTTTCTCACATCATATCACCTTAACCTCTCACTTTTCGACTTTACTCCCTCCATCCTATTTGCACAAAACAACATCACTCAAAATACCCTCACTTGCTAATGAAAGAAGTGAATACTCCGGGGTTAGAATTCATCGGCGATGATGAAATTCATGGAGTAAAATTGAGAAATACTTATCACTCATGTGCAAACTAATCTCCGAACTCCATTTGATTGAAAATCATTGGAAAAGCATCAAATGTGTGTATGAAATGACTTTGAAACACATTTGAAGTTTTGAAGGTTGTAGAAATCACAAACTCCTCCTTAATCTATGCAAGGATAGATCAAAAAAAATTCATAGAAAGGTGGAGCAAAAATTGGTTTTGTGAGATCAATAAAAATTGAGTAAAATCTGTGTTGTGATATTTTCACAAAGTTTTGCATCAACAACAATGTTGAGAGTAAGATAGCTAGGGAGTACACAAAGGCGTTCGATCCTTCGCATCTTACAACAACACGTTGGAAGCAATTAAAACATTTAAGCAAATGAAAATCCAATCAATTGTTCAAAATGAGACAACAAGGGAGTACACAAAGGCGTTCGATCCTTTGCATCCCATATCAACAATTGAGAGTTTGAAAACGTTGTTTGAAAAACTTGATTGCTATTACACATACATATTCATATAAGAACACTTGGAAGTACACAAAGGCGTTCGATTCCTTGTTATCTTATATCAATTATATGTATAATAACAATATCTTAGAATGTAAAAACACTCTAAAAATAAATATATCTTTAAGAACGGGTTGCACACATAGTATATGCAAGCCATTAAAAATAAATATATCATTTTTATTTTTGAAAATTTTGTATTTTGTTTTTCTGAAATGTGTCAAGAATTCCTTCAAATGTAAAAAGAGTTAAGGTTTAAGATTTAACATACCAAGCTTGGAGATAAGAAAGTTAAACCTCTTTTCATCCAATGGTTTTGTGAACAAATCTGCAAGTTGAAAGTCAGTTCCCACAAAGTAGAGCTCGATGTCACCTTTCTCAATATGATCCTTGAGAAAATGATATCTAACGTCAATATGCTTTGAGCGAGAGTGGTTTACTGAGTTGACTGCAATGGCAATGGCACTCTGAGAATCACAATAGATAGGAATATGATCATATTCAGACCATAATCAGTTAGTTGAGTCTTCATCCATAAAACCTGAGCACAACAACTAGCCGCAGCCACATATTCAGCTTCAGCCGTTGATAGTGACACACAATTCTGTTTCTTGGAAGACCAACTCACAATTTTATCACCTAAAAATTGTAAAGTACCGGAAGTGCTTTTTCGATCAAGTTTACAACCAGCATGATCTGCATCTGAATAAGCAGTTAGATTGAATCCAGTATCCCTTGGATACCAGAGACCTAAATCGGGTGTACCCTTCAGATAACGAAAGATTCGTTTCACAGCTTGATAATGTAAATCAGTTGGAGGAGCTTGATATCTAGCACACATACATGTTGCAAACATTATATCTGGGCGAGATGCTGTTAGGTACAACAACGAACCAATCATACTTCGATATCTCTTTTGGTCAAATGGTTTCCCATTTGTATCAGCATTTATGTTTGTTCGATCAGCCATTGGGGTAGAAATTGAAGAACATGAAGTCATATCAAACTTTTTCAACATGTCATTTATGTATTTACCTTGTGATATAAAAATACCAGTTGGTAATTGTTTGATTTGAAGACCAAAAAAGTAATTCATTTCCCCAATCATGCTCATTTCAAAATGATTAACCATAAGAGATGAAAAGTTTCGGCAAAATGTTTGACTGGTCGACCCAAAAATAATGTCATCAACATAAATTTGAACAAGTAGAACGTGCTTACCTTGTTTGCGAATGAACAAGGTAGGGTCAATTGTGCCTTTGGTAAAGCCACCTCTTAGTAAGAAAGTAGTTAAAGAATCATACCATGCTCGGGGTGCTTGCTTAAGACCGTAGAGAGCCTTGTCTAACCTGTATACATGGTTTGGCCTTTGAGGATCAACAAAACCTTCTGGTTGATCAACGTAAACTTCTTCTTTGAGGTCACCATTCAAGAAAGCAGTCTTCACATCCATTGAAACACAGTAAAGTTTCGGAATGCTGCATAAGCTAAGAATATTCGAATGGCCTCCATTCTTGCTACTGGAGCAAAAGTTTCGTCGAAATCAACACCAGGTTGTTGGCAATAACCCTTTGCAACAAGTCGGGCTTTATTCCTTACTACCACTCCATTCTCATCCTTTTTGTTTTTGAATATCCACTTTGTACCGATTGGATCATCTTTTCTAGGATTTGGAACTAATCTTCATACCTTCAGTCTTTCAAATTGTGCGAGTTCATCTTGCATTGCCTTAACCCACTCTGGATCTCGAAGAGCTTCAGATACTGTTTTGGGTTCGATATTGCTAAGAGAAAGTGCAACAAGACACTCATTTACTGAGGTACGAGTAGTTACTCCTGCTTGTGGATCTCCAATAATTTGTTCAGTAGGATGGTATTTCTGCATACGTGTCCACTTGTGATCATGAGGAAGAAGATCTTGTTGTTGAAGATCAACATCATCATCATTAAAGCTTGAGTTATGTTGAGAGATGTTATCATAACTTGGTGTAATTCTTTTCTCATAAGCTGGATGATCAAAGTCAAGTGGTACATACACACTTGGAGTGTTCAATGGATTTGTTGTCTGAGTTAATCGAGAAGGTTGTTCTTGAACATTCACTTGAGAAGAATTATCCTGAGAGAATGGTGGAGAAGTATCAGTAGGAGAGGATTCTTGCTCTGAAGATCTTGATGAAGATTCATGAATATTGTCAGGAACTGGATCGTTGTTATGAAGAGGTTCATTGGTTTGAATTGGTTCAACGATGACTTGAGGTTCTTGATCATGAATCGGTTTTGAATTGTAGAATTCTTCAAAAAGAATATCTAATTCATCACTTGTAGGAGTTGGAAACTTCTTGAATTTAGAAGCTAAGGTAGTATTCCTTGTAGAAGAACTTGAAGCACTTGGATCATTACTTGTTGGTAGCAAACTTTCTTGCTCAAAAATCATGCCTGACATCTTATCAAACCAAACATTCATTGTTTCTTGAATTGTGTTTGTTCGGCGATTGTAGATTCGGTTAGGCAATTGATGTTTTGGAATAACCAACAAAATATCCTTCATCACCTTTCTTCTCGAACTTTCCAAGATTCTCCCGATCATTCAAAGTGTAACAAACACACCCAAATATATGAAAGTAGTTGATGTTGGGTTTGCGTTTGTTAACAACCTCATAAGGAGTCTTTTCGAAACGCTGATTGATAATGGACCGATTCTGAGTGTGACAGGCAGTGTCAACAGCTTCAGCCCACATATTGGATGGTAATTTGGAATAAGCAAGCATTGTCCTTGCTGCTTCTACCAGCGATCGATTTCTCCTTTCAACAACACTATTTTGTTGTGGGGTGCGAACTGCTGAGAATTGATGAGTAATACCTTTGGATTTGCAGAATTCATCAAAAACAGCATTCTTGAACTCAGTTCCGTTATCCGAACGGATGTAACGAGCTGGAAGTTGAAGATTTACTTGAGTATTAGTGATGAAATCTATCAACATCTGAGTTGTTTCATCTTTGAATGCAAGGAACTTGACCCAAGTATATCTTGAATAATCATCAATAATAACCAAGATGTATTTCTTCCCATTTCTACTTTGTACTTTCATCGGCCCACAAAGATCCATGTGAAGCAAATGAAGAGGTGCCAAAGAATTTGGAGATTTCTTCGGTTTATGAGAAGTTCTTTTAATCTTCCCAACAGCACAAGAAGGACAAACATACTCACTTTCATACTTATAGTCAGGTAAGCCTTCAACAAGATGCTTGTTGACCAAAGTATTGATAGTTTGAAAATTCAAATGAGAAAGCCTTCTATGCCATAACCAAGAATTCTTTGAAGTAGCCTTTGAAATGAGACAAATATTATCAGTTGGTTGGTTATCATCAAGATTGACGATAAACAGGTTATCATCACGATCACCACAAAGAATATCAACTCCATCTAGAGTTTGGACTTTGCAAAGAGATTTTCGAAACAGAATTTGAAGATTGTTATCACAGAATTGTCCAACACTGAACAAGTTGTGACTTAATCCTTCAACATAGTGAACTTTCTTGATGGTAATTCCATTTCGTTCAATGTCTCCATACCCTAAGATGGGAGCGAAATTGTTGTTTCCAAAGCGAACTGTTCCCATGAATCTTTCAACAAAATTCTTGAGCAAAGATTTATTTCCAGTCATGTGCTTCGAACACCCGGAATCGAGTATCCAAACACAGATGGTTATTTCCTGCACTCAACGAAATTTAACCGTTTTTAGGTACCCACTTGAAGACGGGTCCTTTATGGTTAGTTAAAACAGGCAGGGTATATAACTTAGGATTCGCATTCAAACATGTTTTCGAATCAACATAAGCATTAACAAGCACATTATCAACAAACACATTTGAATAAAAAGTACGAACATTCACATAAGAATTAAAAGTAACATGTCTACAAGCATCATCACAAGTACGAGAATTAAGATTGTTTACAAGCTCACAAGGTCTTGCCTTGGAATTTTCAACATTATTTGACAAAGTAATTGTTTTGATTAACAGACACACCCTTTCTCCTATTGACAGTCTTTTTCCTCCTTCTGTTCTTCTTTTTCTCAACATCCTTTTGTTTACTAGTGATCTTAGGTACTAATGTCTTAGCAACCCATTTAGCACCACTAGTTAAGCTCTTTCCACCTGTTGAATTGAAACTAAGAAGATTAGAACTAGGAGTTTTAACACTTTCATCTTTTTGGAATCTTTTGGAGGTGAGGAAACTTCTTGCTTCTTTGGTTTATCATGAGAAAACCATCCATATCTATCCCTATATCTAGTTGTACCATTTGACGCATCCTTAGTTAGCGAAACTGTGCTAGACTTAGACACCTTAGGTATAGAACTAGATAGAGAGCTAGATTGAGAAGCATTAGGATAGTCTTTCGGAAGTTTCACTTTGGTGTACTTTGTCCTGAGTGAAATTTCAGCTTGTTCATCTTTGACATGTTTCACTGGGGTAGCAACTAAGGTTTCTAACTTAATGGTCTTTGGTTCAGTCTTGACGAGTTTGGTCTTAACTCGTTTCTTTGAGTAATATGAAGTTGGAGCTTTGGACGATGGTTTTTGAGATTTCATTTCTGTTTCCACTTTGATTTTGGTAGATTCAATCTTTTTCTCAGTTTCTGAATCAAAAATATATTCTCCCTCCATGAATTTATCAAAATCAACCTTCGTGAAATCTTTTGAAAAAGAAAATTTCAATGGAGATTGATTAATTTTAGATTTATTTGAAAATTTTGAGAAATCAGGAATCTTGGTGTCCAACTTCACATTATGGATAGTCTCTGAAATTAGGTCAACTTGAACTGACACATCTTTGGTCTCACAAGAAAATTGAGTAATAGTATCAACACCTATACTAGCACTAGGCTTAGGGTTAACAACTAACTCATCAACATTGTTGCATGTGAAAAACCTATAGAAGTACCATATCAAAACTAAACTATGTGCAAGTTCTTCATTAGATAAATCAGATTGCACATAATCATCAGCTAAATGTAGTAGTATTTTGACAAGTACATTCAAGAAAATCAGTCAAGGTCTGAGTAGAGGTATTGTTGGATGAATCACAAGTAGTTTGGGTAGAATTTTCTACTGAGGCACTTTGGTCAGTTTGAGTAGAAACATTCTCACAAACTTTCTTAGTATCAACAACAATACATTTATCCTCTGAATTCGGACTTTGAGACTTGAGGTGATTAATAACTTTTTGTTGAGATTCCACCTTTTGTTGTAACCTTCTATTTGTTTTTCCAAAAATGTGGTTGGAAAGTACATTTTAGTTGGTTTAGGTGGAGTACCGACAGATTCTTGGTTTTGAAAATTTGATTCAATTTCTTCCAATTTGAAAATTAAAGATTCCTTAGTTTTGTATGAATCATTTATTGCATTATAATTAACCAAAAATTCTTGTTTTGGTATTCTCTCAACTTCATCAGTCTCAAATTCTATCCAATGGACGAATAAATTGTTGTATCATACCAAGTCGTAGGAATTTTTCATCATTCAAGGGTTCAATTTCCTCTTTGGCTTTTTGCAATGGTGTGATATTCTCAAATCCCAACCCTAGAAGAAGTTCTGTTTTGTCAATTTTTGACTTGTTGAAATAGGCAGTGAAATTCAAGAAGGATTTTGTTCAACTTTATATAGCTTTTCTTGATAGAAAAGTATATTCTTTTTAAATTCCTCAACTTGTTTTTCAAGATTCTCTATCTCAATGCCTTTTAAAAAACAATTATGATTTAAATCAGAAATCTTCCTTTCGAATTCAACATTGTTTGGTTTAGCTTCTTGAAGCTTTTTATTAAGAATATCAACATCCATTTGTCTTGCATTTGCCCGAAGCCATTTATTGGTCTTTTGAATTTCAAGATCTTGATTGGCCTTTTCAAGATCATGAATGGTCTTTTCTAGATTTTGACATTTTTGTAATAACTTAGAATCAGGAGACATTCAACTCACATTCTTTAACCAACATCTTATCTTTGTAAGCTTGAAAATCTTGTTTAATAGCATCATATTAAAAGTAATTTTGAATGTTCTTCAAGAAGTTTTGTAAATTCACTTTTAGAAAATGAAATGCTATTTGTCAATTTTTTATTTTTGTTGGCTAAAGATTGATATGAGTTGTTAAATTAGATAAAGCTAATCTACATGACTTTTTGTCCTTAATCAAAGAAAAAGTAGAGTCGAGATTTACCTCATCATCTGGGTATTCATCATCAGTGCTTTCTTCTTCAAAAACTTTGTTCTTGGCCAACCTCGCCATATAGCAAACATTAGCGGAGAGATCTTGATCTTCATCATCAGTGAGCAACAGCCATTTGTCATCTTCGGCAAGCAATGCATGTCCTGCTTCAACTTGTTTGGCTAACAGCATCTTCTGCTTGTAATACTCATAGTCCGCTTTCGAGGTTGTTTGCAATCAACAGCAAAATGTCCAGGAATACCACAATTGTAGCACTTTTTGTCTGATGCCTTACCCTTCTCAACAGTTGGTTTCTCATAGGCTTCCTTCTTTTCACCATACCTTGATCCATTGCTTCACCTTGCTCATTGCTCCTTGGATGATAGTGTTCCTTCTTGGGAAATGCACTTGTAGAAGAAGTGCGAAGATTGTTGTTTGTTGGCCTCGCTTTGTAAATTTCCTCTTGAAATGCTTTGTTACCGCGGCAAGAGCTTGATATAGTTCATCTGAAACACCATCTCTTGTAGCCATTAGATCATCTCCCTCCTCATCAGACGAAGAAACAACTACCATTTGCCTTTTAAGAGCTTCAGAAATCTTCTTCTCAACTATCAATGCCAAAGGATCAGAAGATACAACTTCTGGCATTTTGTTTGATGAAGCTTTGTTTAGGACTTGGTTTTCGTTGAGTTTGAAGGATTCATAAAGAGTATGAATGGTGAACTTGGTCAGATTTTAATGTTGCTTGATCTGTGTTCCAAAATCTTCCCATTCTGGACCAAGAGCTTTGATGAATTTGATGTTTAGCTCAATCTCAGTTTTCTTGACATTGTTCTTCCTTAGCTCATTTATGACATTGCAGAATCTGTAGTAGACAGCTTCAAGAGATTCATTAGGCAATTTGGAGAAGTTGTCAAACTCAGTCAGAATATTTGTCAATCTTATGGTCGAAGTCACGTCAGCTCCCTCCATCTGTCTAGCCACCTCATCCCATATCTCCTTGGCTGTCATAAGAATCAACAGAGCCATAGATTTCATCCGGTAGAGCTTTGTATAGGCATGACCTAGCTCTATTATCTGCAGCTGTTCGATCCTTTTGTTCAGCATTCAACAGATCAGGAGTTAGAATTATTGCATCAGTAGTGGGATGGCGATGAACGGCAAGTCCATTAAGGATGGAATCTTTCATCATATGACCATTTGTCTGACTTTCCACATAGTCCATAATCTTTTCTTCCATAGTCCATAGGAACCACGGTAGAGAACTGGAGGTCTTGTATCTGAACCCAATGCCAATGCTTCACGAGAAGCCATTTGAGATTGATTTGATTTGAAAAATTGAATTGAATTAAAAATGGAAAATGAAACGATCTTGGTAAGATCAGGAAATGAAACGATCTTGAAATGAAAAAAAATAAAACGATCTTGAGAAGCAGAATATGAAACGATCTTGAGAAGAAAAAAATGAAACGATCTTGAGAAAATCGTTCTGGGTGAAATCGTCTTGATTAAGATCGTCTTAGGATTTTGATGAAATTTGGTTAAGTATTAGAAATGAAACGATCTTGAGAAGCAGAATATGAAACGATCTTGAGAAGATCGTCTTAGGCAATTTTTTGAGAAATTTGGCTAAGTATGAAAAATGAAACGGTCTTGAATAAAAATGATTTGGTAACAAACGATCTTGGATTAGAATGTTGTTGAATTTGAAATGATTCAAGAAAATGGAACGATCTTAGTTGAAGATCGTCTTAAGTTCAAAGGAAATGAGACGATCTAGGTGAAGATCGTCTTAGGTTCCAAAGAAATGAAACGATCTTAGGTGAAGATCGTCTTAGGTTTCAAGAAATGAAACGATCTTGGTGAAGATCGTCTTAGGTTTCTTTCCCAAAACTTATAAGTATTTGAATGACCAAACCAATCCTTTCGGATTAATTAGCCAGAAACAAATACTACACAACACACTTTTGTTTAAAACGATCTTATGAGGATCGTCCAACAAGTCACAAATCACTGAAACTAAAACGATCTTAGGAAGATCGTCCTAGTGAAGATCGTTCTTGGGTCATCTTCTTCATCTCATCAGTTTTCCAGAAAAAAACTCCATTAACAACTTCAGAAAGCTTCAATAACTTTTGAATTACTGGGAGTTAAATCATGAAATCACTTGCAAACTGAT
>CM067169.1:92573869-92620055 GCA_034093135.1 Erigeron breviscapus | reverse complement strand
TACGTTACATATATATTCATGTATAGTTAATTTTTTTATAAAACATGTGTCACATGAATCGGATTTATATTAAAAGCCTTAACGTGTACAAATGATATATGAGTGTCTATTTTTGAACTTTAGCATATTTCATGTGACTTTTTGCATCCATGTATGTCATCATGTCGTAGGATTGAAATATATCAACTCTTATCCACCGAAAGTACATTATATGCAAACTCTCTTTTTTTTCACATTTCTTATACACTATGTCATACTTTAGTTAAATACTTTGTTTTGTAAGTCTGTTTTAGTTTCTTGTTTTGATAAATGATAACTGTGGTATTAAATCATTTTGACCAACTTTTCAACACATATGTTCAAACTAATTAAACAGAGACATATTAATGTGGCTCAAAAGTTATACAGTTCACGCTTCTGGATAAATTAATGAGTCATGTAATTTATCATTTTGAGCAAAAGGAGTTATGTATATGGAAACATAATTGTTCCCGAGATACAACTATAAAAATGTGAACTTACAAATAAAATGGTCCTTATACTCTATGTTGATCTACAACGTTTGTAATTTAATTAAAACAAAATGTATGATCATTTCCAATAATACTTTCTTTCTTTCTTTATTAGTTGTACCACATAAGCCTTTTTCTGTCAACACATTTTCACTTTTTTCAATAGTGTGTTGTATAAAAAAAAAGTAAACAGATGAGGACCTTCTGACCATGTACCATCTTCGAATACAAAGTGCATATTGCATAAAACTCATTCCCTGTAAAGCACCATTCTTACACATGGAGCACAATATTTTGATTTCCACTTATTTTTGACAAAGTTTAACCTATGATCTTACAATCTTTATCTTGTAGTCCCATATGATCACATAAGCGAAGTACTAGATGATCTATTCATAATATATCCAACAACTAACGAGCCAAACAAAGATAATGTGATAATGGGGTCACTATTGAAGACCTCTTTGGTTTCAACCGAAGAGGATTGTTGGCATTGGTCTAACAACTGAAACCTTTTTAGTAACTCTTAAAATATCTAAGATTCGTAAAATTATAACCTCAGTTTCATCTTTATTGGTTGTATCAAGATTAATTTTTCGATACTATTCTAGAACAAATGTTCATTTTATAGCCAGAATCAAAGTTATATGCGACTGGTAATATAATTTTTTTAATACTAGGTTTTGTATATGTGCAAAGTTAAGATATTGGCTAGTGTTCGACAACTCCTACAGGTTTTTAATTTAATTTATTTATAAAGTATTTAACGGTTATATTGTTATTATCGGTGGAGAGACAATAACGTTTCTGTTGCTGCAATTGTTTCCTGATCTGTTCAGCTCTTCAAAATTTGTATGTTTTCTTCTGCTTCAGTTAATAAAAACCGAAAATAGGTTAACCTATATCGGTTAACCGGTTATTATTAACCTAAACCGGTTACATCGGTTAAGGTTTTTAAGTGTACAAATCGGTTATTAACCGGTACCGGTTAACCTTAACCGGTTTTTTTTATTTACAAAAATAACCGGTTAAGGTTACTAAAAAAAATAACCGTAACCGGTTAACCTATATTTTCATCTCAACTTGAGGTAGACGAAAATATATGACAATGAAGGTGTAAAAAAGGATAGATTGTGGTACATCAATACATCATACTATTATTGAGTGGTGAAATAAGTGATGCGTCGTATTGTTAATCGAGTAACAAATGATAAGTTTTTTTTTTTTTTTGCTTTCTCTCAATATAGACAATGAAGTGAAAAAAAATACCGTCATGCACTTATAAGTTTTGTTCCAATGTAGCATACGTATCCAAAAAATATCAACAAATACAACGAGCTTTCAAATTTTCTTCTAATATCAACAAATAAATGATTATGGGGACTAATCTTATTACGACATGTCACTATAAAATATTTTTGTTTTGTAAAAAAGTACCGTATTGTATATTTATATGGACACAGTAAATAGAACTATGTGATTTATATTGTTACTTTTGGAGTTCATCACTTACATTGGAACAAATACATAAGACATATAGCTAATATATAACTTAAATACTTTTTTTGAAAAATTGAGCAACAAATAGTCACTACTACAAATATTGGTATTAGTCTATGTTTATATTACACAAACAAATATGAAAGCAGCAACAAAAGGAAAGAACAAACCTTGTTTCAATCGGAGCAGTGCAAGCCCTAAAGTGATCAACAAAATCAAGCCAGTAGGAAAAATCCCCAAAATAACGAAGGGAGTTGTAGGAGTGAGATGATGACGATGAATGCTAAAGGGTGGGAGAACCGCGACATGTTTCAATCGGAGAAGTGATCAACAAAATCAAGCAGTAGGAAAAATCCCCAAATCTAACGTTTGAAAATGTGAGATGATGATGGAGTGAAAATGTGAGATGATGACGATAAATGGGCGGGAGAACCGCGGCATGACAGTCACTTTTGTCCCATCAACTATTTACATCAACTATTTATTAGAATAGGGGTTAGAGTGGTTAATTGTAAGGATTATAGGTAGCCGTTGATATATTTTACATGGTGCTTCAACAGAATAGTGTAAAATGAAAGAAAAAAAACATAATAAATATTTAAAATGCAGAGTATAATCAACTAGTTGTATACAATAGTAAGATTAAAAAACTAGATATTAAAAAAAAATGTGATTAATCTGAAAATAATAATCAACCGAATAAATATTTAAAATGAAGAGTTGACCATTTTTTTTAGAATGAGAGAGTATAGTTTAGACATATTAAAGAAGAATAGAGAAAAAAATTTATAAAACATGACCTAATGTCATTATGTGTTTGAAAAATAACAATTATATCGCATCATTAAAAAGATACATGATGATGTATTGGGAGACATATGTCGCCGTTATAAGTTTAAAGTTAACATTAAGCTACTTAGGCGACTTTAACATTAAGTTATTTCGGTGACACATGTAGTTGTTATAGATGTTAAAGTCATTTCGGTGACACATGTAGTTGTTATAGACCCGTCGTAACGAGAAAAATAAATTTCTAAAATAAAAATCAGAAAAAAATAAAGGTAATAGAATGCAATATCACCGAATTGGCGACCGCATTGGCGTCAATTTTTCCGGTTTCGAGCAAATGGTAGAAGACCATATCACCGAATCCCTAGCCCAAAACTCCTCCCAATGAATTATTTAACAATCAATCTCCGTGGCCTTAAAGATGAGGCAAAGTCTCGTTGGATCAGGCAGCTGAAACAAGACCAAAAGATCAATTTTCTCGCCATTCAAGAAACCCATAAACGCACTGTCCAGAACATCCACTCCCAACTTATCTGGGGAAATTGCAACTTTGGCTATGACTTCGTACCCTCAAGCGGTTCTGAGGGCCGCTCCGGGGGCATCTTGAGCATTTGGGACCCATCTTTCTTCACCCATACTAACTCCACCAAAACACCCCACTTCCTTCTCACCTCTGGTACCCTCAACCATACGAATACCACCTGCCACATCTTGAATATATACGCACCACAAGATCAGGCCACAAAACAATCGCTATGGGATAACATCACCTCCCTCATCTCTAACTCACATGGGCTGTGGATCTTATTGGGCGATTTCAACTCAGTTAGATGCCCCGAGGACCGCAAAAATTCTGCTTTTAATCCCTCTGAGGCTCTGTCCTTCAATACTTTCATCCACCAAAACGATCTCTTGGAGTACACTATGCATGGGAGCCTATACACCTATGTCAAAGATAATGGTACTAAGAAAAGCAAAATCGATAGAATTCTCGTATCACAGGACTTCCTAAACTCCTGGCCAGCAGCCGCATTGACCACCCTTCCCCGCTCACTTTCTGACCATAGGCCACTGATTTTGATCACCTCTGGCCAAGACTTCGGCCCATCTCCATTCCGCTTCTTCAACTCATGGTTTTCCAAACCCGGAATCACCAACCTCATCATCTCCTGTATTGAATCTGGACCATTCTATGGTCGACCTGATCAGATTCTCCAAGCCAAATTCAAACATCTTAAAACCGAACTGAAAGCTTGGATACGAGAACACAATTCCCAGGAAAACCACCAAATAAACATGCTCTCAAACTAACTTGCCCAACTCGACTCAATTGTCGACATCAGAGACTACACCGAGGATGAACTTTCCATGTGGATAGAAACGAAGGAAAAGCTTATTGAACTAGAGCACACCAAAACCCAAGACCTCCATCAAAAATCTCGGGTCAAATGGATAAAACATGGAGATGAAAACTCTTCCTTCTTTCACAACTATATCAATTGTCGATCATCGAAAAACCGACTGGTTGGGTTGGAAATTGAAGGTCAGTGGCATGTGGACCCTCCCAGCATCAGAGAAGCGGCCTACAACTTCTTCAAAAACAAATTCTCTGAGCCTTTCAAGAATAGGCCCAAGATTATATGTCATGGGCTTAAGACTTTATCAGTGGAAGATGCAAATTCTCTCATCAGCCCCTTCACCATGGAAGAAGTTAAACAAGCAGTATGGGCATGTGATAGTAACAAGGCACCCGACCCAGATGGTTTCAACATGGGGTTTATTAAGACATTCTGGGACTCTCTAAAATTCGACTTCTACACCATAATGTTGGATTTTTATTCGACCGGAACCATCAGTCCTGGATGTGCTTCCTCCCACATTACCTTAATCCCCAAAAAGTCATCAGTGAAGACACTTGCCGACTACCGGCCCATCACTTTGATTGGTTGCATCAAGAAAGTTATATCAAAAATCTTAGCAAACCGTCTTAAATCGAAGCTTGCCAAGATTATCTCTCATACCCAGTCCGCTTTTCTTGGTGATAGAAATATACTTGATGGCCCATTGATGTTAAATGAGATCGTGAACTGGCTGAAAAAAAGCAAGCAAGAGGCCTTTTGTCTTAAAATCGATATTGAGAAAGCCTTCGATTCAGTCAACTGGGAATTCTTAATCTCAATAATGGACCAGATGGGCTTTCCTCCTCGATGGCTTCTATGGACCCGTGGCATCCTAACATCCACCAGATCATCTGTTCTAATAAATGGATGTCCGACCCATGAGTTCAATTGCGAGAGAGGAGTCCCTCAGGGAGATCCCCTTTCCCCCTTTCTGTTTATAATCGCAATGGAAGCATTCTCCAATATTTTGCAGCGGGCCTCAACCCTAGGCTTAATCTCGAGCATCAAGCTGCCAAACCAAGGACCAACCATCCACCACCTACTTTACGCTGATGATGCCATCATAATTGGTAAATGGTCTGAGACTCACCTCCAGAATATATCCAGAATCCTCACTTGTTTCTATCTTGTTTCTGGTCTCAAGATTAATAACCACAAATCCCACTTCTATGGCCTCAACCTCACAATGGCAGCCAACAACATCTCCTGTGCCATTCTCAATTGCAACCAAGGTCAGTTCCCGATCACTTACCTTGGCTTAACTGTAGGAGCAAATATGAACCTTGTTAAAAACTGGACCCCGGTAATCAAAACCTTTGAAAACCGACTCTCCCTTTGGAAAGCTTCCACCCTCTCCCTTGGTGGACGCATCACCCTCATCCGCTCGGTGCTTGACAGCCTACCTTCATACTTTTTCTCCTTGTATAAGGCCCCGGTAAGTGTTCTCTCTAAGCTCGAATCGATCCGTAGATCCTTTTTTTGGGGGGGTTCCTCTTCTAACAGGAAAATCCCTTGGGTATCTTGGGACCGTGTGACGGCTCCTCTTGACTCGGGCGGGCTTGGTTTGGGCACTTTGCAAATAAAAAATCTTTCTCTGTTAGCTAAGTGGTGGTGGCGATATCGTAATGAGCCATACAGCCTTTGGGCTCGGGTCATTACTTCTATCCATTCCACTCCAAGAAACTGTACCCCCATCCCTTGCAGGTCTAACTTGGTGGGAGCTTGGAGATCCATAGCGGGTTTGAGCTCTCACCTATCTCAGTTTGATGTCTCTTTGGAAAGTGTGATTACAGGGACTTTAGGTAACGGTAATACCCTCAAATTTTGGCTCGACATTTGGTCAGGCAACACTCCTTTCTACCTGTCTTTCCCTGACCTGTACAAACTGGAAAAACATAAAGGTTGTCTAGTCAGCAGTCGATGCACTGGGAATGGACAATTCTCACCATGGGAATGGAACTGGTCTCGACCCCCATCCTCACCAACAGAACTTCATCAATTACAAGACATGCTATCTCGAATTCATAGCATCAATCTCTCAACAGTGGAAGACTCCTGGACATGGACTTTAGATGCCTCCCACCACTTCTCGGTGAAATCAATGAGCTCCCGACTTCAAAAAACATCAATGGGTCCACATCATTGGATTTTCCCATGGAATAAATTGGCTCCAATTAAAGCTAATGTCTTAGGATGGAGGATCGAAATGAATCGCATTGCTACTGCAGACCAACTCCGCGGCAGAAACATCCTAATCCCAATCTCTACCTGCTCGATATGCAATTTGCACGAAGAATCAGCTGAACATCTCTTCCTCCGATGCCCCTTTGCAGATTCTCTTTGGAGCCTGTTGCTGCTTTGGTGTCAACTTCCACAACAGAAGCCACAAAACACCCAAGAACTTTTTGATTTTCACAAAAGCTGCACCAACAACCCACGTAAACAAAAGCTGATCCATCTAATCATTCTTGCCTTTTGTTGGGTACTGTGGAAGATTAGAAACGATCGCCTCTTCTCCAACAAATTCCCATCTCTTCGTTTCGCCATCAAGGAGCTCAAAGGCATAAGCTTTCTATGGTTATCCAATAGATCGACTTCCCCATCCGATATAACATGGTCCAGTTGGAATAGTTTTACACTTTAATTTCTTGTTTTAATTCCCTTTGAACTCATTGTGTACTTCCTAGCACCTTGCTAGTTTTTACATATTAATGAAATTTCTTAATGTTAAAAAAAAATAAAAATAAGAATGCAATATTTAAAACTTAAATATGGGGTCCATGACTTTGACCGCAACCCAAACGGGCAAAACCCAAACCCAAATCCGAAAATTGGTCACACTTTATATATACATCTCTCGCTCACTAAAAAACATCCCATTTTTCCCTTTGTAGCCCTATCTAGGTTTTTTTTCCCAATCTTAATATCTGCCGATTAATAATTCCCGATTTTCTTTATTTTCAATCTTCAATTCATCCCTTTCAAGAAACATGTACGGATCCAGAGGGTAAGTTCTCTTAAACAGTATATTCCTCTCCATTTTTTTTACCTGCCATCATGTGTTAAAAGTATGTATATATATATATATATATATTTTGTATATCTACAATCAAAATTTAGAAATTAAAAGGAGACATTTTTTTTTTAAATTTGTTATTAGTTTTAATTGTTTTAGGGTTTTGACTTTTGAGGATTCATGTAAATAATTGGTGTAGAAGAAACATTACTTGGTTAGCTAATTATTGTTATTGTGATTATTAGTATATAATAAAGATGGTTTTTTTTATTGATTCGAATTCTCGAATAAGCCGATAAGGTTAGGGTGTTATCCGAAATTACGACTTAGGTTTCCGTAAAATAGTTTTGGGATGTTAGATTGAAAAAAAATGAGAACTTTAAGAGAAAGAAGAAGAGGATATTTCAGTAGTATATAATGATGCTTTTAATGAATTCAAATTCGCTTAATGCCAGCGAGCTTAGGGTGTTATCGAATTTAGGATTTAGGGTTCTCATAAAAATAGTTTTGGGATATTAGATTGTGAAAAGATGAGAACTTTATGAGGAAGAATAGGATACTTTATTTTGTTAAATCATTAGTTAGGTCTGTGACTTTTGTGTGACCCGACTTTTCTAACTGATATGGTTGAAAAACACGCATTAAAGGACTAAGAACATATCAGGAATGTAGACCGAAAGGTGACTGTTTGTGTTTGTATACCTTATAGTTTTGTGTTTGGGTTGCCTGTTTCAGTGTTGTTTCTGGTTTTTGCATCTAAAAGGGTAATAAAACTGGAACTCGTACCAAAAAGTTGCTTCAAGATTTCAAAATAAAATAAAACATCATCTGAGTCACTCAGCAGTTGTTGTGTTTGAAAAAGTCACTAAACTTCATTTCTTTGGTTGAACTGAGTTTGTATTTTGGATTTTTGTAATTTAGTTGTGTTTTTATAAAATACACTTGAACAAGACAAATCAATTTGAGTGGCTTTATTAACTTAATAGACATGTTTAGAAAACTTGAAGTCACATATTCGACGATTTTTCTAACAAAAATGTTGTCTTCTATAAAAAGCTGTACATGACCTGGCTTAATTATTCAGTTGGAGTTTATCTGTCGTGAGACTCGCACTAAAATCTAGTTGATTGAATGATTTTTAGAACTTGAATGGGATGGATTAGGATCCTGGTTTTTGTTACAAGACTATTGTGCCTTACTGCCTTGTGGGTGTTGGTTTTCTGAATGATGGGTAAGTTCGGATGACTTGGGTGGTTTGGGGTTATTGCTATAGCTTGTTAAGCTACTAAAACTTATAGGAAAAATGGATCTGTGCATATGATGTCATGCGGTGTATAATAATGATATAATTGTTGCTATTATGCTTTTATTTTGTTGAAAATGTTAAGTTTACTATGTGGATGATATATTATTATCAAGAGCCAAACTTCTGAGAATGTGTTCTTATAATATTATTATATGGTAATAAAAAATTAGTTATGGAAAACATGGGTTGGGTTTGGCTTATTAACAAGGTTGAGTGGGGACTTTTTTTGCTTGGGTATGAATAATTATAGGGGAATGTATGGGAGCGGGGGGTTATCAGATGGGTACGAGATCGGCTCAAAGAGACCAAGAATGATGGAATCCGATCCCTACTTCGCAGTGAGCAGCGGTTCAAGTGGCGGCTACAAACTACACGATCACACTGGTGGACTTCCGCCGACAACATTTCCCGTCGTTCGGCTCCGTGGTCTGCCATACAACTGTACAGAGGTAGACATCTTCAAATTCTTTTCTGGGCTTGAGATAGTTGATATGCTTCTTGTCAACAAGAATGGTCGATTTCTTGGTGAGGCATTTGTAGTCTTTACCCGCCCCATGCATGCTGATTATGCTGTTCAAAAGAACCGCCAAAATATGGGTCGGAGGTATGTAGAAGTTTTCAAGTGCAAGAAACAGGATTATTACAATGCAGTGGCTGCTGAGGTTGAGTCTGAAGGTTTTGATCCCAATTACCATGACCGACCAGCCCCTTCACGCTCAAAGAAACCCAAAGACAAGGATCAAATGGAGTACACACAGATACTTAAGCTAAGAGGGCTCCCGTTTACGGTCAAGAAATCGGACATTCTCAATTTTTTTAAAAATTACAGAGTTGCAGATGAGAAAGTACACATTGCTTGCAGGCCAGATGGGAAGGTAACAGGAGAGGCTTATGTGACATTTGAATCAACTGAAGCTGCTATGGAAGCCATGGAAAGAGACAGGAAAATGATTGGGACTCGGTACGTGGAGCTGTTCCCTTCAACTCCAGATGAAGCCAGGAGAGCAGAGTCTAGATCTAAGCAGTAATAGTAAGCTTCTGGTTCATGTGGGGCTGTGTGAGCTACAAAATTGTGTTTTTTTTTCCTGATTTTTGCCTGTGCTACCTTTGTTTCTTCTTCTGGTTTTCTTGATCATGTTAATGATACATTGATGGTAGGATCACATATTGTTCTAGTCACTAGACATGTTTAATATTTTGGCAACCATTATGCAATGTGCTTTGTCTAGTCTTTCATGTACCAGTGTTATACAGCATTGTCATGTTTTCTTAGTGTACCAGCTCGTGTTATCTGCTATGTACTCGATTCAGTTTCAGTATATTATGCTGATCAGAGTAATGTATCTAATAACAGTTTGTCATGAGTAGATATCTGCTTTTAGATTAACAAGTAAATTTCATAGTTTATTCATTTCTCTAGAGGTATAACTGTTTTTTGTCAATGCATTAGAAACACACACAGTTTTGAAACCTTTTAAAAATCCTTTTTTTTGGACCTAATTAAAAGCTTAATTTTGTTTTCAATTTATGATGTGTTTTGATTAATTTTCAAAAGTTATGATAGAAAAAATAGTTATTAATAGCATGTTGGAATTCTTTTAATTAAATAATAAAACATCTCATAGTCTAGACCCTTATTTTTGATATTCGATCTATACCATTTAGAAAGCTTGGAAAGTTATCATATCTATTTAAATTAATAATTTGATGTATTTTTATCAATCTGTAATTAATTATTTTACACTTATTACTTATATTTTCTTTGTTTTTTTAGTTAAACTTTTTTTTTTAATTGTCAATTAATAATAATGTTTTCTTTTAATTTATCAAAACATTATCTTTATACTATTACATCACTAATGAGTTGCTACAACCATTTTTACAAATCATTGAACACCATTAATAAAAAAATCCTTTAATCCTTCTGCTTAATAACGACGGGAATCATTATCTTGCACTACATATCAATGGTTGTTATATTCGGCGTGTACCCTCTAGCTCTATCAAATATAGATACATATATATGGGGATACAATCAAATACAATCATTTTTAAAATACAAACAGAACAAAAGGCTAAAGTAACTTACAAAAATAAAATAATAAAATAATAAAAAAAAGCTAAGATAACTTTATAATTTCTGCAACCCTACTTTAAATCATTGTCATACACTATCTTTATAACTCTATTTTTATCATATTTAAAGTGCCTTTTTGAATTTGACATGATCAAATATAAGTTTAAGCCATGGGGTAGAGTCCAGTAGTTAGAGAATTTTTTATTTTGTAATTTCTTTCCAAGGGGTCAAAAGTTTTAATATTGACACATTCAATTGTGGTGAGAACGTCTTAGCAATGTTATGTATATCTACACATAGGAGAATAAACTCTTTAGGAGTTGTCAGAATTCAAAACCCGGCATGGGCTCACCAAAATTGAGGATGTTAGATTTATCCGCTCTATTAAAAAAAAATACAACTTTATCATTGTAACATTTAAATAAATAATTTTTTTAAAATCATTAACAAAATACACGTGAGGCCGTGACAAGGCGCGGTACCGGTCTTATTTGTAACTGAAAATCTTCATTTCATAATTTTACCAAATTACATCGTAATAGCCGGTAGGCGGGCAACAAGTTGCGCCGCTACCCCTTTCTGAATTGCGAAACCTAATCTACTAAAAACAAACCCATGCCCCCTGGAGTCGAGATATTGCTATGGATAACCCGTTGAACCCTAGACAAGAAACGAATCGCTTCCGGTGCCAAGAAACCAAATGTATCAAAAGCTAGGGGAACAAATAGATGGTGATTATTTGGCATGCTCGTTGACTTTGGTAACGGAAATCAATTTCCCAGTTATCTTTCAATCTTATATCTATTATCTTCGTCATCCTTGTTTTCCTTTAAAACCCTACCCAAATCTCTTACAAATAAAATCCCAGATTCTAAGCAAACACATTTTATATTCTTCAAATCGTTAAGAAATAAAACCCTCGCTGCCTTTCGATCAATATTTTACTGCTAGCAATCGATTTACACTCATTCTCCGCTAATTAAGCAAGCTAAAAGAGGTTACATACATACATACATACTTGTCTATATATAGATAGATATAGATAGATTTACTTCTTATTTTAAGTTGATTATGTTCATATATAATGTTACATATTCTTATTTCTGATGATATCATTCATATATATATGATATATGAGGAATGAGAATATGTGGTTGTCATGTACCTAGCTTAGGTATAGAACCCTCACGTGCTAATTTTTTAATCCATAAAAAACACAAGTTATACAATATATATTACAAATATTATATTAGTATGTGAGAGGGTTCTATACCTAACTTAGGTATATGACAATCACACACCCACTTTTCCATATATCTATATATATGTATGTATATAACATAACTTTTTAGTTTAATTTTTGTACTTAGGGAAAACGAACTAGAGCATTCTTCTAGTTAAAGGGGTTAATAGGTTTTTAATTAGGACTAAAACAAGAATGGATGATATCGATCGGATTTCACAGCTTCCCGAAGCTATAGCTCACCACATACTCTCTTTTTTGAAGAGTTCCCCAAAAGAGCTTGTTCGAATGAGCGTGTTGTCCAAGGACTGGTTTACGATAACTGCTGCTTTCCCCATTTTGGATTTCGATATTGATAGTTATATAGTCTTATCTGTATCTTCCTTATCGTCTTTGATCATACAAAATTGTGAGTCGCCTTCGTCCTTGATGGTTGATAATGCTATCAAGTTTAAGTCTTTGAAGATGTTGCGCCTTGACAGAGTCGCTATAGATGAGCAAGTGATTGAGCGTCTGACTACTTGTTGCCCTCTTCTTGAGAAATTTATGCTTCTGAAATGCCATGGTTTTAAAAGATTTTGTATCAATGGGTTTCAGAATCTTGAACAAGTTGCTCTTAACTTCAACAATGAAGTTGAGAGAATAAGTATTGATGCTCCAAATCTATGGCGTCTTTTCTTGGTAGATCGGGAGTACCGAGGGGCACCATGTATGAACCTTATAGATTGCAAAAAACTAACAACACTATCTTACCGTGGGAACCCGTTACCGAAAATGAAAGGATCTGCTAATTTTTTATCCAACTTTCCCTATATTGAAAATTTATATTTGGCTACTTTACAACCCAACCTGAAGATATCAAGTCTTTACTTGGAAACAGTGGCGTTATGTCCATGCTGCGATTTGGATTTAACTAATATCGATGCCCCTAATTTGGTTTTATTTAAGTACAGTATTTCTAGTTCAGTATCTGAACTTCTGGTAAGAAATTCTTCTGAGTCGGAAGCACAAATGGAATGGTTTCCCACCCATGATGTCAACGCTCTTTGGTTCAAGAAATTGAGGCGATTTTTGAACAAGACTTCTGGATTCTTCAAAGTATTGAAGCTGAATATTTGCTCGGTATGTACCAGATTTTATTTATTTTATCATTCATTTATGTGTTAGCCCCTTCGTCCAAAAGTAAGTGTAAATGAAGAGAACAAATAGCTTAGAAAAATGTGATTATTGCATCTACTTTTAATTAAAGATGACAGTTAATCTTTTACCGTATAAAAAGTCAACAAAACAAGCAGTCTTTTTGCTTACAAAATAGAAGCTGTTTGTTTATGTCCTATATATAAAGTTCTGAAAAAGCAGCCTTATAGAGAAACATATGCGCACCTGCGGACATAAGTCAAAAGTATATAGCCCCTTTGCAATCATATATAATGTTCTCAACTTTAACTTGTGTTCATCAATTAATTTGTAGAGTTCCATAGATGTTGAGGAACTAAAGGTCATTGACTCCCCACCTTTTCAACTCGAGCATGTTGAAGTAGAACTTGGGACCATAAAAGATTTACCAGTTTATGTCGCTGCTGTGGATGCTGTACTTTGGTGTTTACGTCCACAAACTCTAACTTTAAAATCTGATTTTCAGTTCCTTGATTTTGAACAACGGAGCCACATCGTTAAGGCAAGAGTTAAATGCACTTTCTTTAATAAAATCTTATCGTCCATTATTATTCAGATTGTGTTTTTTTGTTTTTGTTTTAATTTTCAGTTTACACATGAGAAGCTGCTTCAACAGAATGATGAAGGCCGGACTGATATCCAGATCGAGTTATCTATCTCCTCTTCAAAAGCCAAAGAACACTTCAATGACTTGAATTCATTGTTGGCAGCATTACCTCATGATCCACTAAGACACATAATCACCTTCACAAAAGTAGAAGGTACACTATATTTCTTACCATATCATAAGCTTATTCTCCATACACATACACAATGAATTCTTTCTATTTCTCGTTCAGATTCAAATGCCGTTTAACAAGCATGATGCATCAAATCAAAGAACCTGACAGATCAGTCAGCAGACAAGTATGATGAATGCGTAGTACTCTTATATATTTTTGTTTGTGTTTTGGAGTAATGTGATTTAGAATGTAGTGAAATATTTATAAATTTGTTCAACTTTTAGTAATTCTTCTCTAAATATTGTTCAGATGTGTACTGATGGTTTTAAAATTTGATAATGATGCCTTGTCTATATATTTGAATCTTCTGCTTTATGTTTTTCTGAGACAATGTTTTCGTTCACTACCAGACTCCGTTTTATTTGTTTGCATTCTTTGGGCCACAGTTTCTGTTGCTGGTCACATGGGCAACTTTTCGGTTCCAGTTAAGTTTCCCCTGAAACATGTTGTTTCAAACTTTGAATTCATTAGTACGCTATTGGGGATTTGAGAAGTCAAACCTGTTCAATGTAAGAAATATCATGGAAACTGGTAGAGAAACATGCAATCAAGAAATTAGATCAACACTCTGAGAAATCAGTGTCGTTAGGCAGGTCAGGTAAGTGAACTTCAAACACTTATGCTATTTTTCTTTATTCAGAAATCTGAAGTGGTGGTCCATTGGACACGACCACACTGGTGGACTTCCGCCGGCAACATCTCGTGTCGTTTGTATTCCTGGTCTGCCATACAACATGAAGGTTTTGATCCCAATTACCATGACAGACCAGCCCCTTCACGCTCAATGAAACCAAAGACAAGGATCAAATGACTTACACACAGATACTTAAGCTATGAGGGCTCCCGTTTACTGTCAAGAAATCATGTATTCTCAACTTTTTTAAAAGTTACAGACTTGCAGATGAGAAAGTACACATTGCTTGTAGGCGAGATGGGAAGATTACAAGAGAGGCATACGTGACATTTAAATCAACTGAAGCTGCCATAGAAGCCATGAAGAGATAGATAAATGACCGGGACCGGTACGTGGAGCCGTTCCCTTCAACTCCAGATCAGGCGAGCAGAGTCTAGATCTAGGCACTAATAGTAAGTTTCTGTTCATGTGGGCCTGTGTAAGCTACAAAATTTTGTTTTGAAAAAGTTTGTTTTGTTCATAAAAATTCTTAATTTTGTTCATAAAAATTTCATCTGTGTTTAACTTAATTAAAAGGTTAATTTTGTTTTGAATGTAAGATATGTTTTGATTAATTTTTAAAATTTCATATCTTTGGCTTTGGTGGTATTAAATTGTTAGTAAACTTGTTTAATAATAATCTTTGGCTTCAAAACTTCATGTATTTTTGGTGTTTGAAGTGTGCAACCTCTCTAAAGCTTCGAAAACTGGATTTGGTACTTCAAGAAAGTTTTAGTAAGTATATTTCATCTTTAAATGTTTGTTCTATGCTAATAAAGGTATCCCTCAACTAGATCTTGAGTCGTTTTAGCTAAATCTTTGAGTTCGAGTTTGGTTTGTTTGGTTGAAAGCTTTGAATGACGGATCTACGGATTTTGGAAGTGGGTTATGCCGTTATGGTAAAAAGTTGTTTTTCATGTATGGTATTGTCTAAAATCAGTTAAATCATCTTAATAATCAATTTCATCTTGGCAGTTGACACAAATAAATCATCTTAATAAATGTTGATGGAGGGAGTTTATGAAAGCAAGTTTGGAATAATCAATTTCATCTATGTTGATGTTAAGTTCGATACACTATTTAAACTCATAATAAATCCAGAAACTATATCACCTTCGCAATAACAACAAACGAGTATCTTGAAACAAAACGTGCAATGCACGGGTGATCCCCCTAGTATTAATAGAGTAAAAGTATATAATATGTAGACTAGATTTATTCTCGTGTCAAATACATGGGTTTTTATGACATATTCAAGATAAGATGAAATTGTTAAATATGTAAAGTTAAATGTAAAAAGTGTTAGTAAAATCAACTTATAGAATATAGTTCTAAAACATTGAACGCATATACTGTATTTCATTATTTGTAATAACTTTTTGTAGACGATATTTGTTTGATCTGACATTTGTTGCTTATCATCACTTAGAGATACTTTTTGATTTAACTCGAGGTATCACAACGTACAATTGTTCGTACTTAAAACTGCCTTGTAACTACAAACTAATTTTGATGCAACAATTTACATGAGCACTGTACCCTATTTCTTATTCAAACAATGAATAAATCATCTTAATAAATGTTGATGGAGGGAGTTTATGAAAGCAAGTTTGGAATAATCAATTTCATCTATGTTGATGTTAAGTTCGATACACTATTTAAACTCATAATAAATCCAGAAACTATATCACCTTCGCAATAACAACAAACGAGTATCTTGAAACAAAACGTGCAATGCACGGGTGATCCCCCTAGTATTAATAGAGTAAAAGTATATAATATGTAGACTAGATTTATTCTCGTGTCAAATACATGGGTTTTTATGACATATTCAAGATAAGATGAAATTGTTAAATATGTAAAGTTAAATGTAAAAAGTGTTAGTAAAATCAACTTATAGAATATAGTTCTAAAACATTGAACGCATATACTGTATTTCATTATTTGTAATAACTTTTTGTAGACGATATTTGTTTGATCTGACATTTGTTGCTTATCATCACTTAGAGATACTTTTTGATTTAACTCGAGGTATCACAACGTACAATTGTTCGTACTTAAAACTGGACCTTGTAACTACAAACTAAATTTTGATGCAACAATTTACATGAGCACTGTACCCTATTTCTTATTCAAAGCAATGTATCAATTCGCTGAAAATATAAATGAATTTTTAAACTCAAAATTTAAATATATTGATTAAAAACATTATTTGAGATTTTTGATCGAATTAAAAGATAAAGTTTAAGATACAACTAAATAAAAATCGACATTAGTTAGTGAATTATCATTTAATAAAATTAAAACAAAAGAATTATTAATTCTAAAATTGTAGAACCAGGCAAAAATCATCGCTTACTTTTGCTAATTATATTAAACTAGTCTTCAAGTCCGTCCGATGGACGGATAGTCTCAAAATATATATATCAAAGGTAAATATCAAAATAATAAATAACAAAACAGGTAAAAAATAACAAAACATGAACAAAACAAATTTAAAATAATAAACCCTTTTGTAGTAGAAGAAGAAGCCATAATCAAATTATAATTGACAACAAACCAAATTAAAAGAAATGAAAAATAACAATAACACAACAAATATCAAATAATAAAAAACACGAAGAAAATACCAAAATAAAATTAAAGTGATATAAAAAAAAACGTATGTTTCTTTTGTTGAGAAATTTACTTAACTTGATTTGTTTATTAAAGATAGGAAGGAGAAGAATAATATGAATGAGGATAATTAATAAAAATTTAGCTTGTATATATAATAATTTATTGGGAGAGCTTTAAGAATATTATATATCTTTAAAATCTAAAAAGATTTGTTTTGATAGAAAAAGATTTATGATAGAGTTTTAAATATAATTATCTATTTAATTAGCAAATAAAAAATAAAAAAATATAGAAAAAAGAGAGCTCTAGAGTAATTAGGAAAGATCTTTAAGCTTAAAAAGAGCTTTAAGAGGTGCCAAGTGTACCCCCAACCTCCTCTTTTAGTTATAGTATATATTTACAATGTGATATTATTATGAAAGATAATTAAGAATTAAAATATAAACATACTTGTGATCCTGTACTTGACATTCAAGTATATGTATTTGATCATGTATGGGCCCATAACACGAATAGGTTTATTTTCAATCACTTGTCCTATGATAAATAGATAACAAATAGGATTGTTTTCATATTCTTTGATAACAATTAAAACTCTTGATTTGAGTGACAATTGTAACTTTAAACATTAATACGCAAAACTAATATATAAAAAGGGAGAAAATTTTATACCTTTTTTTATTGAGATAGAATGAATCTTGAATGGAGTTCATATTGATTTGGATTTAGTATTCAAGTAACCCTCTGTTGTAAATCGTGTTTTGTTAAGTGATCGTCCCATGTTCTGTGAAACCTATTGTGTTTAGGATAAAAATGTTGTATATCGTCATCTTTATTGTTTGGGATAGGTATCTAGAGTTCATATTGTGTTTATATTAAATATTAAATTTATTAATATTTATAATTTATAAAATATAATCTAATATATTATTAAATTGGACGACATTATCAAAATTGTATTGACATACCAATGTACGACATCTATAGGTATCAATTTATAATATTTTATAATGTTTACTTATAAGCTAATATTTATCTTTAGTCATGTTGTCGACATTGATATCTATATGTGTAATCTATATTTATTTATAAGATAAAAAGTCAAGAAAAGTCAAAATTACATTGAATACATATATTGTATTTCATATTTTGAAATAATTTTTTGTAGACAATATTTCATATGTTGAAATTTTTTTAATTAATTAAATGTAAAATCTTCTCAAGTTGATGGCAAAAAATAAATATAAATTAAGTATTCAGGGCTAAAAAGTGTAAATTATTGATGGAAAACAAAAAAGTGTAAATTAATGAGACTTTTTCTACAAATATTAATATAAATTATAGAGTAATTAGGAGAGAGTATTAGACCTAAAAAGAGATTTTAAGGGTGCCAAGTGTACCCCCAACCTCCTCTTTTAGTTATATTATATAGATATTGAGTTTAAAATAAGAACTATTTAATAAAATCAAAATAACTTTAAATTAAGTATTTAGTGAGACTGAATAGTATATTTAATGATGAAAAATAAAAAAAATATAAATTAGTGAGACTCTTTTTAACAAATATCAATATACTAATATAATTAGATAATGATTTTGCATTTTTATTTTTTATTTTTTATTTAAATCAATAATGACATCATGAATAATTAATTTTAAGAATTAGAGATTTGAGATTGGTTTAAAAAGATAGAGTTGTGTATGAACGACATCCGGGAAAAAAAAAAAATCTAACCCCCATTTTATTTCACACATGTTGGTTTACTATTATGTTTTAACAGTAAATTTCGGCTCAACACCTCTTCATATAACTAACTCTAATTTCAACAAAGCCCAATATTTTGTTTATTAAACCAAAAACTTTTAAATTTGGAGAGAACCCAATATTTTACTACTGTTATGCATTCTAAGGGGCAAGGGTGTAGTGACACAAGTTGGCTTTTTGGCAAGTTTTTGGCTAATTTTAAACCAATGGGGTGTTGACACATGTTTTTGCCAAAATGAAACAAAACTTGCCAATTCTTGCCAAAAGTCATGGTGTAGTGCCAAAACTTGCCAATTCTTTGGCAAAAAAAAGTTACCAAATAAACCCTAAACTTTAATTAATTTTAAAAACACAATACAAATAAACTTTCTATGATAGAGGAATCTGATTAGGTGAATAAGCAGTTCGGAAGAAAGCTTTTAAAGGTTAAATCATAAAATCAACTTAGGTTCTTAATGCTTAGTTGTTTTGAGTAGAAATTATTTGCGGAAGCGATAACTATATTTCGAGCAATTAAAGTTTCAAGTATAACGGAAGTTCATCTTGACTACTTTTTAAGTCGTTCAACAAAGCAAGTAATGTTTAGACCCGATGATTGACATGTAAGCTACCCAAGCGGGTGCTAAGAAATTTAGCTACTCATAACAAGACATATAAATAATATTACAATTATTAATATAAAAAAAATCATAATAACAATCGTATGTTTATATTCTTGTAAGAATGCAACTATTAATAATATAAAAGAAGAGAAAAAGATCAAACAATGGATGTGGAGATGAAAATAGCGGCTTGCTGTCGATCGAATTGAAGTTGCCGCTGCTATTTTTTTTTTGTGACTTAGCTGCTCACGTGAAGTTCCAAAAGCCAAATCCATTTTTGTGATATCCATTTAATATCGAGCCCACGTACAGCTGGCTTCATTAAAACAAGCCCATCAAGTTCATTCCAACACAATTGATATTTTCTTTGGACACCTCTTCTTCTGACTTGGAAAGTAGAGTGCAAACTTGAGTTAAAACAACTACTTATTTTGAGCTTTTTATATACTTCATAATATGGACCTACAATTCGAATAAATCATCGATTAAGTATCAAAAGTCCATATAATTAAGCAAAATGTAAACATAAAAGAAACAATATCGCGTAAAAATAATATGTATAAAATAGGCGATATCAGTTGCTTATTAATTGTTTTGAATTATGATGTGTGTTTTAGTGTTCTGAATTATGTAATGTCTTTAAGTATTTTAATAAAAGATGTCTACTTGGTAATTTAATAACAACGGAAATTTATTCATAATTTAAAAACATTACAAACTTATTAAAAAGAAACATACAACATAATAGTGTTCCAGAGCAATTTAACAACAGAAATTATTCATTGCTTTCGCCCATATGATCAGATGGTCCAAGGTGATAACTGCACAAGCAAGTTGTTCCACAACAATTTGAATGTTGTCGATCTTCCCCTGCAAATAAGTAAAGTATCGACACTCAAGATCAGAACAATACCCGGTTTGTATATAACTGATTTGTTCTCGACACCATTGCTTCTTCGCACTTAGTTTTCGCATAACTGCAACAAGTTCCTCTTTAAACAATTGGTGGTCGAGGATATCAGCCATGATACGCTCATGCACTTGATCGACAGTCATTTTTGGGTTACTAACATTTGATGAAGAAGCCATTTTTCAGATGTATAAAAGTTTGTGTTTTGAGATATGTTTCAGATGAAGGAGCCAGTATTTAAAGTTAAACAACAAGACGCTCCTTCAACGTTCAAAATTCAAAATATTTACACACTTAGTCCCTCCAACGGACAAATTCAAAATATTTACACTTTTAGTCCCTAAAACGGCCAAAAATTCAAAAACATTTACACTTCCAGTCCCTGAACGGCTAGTTGGATTGTCACTCTATAAATACGAACCCAGAGCTCAATTCAGTTTCATTACCATCAAAATATTTTCATCCTTGTACAAACTCACTCTTTCTAACCAAATGACGTCCTCATCATCAAAAAAGAATGTTCACCGACCTCGTCTGACTGTAGATGAGATGAAAACACGAATCATGGCTGATATCAAAGAGGACACCCTCCATCAAACCGAACTCTCTGGGGTTATGGGTTACCTACGGGAGAAAAGACGACGATGCGAGCAACAGGTAGAGGCAATACAAGCGCCAAGGCGCAATGTTTCGAAGCACGAAGAGCAATATTCTTCGTTTCTACAGGGGGAGATCAGCAAGGTCAAGAAGGTAGTCGATGATGTTTTTAAGGCCAGTCACACGTTGGGTGACCAATGCACTTGGGCCGAATCGTTCCACGACAATTGCGGGGAAGACAAAACCACATGGGAAGTCAAATGCCCGCAACACGACAAGTGGTGGCTCGACGATTACGCTTATCGTAGCTTAGGAAGTATGTCAATAAAAGATGATGAGTAATCGTAGCAATGTATTTCGTGTTTTATCATGTACTGTCTTTTTTAATTATGTGTTGTCTTTTATTTTTAAAATGTGTTTTTTAATAAATAAAATGTGTTTTGTTTAATTATAAAGAAAAATGTATGTGTATGTTGTATATGTAGAAGTTGAGGGGGGGAAAGTAAAAAAAAAAAATAAACACGCTCCAACGTTCACTTTTCTGCCAAAACTGGCCACGTGGCACTTGCCCAACGTCACTAGCATCGGCCAAAACTAGCCGATGTACCTTGCCAAAACTTGCGATTAAACTTGCCGAACTAGCCGATGCATATGCTATAGGCTTGCTAAAAAGCCGATGCTAGCCGATCCTTTTTACCGATAAAACTTGCCGACTACACCCTTCCCCTAACAAGTTAAATAAACCCCAACATTATTGATGCAACAAACTAATGGTGGCCTGGTGGGTGTAGCCAGTAGCCCAGTATAGCCGTATAGGTAAAAACAGGGGCCTGTTATGTTTATATTTAAAACTTGAAGGATGACTACGTAAGTATTTTAATATCTTATAAGATGGTAGCTGCACTCTTCTTGAATACTGTTAACAGCAGCGATGTTAAGCCAATCCCTAAATATACATCATTGGCATGGAATGAGGGGTTTATACGAGTATCTAGCAGGCAATGTTAACAAGTGAAATTCGATTTTTACACTCTATTATTCTGCAATAAAACAAGGTTAGTTAGTAAAGAGGTGTTTGTCTTAATTAGCTTATTTCAATAGCTTATTGCCTTATTTGAGTTGGCTTATTATTGTTGATTAAATTATTTTATTTTTTTGCTTATTTTTTAGCTGAGAAATAAGATCAGAAATAGGCTTCCAAAGCTTAATAAGCTAAGCAAAAAGCCCCAAATGTTTTATTGATTCTGTTTATTTATGGTCGTGATCTACGGGGAAGCGGACATTTTGAGGGAAGGGGAGAAATGAATTTTCAGTACTCAATGTTACAATAATTATCCGGAGGCTTGTGATAAATATATTTCAGCGAATCTTCATCATATATATATATATATATGTATATTAAGGAGTCTTTTGATCAATTTTCCTGTTGTTGGCTTTCTTTAACCCTCGTGGTAAACCCTAGAACCTAAAAAGCGAATGCTAATCCCAGGGGAATGGACTTAAATATATTTTAGCGAATATTCTATATTACATTACGAGAGAAAGTACCCGCGCATTGCGGCGGTGAGATGGTGGGGTGATTAGGTCATAAAGTGTGATAGGTCATAGGAGGTGATATGTCATAAGTGTGATAGCCAAATGCCTTAGCCCTACGGGCTCCGCCCTCGGATTTAAAAATTCGTCGAAAGTATATCGAATGACCATCTCTAATGAAAGAGCATGAAATTTTAAGAACACCCATATAATTTTTATAATTTATCGATGTACGGTTTTTGAGATAAAAGATTTTGAATGAATAAGAGGAATAAAATGATTTATGGAGGAGAGAGAAAATGAGTGGTTGAGATTTGAGGAGAGAGAAAAAATGAATGGTTGAGATTTAAAGGGTATTATAGGTATATTAGGTGATGATATTCAAACTAATGGATAAAAGAAAATGGCAAATTAGGTACATCAAGTTCTATTTTGAGAAAAAAAAGAGGTAAATGTTTTATAAAGTAGTAGAGATTAGATAATATATAATATACTCATAAATTAATATGTAATTTGATTGTGTTTGTAATGTAATATAATGTTATTGATAGATAATACATTATTTTCCCCAAATGTTTAAATTGGATAGCCTGATAACTAAGAGTGAAAATGAATTGTTGTGGTTAGCTCCCTTCTTTTTGGGTGTGAAGCAGTGTCAAACCAAAATACCCAACAAGCATTAGCTCTCCCTGAAAAGGAGGTGATCCAGCCGTCCAGTACGGCTACCTTGTTACGACTTCACTCCAGTCACTCACTTAACTAATAAGATATTGATAATTATATTTTTGGTTCGTGATTATATAAAACCTAACCTAATTGAATGTGAAATATTTTAGGGGACATGGAGAGGGATACAACAAGAATGGATGATGTTTATGATGATGATGATCGGATTTCACAGCTTCCCGAAGCTATTGCTCACCACATACTCTGCTTTTTGAAAAATTCCCCCAAAGCACTTGTTCGAATGAGTGTATTGTCCAAGGACTGGTTTACGAAAACTGCTGCTTTCCCCGTTTTGGATTTCAATTTTGATACATTTACTAGAAACATAAATGCATCCCGATCTCTTTATGATACTAGTCATATGAAGGACATGTTTTTCAAGTATGTCGAGTATACCACTTCCAGATTTTGTAATCAACAAAACAATGTTACCAGCGTTCATACCTTCAACCTCAATGGCCCAGTGCTGCTCGACAACCCTTCACAATTATCAATTGCTGGTAGGTGCATTAGATTAATTCTTAGAAAGGCGGTCTGGAGTTGTTAAAAGTTGATATCAATACTGTTAGCCCTCTGCCAAAGTACCGCTTTCCTCACATACTCTTATCTGTCTCTTCCTTATCATCTTTGTTCATACATGACTGTGAGTTGCCTTCGTCTATGATGGTTGATGATGCTATCAAGTTTAAGTCTTTGAATCGGTTAGGCCTTATCAGAGTCAATATAAACGAGCAAGCGATTAAGCGTCTGACCACTAATTGCCCTCTTATTGAGATGTTTGTGTTTTCAGAATGCCATGGTTTTAAAAGATTTTGTATCAATGGGTTACAAAATCTTGTACTATTATCTCTTAACTTTAACAATGAAGTTGAGAGAATAGATATTGATACTCCAAATCTACGGGTTGTCTTATTAGATCTGCTTCAACGAGGGGAACCATGTATGAACCTTTCATCTTGCAAGAAGGTAACAACACTAAGTTACTCTGGGAAGCTGTTACCGAAATTGGAAGGATCTACGGACTTTTTATCCAACTTTATTGTTGACTACTTTACAAGACAACATGAGGTTATCAAGTCATTCCTTGAAAACATTGGTGTTACATCCAGGCTGCGATTTGAATGTAATTGATATCGATGCCCCTAATTTGGTTTTCTGCCAACTTGGAAGCACAAATGGAATGGTTTCCCATCAGTAATAATGCTTCTGATTTCAAGGACTTGTGGAGATTGTATTAACTATAGATATCTTATGATATCTTTTATATTATTTAGTTAGCTTGCTAATCAAGCTATAGGATTAGTATTTATATAGATCCTTAGGGCTGTAACAGAATTATGGATGAATTGAATTGAGGTCTTAAGACTTTTAGGAGATCCTTGCTTCTCGAATTGCAAGAACACTTTTATTTTATTGTTTTCGATACAAATCTGTTTTGGTTTGTATCAATTGGTATCAGATCTTGCAACCTGTGGTTTTGTCTTTTTGATTCTTAAATTAAAAAGATGGAGGAATTCAGGGCAAAGATGGAGGAATTCAGGCAAAGACGGAGGAATTTAGTAGGAAAAACGAGGAATACATGGAACGGCGTGCAAGGCAACACAATGAGATCATGACATTATTAAGGGAGCTTGCGATTTCGAGGGGCTGCGATGTGTCTGACTGGCCCTCATCGGCTGGTGTTGAAGGAGTTGAAGGTACTCAATCTGCTAATGGTTGTGAAACCAAAGTGGTTGTGAAGACAAGTGTTGTTAGTGAACAACATTCCACCCAACAAAGACAGCAAACCGATCAAAAAATCAACATAGTGGAAGACACTGGTACAAAATCAGCACAATCACACCATGAAGAAAGAAACAGGGAGCTCAAGGAAGTAAAAACATTGGTTTCTCAACCAGCGGTGGTGAAAGATATCAGTGAGAACTATGGAGATGTTCGTGGCAGTCATGTTTCAAAGCAAAACAAATATAGTTGTGTACTACAGTCTTCTATTTCATTGCTTTGGGGCTGGTCACCTGGAACAATAACAGCAAAAGAGATTTTTGATCTGAAACATGTTGCGATAGATATGCGGATGACTACTGCTTTGCGGATGACTGTTGTTTTTGAGAATAGGAAACAAGAGTCAGTAGAGAAGAAATTTGGTTACAGAAGAGAAGTTGGAAGCGAAGATAATTATGATGATGACTACCCATGGGATCCGGGAATCCCTGAAGCAATTTTTGAAGCCACACCTTGAGGACAAGGTGTGTTTTGGGGGCGGGAGTAATGATATGGATCTGCTGGAAGTTTATATTATTATTATTTAGTAATATAGTATTAGTTTTATTATTATTATGATTAGGAAAGTATTGTATTTACTATAGATATCTTATGATATCTTTTATATTATTTAGTTAGCTTGCTAATCAAGCTATAGGATTAGTATTTATATAGATCCTTAGGGCTGTAACAGAATTATGGATGAATTGAATTGAGGTCTTAAGACTTTTAGGAGATCCTTGCTTCTCGAATTGCAAGAACACTTTTATTTTATTGTTTTCGATACAAATCTGTTTTGGTTTGTATCATTTTTGAACAAGACTAATGGATTCTTCAAAGTTCTAAAGCTGAATATTTGCTCGGTATCTTCCAGATTTTTATTTCTATTATTCGTCATTTATATGTTACTACATACAACGCTTGGATCAAGTGGTTAACACCCTTGTATTTGGAGACATATTTCAATGGTTCTATCCTTACTCCATGCAACTATGCAAGACCAGAGGTCCTTTTCCGGTTAAACATGGTATTAGGACCCATAACCCGTGGAGAAGGGTATTGGGAGTTACTTTCTTTACTTTTTTCATTCATATGTTACTCCCATCCTTTCAAAAATAAATTTCCATTCAAAGAGAACAAATATTTTAGAAAGACGAAATTATTGCAGCCTGCTTTTAATTGAAAAAGACAATTAAACCTTGGAAAATGCTAAACGCTAAGGGCTGCATTTAACGTGCATAAGAAGTTTGTACCTTTCATATTAAAAGCTCACCCCCTGAATTTTACGATAAAATGTACAACTATTTAATGCACCTTAACTGTAGCCCTAAGAGCCGCGTTTATCAAATTAATCATTTTCCACATTAAGAAGTATGCAAAGATAAGAAGCGGTTTGTTTATGTCTTCTATATAAAGACAAGATAAGATAAATTTGTGACTTCTAAGTTCTGAAAACCAGCCTTATAGAGACCCTTTGCAATGATATAAAATGTACTCAACTTTAACTTGTAATAATCAATTTGTTCTATAGAGATTCATAGATGTTGAGGAACTAAAGTTCATTGACTCCCCACCTTTTGAACTCAAGCATGTTGAAGTAGAACTTGGGACCATAAAAGAGTTATCAGTTTATGTGGATGCTGTACTTTGGTGTTTACGTCCACGATCTCTGACCCTAAAATCTGATTTCCAATTCCTTGATTTTGAACAAAGGAGCCACATCGTTAAGGTATGTAAGAGTTAAATGTACTTTCTTTATCTTTCTTGTTTTTGTTTTAATTTTCAGTTTACATATGAGAAGCTGCTTCTACAGAAAGATGAAGGCCAGACTAATCTACAGACTGAGTTATCAATCTTCTCTTCAAAAGCCAAAAAACACTTCAATGACTTGAATTCGTTGTTGGCAACATTACCTCGTGATCCAGTAAGACACATAATCACCTTAACTGTTGGCCGGTAGTCAAAAGATGGTGGCTCACATTTACTAGGTGCATAAAACATGTTTTTAATGCATGTGATAAACAAAGAAAGAAGTATACAACTTGGTTTTGATGTCTTTTGCTAAAAAAGTCAAGAAAGGAGGCAACAAGTTTGTTGGAAAAAGTCTTTCAAAGGAAGCTTTGTGCATGCATGCAAAGTAGTATAAATATATGGTTCCTTTACCATATGAAATATCACAAAGCAAATTAAGAGTTTAAAAGAAAACTAAGTGTATTTTCTTTGCGAGGTATTAAGAGTTTTATTCTTGTAAGGTTAGAGAAAAGGGTGTACGAGATACTTAGATTTTATCTTAAAATCTAAGGGGTTTGGGTTTAGATAAACTCATAGTGATACATTTTCTTGTACGGTGTTTATTTCTCGGTTTGAAAAATAAAGGAGACTCTTGGGGTGGACGTAGGCAAAGGATTGTGCCGAACCACGTAAATCATTGTGTCTAATTGTTACTTTATTTTGTGTCATATTATTTCTTGCAAGTTTATCTCGATACATCATATCCTCGCTTCCGCTCGTGTGGGTGAAGTGTGACCTTTTGTCACTACAAGTGGTATCAGAGCACCCAGGTTTAAGGATATTGTATCGAGATGGCAGGAAATAACCGTACACATTTTAAGGTGGAGCCATACGATGGAACCGGAAATTTCACTCTGTGGCAATCAAGAGTGAAGGATATTCTGGTTCAACAAGGCTTGGCAAAGCCATTGAAGGGTAATGGCAAGCCAGAAAAGATGACAGATGATGATTGGAATGACATCGAGGAAAGATGTGTTAGTACCATTCGCCTTTGCATCAGTGACAAAATCATTAACAATGTCAGTGGTGAGACGACCGCGACTAGTTTGTGGAAGGCACTCGAGAAGTTATATCTCGGGAAGAACATGACCACAAAGCTTGAATTGAAGCGGGAGTTGTACCGGTTAAAGATGGATGAAGGCGGGAATATTATTGAACACATGAATGTGTTTAATGGTCTGGTGGATCAACTGGCAAAAGTTGATGTTAAAATTGAGGAAGAAGACAAGACCCTTATTCTTCTTACCTCTCTCCCAAGTTCGTATGATAATTTGGTTACTACTGTTCTATACGGTAAAGCAACCGTAAAGATGGAAGAAGTGGTACCGGCTCTACTGTCTCAAGATAAGAGGAGAAGGTCTGGTGGAAACCATGAGCTTGAGTATGCTATGGTTGGCCAGGGACAAAATCGAAAAGGGAAGTTTGTTGAAAGGGGATATGGGAAAAATAGTAGGTCCATATCAAATGTCAACATGAAGGGTATCCAGTGCTTCAAATGTCACGAGTGGGGCCACTACAAGAAAGATTGTCCACTCTGGAAGAAAAATGAAGATAACTCTGGGGGTTCTTCTGCTGTTGCTATATCAGCTGATGGAACAAGTAATATGGGAGACGTTCTCACAGTCTCCAAAGATATAAATACTTCTACTCAAGATAAATGGATTCTAGATTCTGGTTGCTCGATGCATGTATGCTTCAGAAAAGGTTATTTTGATAAGATCCTGTTTAAGCAAGAGTTCTCGCTTAAGTACGGGGGGTTAATCTTGATGAGGACTAGACGGAAAGGTTAAGGATACTTGCTGGCGATTCCCTTACGGTGAAGGATTCGTCATCCACGCCACCAAGTATTTTGGGTATGTGAATAGTGTCATGTCCTAAATGTGGATTTGGGATAGGTATTTATAGAGGTTGTGGGTCGAGGTCGGGCCCTCTACCCTTTGTACGATCCAATGAGAGTTTGTAGTGATATTTGTCTTGTAGTATTTAGAGGGGAAAGCCTGTAGTAAAGAGAAGTACTTGAGGTCGTACTCGTACGATCTGATCGGTCCCTGTCGCCGCTCGCTAACCTTTCCGGAGGCGTACCCGTGCGTGATACGCTCCGGCGGTTCCGACCGTGATTTGTTGTTTAGCTTGCGGGCATCTACGTGGTGTACTATCAAGCCCCCCAGCTTGGCATTTTAGGCATAAACTGCCGAGCTTTAATAGCTGAAATTTCGGTTCTTAATGGGGGTGCTGTCATGCCCCCCAGCTTGTCATGTGTGTGTACGCGGTATAGCAAGCTGTGATTGGTCGTAAGTGTTTCCGTTTTCTCATTTTTGTTTCTCATAAATGCTTCAATGATGACGCCTGTCAGACTACTCTGACTATGAGAACACATGTCGTTTGTTAAGGTTGTGTCCTATGAAACGTCCCGTCAGCCTGCACACCTTGTCCCTCTCTCTCTATATAAAGGATCGTCCTTCTCACTCTTGCTTCTTATTCTCTCTATTTGCTATCTTTCGCAACTTAATCCGGACATTTAATACCTTCAGGTAAACCCTTCTTACTTTGTGATGGCTGCTGTGAAGAATGATATATCCACTCAATTTTGTAGTGTGACGCCGGAACAAGTGGCTTGGCTACTTTCTCGGTATAGGTTCCCTACATGCTTTCGGTATAGGGTCCCTGGCTCGGGTGATACCGCCGAGCATCCCCCTCCGGGCATGGTTACCCTTTATTTCGCTCCCTTCGAGATGGGCAATGTTCGGTTGCCATTTACAGATTTTTACCTGGGCGTGCTTCATCACTTTAGGGTTCATGTTTCTCAAATAAACCCTTTTGCCAATTGTCGACTGGCTCTATTTGAGGCCGCGTGCCGTGCTCACGGTGGTGAGCCTTCAATCATATTGTTCCGTCGTTTCTTCCGGCTAGGCAAGGCTGGATCGTGGTATACTTTTGAAAAGAGGCCTGATGCTGGTGCCGGTGAGTGTTTGACAAGGGTTCCGGATTCCCTCAAGGGTTGGAAGAATAAATTCTTTTTTGTTTCCGACGCGGTCATTCGTCCAGCCTTCTATCGAGCCGGTGTTAAGAGAGTACAATCTAGGGGAAACGTGTCTGACCCTTTTCCTCATGCTGGTTATGATCGTAACCTGTGGAACAATTTGATTGAAGAGCCAATCCGGTATCGCGTGCTTCCGGAGCCTGTCCTGTATTTGGCCCGTTTGGCCCCTCTTTGGTCCTTTCATCCAGCCACTCCGATTATTCGAGTGGGTGGAGAGGGTATTGCCTTTACTTTTTTATATTTACGCGCTTTTTTTTTTTTCTTTTTTTTTGTATATATACCTCTTTGTCTACTTACATTTTTCTTGCTTGTTGTTCAGCTATGGGCTTAGATCGTTTTTTGAAAGGGAATTATGAAAATGTTTCTTTCGTTCCGGAGCCAGAAGATGCTAAGGAGATTGAGTACGTGGATTTTGCAAATGCTTTGGAAGCTGAGCTGGGGCGTGAGGATGTGGCTCGTAATGTCGTACGTGCTAGTCCTGCTGCTGTTGCGGGAGTTGAATCATCGGGGGTTGGTGCGGTTATCTCGCAATCTTCTCTTGGCAAGCGTAAAGCTTCTTGTGTTGAAGGTGTTGGCACTTCCGTTCGAGGGACTAGTAGGGGTCGCAAAAGGATGGCCGCTCGCGGACGACTCTCCTCGGCCGATTTTGCCCTTACTGATGAGCCTGTAGATCCTCCTCCTTCTTCCCGGGGTAAGGCTCCAGTAGTTTCTCTTGATGATTCTGATGGTGCTGATGATGTTGCTCTTTCCCCTGCTGTTCCACGTGATACTGCTTTTGAGAAAGAGATTCCCGGGCTATTCATTCCTCCATTCGAGCATGTCTTGACTACCAGTTTGCTCAACAATGCTAAGCAGAGGGCCGATTATGTGGCGAACATCATGGTTCCTTCTAAGCTAGAAACCGTCGAACTCTTAGAGGAGGATGAGTTTGTTGATTTTGCCAATCGTTCGCTTATTGATCTCATCACTGCCCAGGTAGTCCTTGATTTCGTTATTTGTTGTGATTAGCATTATTTTCGTTATTATCCTTGCCTCATTCTTTCGTTCTTTTTTCTTTGTTACAGTCCGAGTTCGTGCGCCGCTATTCTATTGTCAGCGAGCATCGCCATCGGTTATTGAAGAAGAATTCGGCTTTGGAGCAGGAAGTCGATAAGCAGGTTTCTGTGTTGCGTGCTGAGCTTGAGGCGATGGCGTTGCGGTGTTCGGAGGCTGAACTTTGGAAAGGCAGACATGATAAGGCAATCGAACAAGCTGAAACTCACCTAACAGACTTGCGGAGAGGGATAGGTCGGCCGGGTTCAAGTCCGAAGTTGATAGGTTGAAGGAAGAGAATGACAAGCTTAGGCAGGACTTAGGGGAGTCCACGGATCAAAGGAAGGCATTGGTTGAGGGTATTCCGTTGCTTGTCCGTAGGTTTTTGCGCAGTGATGAATTTAATCAGCAGATGGGCATTGTTCAAGCAGTTGCAATGGATGCCGGTGGTCATCGTGCTACAGGTGTGCTGCGGCCTTTTCTTCCTTCCCCCTGGGACTGATTTGACTACGCTCCCCACCTACCGGCCTCATGCCTTCACTCGGCTTTGTCAGGATGCGGATGCACATGCTAGTAAAGATTTCCCCTTTCTTGACCGCTTGGCTTCTAGCTATCCACTTTCTTCTGTTGAGGTCTTCCTGCTTGAGCCTGATGTTCTTCCTGATGATGCTGCCTAGATTTTTGCTTTTATTTGTGGCCCTGCGTGGCGTTATGGGGTTGTGTCCCTTTGAACAATATGTTGGATTACTCGTGCCGGTTTATGTTGGCCGGTTTTAACTTTATTGTTTTTATTTACTGCCTCCTTTGTTGGGTTTGCATATTATAAGTTCTACTGCGATTGCATTTTGAATTCCAGGTTCGAACTGGTTGCGGGAAATGTTTTGGTTTGCAACTTTAAGTTGATCAGGGAAGTGTACTTCTTTCCTAGTCTTCCTTTGGCTTAAGTTGGATTAGGGTTTCACCTTTTCCATCCGCGATTTAGGTTTGGGCGCGTTTATGCTTTAGTTCATTTTTTGTGATATTATTTTCTCTTCCCGTAGTCTGGGCTGGACGGGAGGTCACTTTTACGTCTTTCTTCCCGCAGCCTGGGCTGGTCGGGAGATTGTTTTTAATTTTTCCTTCCGGCAGCCTGGGCTGGTCGGGAGATTGTTTTTAATTTTTCCTTCCGGCAGCCTGGGCTGGACCGGAGATCACTTTTGATACTTTCTTCCCGCAGCCTGGGCTGGTCGGGAGGTTACTTTTGATTCTTTCTTCCCGCAGCCTGGGCTGGACGGGAGATCACTTTTGATTCTTTCTTCCCGCAGCCTGGGCTGGACGGGAGATCACTTTTGATTCTTTCTTCCCGCAGCCTGGGCTGGACGGGAGATCACTTTTGATTCTTTCTTCCCGCAGCCTGGGCTGGACGGGAGATCACTTTTGATTCTTTCTTCCCGCAGCCTGGGCTGGACGGGAGATCGCTTAAACTTTCCACTCGCTATTTTTCCTTGTGTCTGTCAAACTCTTCCATTCATTTTCTTCATAAATTTGTTGTAGCCTTCATTTACTTACATAAGCCTTTTTAACACCCTGCCTCCGTACCTTCATTTTTCTTACATTCCTCACATCTATACCTGACCGTTTCCTTCACCATCGGTTTTCGCCATCCTCTACCTATATCCCGCAACTATTTTTAGCATGCGCTGTCTTGTGGCCTCTTGTTCTTGATGTACACTTGGGTGGACCTTTCTTATTTTGTTGTTATTTGGTTCAGCTGTTATAGCGATCTGTCGAAAAGAGAGCTTGCCGAAGACTTTCTCAATTGCCTTGGGTCGTACATGTTCCAAATAGGTTATGCTTCTTTTTTCCAAATCATTTCTTCTCTGTTCTTTCTTGTCTCCACTTCCTGTACCCCTTCCTATCTTGCACGACTTGAATTGTCGCTTGATTCCTTCCAATTCTTCCCAATACTCCCCTATAGGATCCGTGAATCTTTTCTGGTCCTTGCACTTTGATGCTAGTGCATTTGAGTTTACTTCCACTTTTACCTTGGTGGGATTCACATGACTGAGCCACCGCAGACCGGCGAGTAGTGTTTCATATTCTGATAAACCGTATACTGCCCTTCCTCCTGCTCTCAAAGCGTATTTGGACTTTCTCCCTTCTGGATTCCTTACTTCAAATCCGGCCTCCCTTTCTTCATCCTCCATTATTGTAACCAATTTCCATGGGGAATCTTCATTACTCGATTCGGCGTCCTCTATGTCCGTCCATCCTTCCTTGCTTGCTATGTCTGGCTTGCTCCTTTCAATTCCTATTACACATCTTTCCACGTTCAGTTTTCCTCCCGTCCTTCTTACGACTCCAAGGGTCTCCTTAAGTTTCCATAACATCTCTCTGTCATCCCAACTTTCCAATAGGATGCGGTTGACTCTCCGCCCCATGTTCCATTGGCGTCTCGGGTTCTTTGGCTGGGGCTCTCCTAGTGTAACTTCTAGGATGCAGATTAGTATTGCCTTACTTTCTTCCTTTATTGCCCATGGTCGGTATGATATTCCCCCATATTCGCACGGGCCTTGCGTTAGTATGTCTATGTTTTGACGCAGCAGGTATAACAATTCACTTGTTGTTCTTCTTGGCAAGTCATTTCCCACTAGGACGTATAGGCTACGAGCCCCTTCCTCAATGTCTACTCTCCGTGTCATGGAGTTGACTGGTTGGCGGGTCGTACTGCTAGATGACGCAATTTGACCCGTGCCAACGTTAGTGGGGAAGATGGCAAGCCCGTGTGCTGGTGAGGGTATTATCCCCATCTTTCGCATTGTCGTCCGTCCCATTATCACGTTGTATGGTGATGGTGCATTTATAATTGTGAATGTGATTTTTTCTTTCCTCATCTTCGGGTAGTTGCCGATTAATACTTCTAACTGCACGACTCCCGACGACTTTGATTGCTCCCCTGTAAACCCGATTAGTGTCTTCTCTTCTCTCCTTACTTTCCATTTACTCAACCTCATCTTTTCAAGGCAGTGTATGTAGATGATATCATGGCCACTGCCGGTATCAAGTTGGATTTTATCTATCGTCTTGTTCTCGATTGTTGCTCTGACAAGGATTGGTCCTGTTATTGTTCCGACTGGGGGTACCTCCGGAAATGAAGGTATACCATTGTCCCAAAAGTGTTCGTTTTGGTTCCTTTCCCATCCGTTATCATGACTTTCTATCATCATTATCGGCTCGTCTAGCGGCTCTTGCTTCGGCATCTCCTGCCTTTGTCTTCCGGCTCTGTCTTCTGCTTTTGCTCTTTGATTCCTTTCAACAAGTTTGTTAATCTTCCCGTCCTTAAAGCTTCCTCCATTCGTCCCTTCAGTACTCTGCATTCATTCGTGTCGTGCCCTGCTTCATTGTGGTATTCACAGAAGTTGTTCGCATCTTTTAAGGTAAGTGCGAACATATGACATGCAATCGGCACCGTCCACCTCTCGATACGTATGATGCCATTAAAGTGCCTTATGTGGTTATCTGGGTCTTGCTTTCCGTCGTACGTGTCGATCCCTTTTGGTAGACGGACCCCATGTGGCAACTGATAGTCTTCTATCCATTGTGCAAATGGTCCTGGTTCTGTTTTGACTAGCATTTCTGTGTCGTGGTTTGTCCATGCTGACTGCGTTTCCATTCCTACCCGTGGCATCATATGCGGGTGGGTGGGTATGTATGGTGTTATAGGCGGTTGTGTTAATTGCGCGCCCCCTGGTGTTGATTGTCCGACCTGGCTTACCGGTGCTTGCGACGTTTGCAGTGGTGTGTAGTGTTGTGTAGCTGGTGTCATTGGGGTTGGCAGGTGTTTGCTGGTATAATTGTGGTTGCGATATTGGTGTCTGGAGGAACTGCGGCTGTGGCGTATAATTGTAGCTGTAGAACATTGGGTTGTACATTCCTCCCGTCGCTTGCACTTGTCTCGAGGCTAGTGGTGGGAGTCCTGTGCTCCGGTTAGGGTCCGAAGGTGGTACCCTTTCACCCATTTCGGGTGTAGTCAGCGGAGTTGAAAAGTGAACCCTCGGGTTCGTTCTTTCTGCCTGAGTTCTTGGTGGTTCTTCCGCCTGTATTTCTTCATCAACTTCTTCGCTTTGCTCGTCATAGTTGAGCTGGGTTCTCACCTCCCTCATGTTTGTTTTCCGCAATAGTTCCCGCATGAGAGGTTCAATTGCTTCCCACTGCTTCTGCGTCGGTACGGCTATAGTTGCGTTTTCCAGATTGTTCTCGAATCCCGGAGGTGCGATTGGTGTCTCGTCTTCCGTCATGGTGTCCGTTACAAGATCAGTTTAAGAGTGCGGATGGCGCCACTTGTTTAAGCAAGAGTTCTCGCTTAAGTACGGGGGGTTAATCTTGCCGAGGACTGGACGGAAAGGTTAAGGATACTTGCTGGCGATTCCCTTACGGTGAAGGATTCGTCATCCACGCCACCAAGTATTTTGGGTATGTGAATAGTGTCATGTCCTAAATGTGGATTTGGGATAGGTATTTATAGAGGTTGTGGGTCGAGGTCGGGCCCTCTACCCTTTGTACGATCCAATGAGAGTTTGTAGTGATATTTGTCTTGTAGTATTTAGAGGGGGACAAACCCTGTAGTAAAGAGAAGTACTTGAGGCCGTACTCGTACGATCTGATCGGTCCCTGTCGCCGCTCGCTAACCTTTCCGGAGGCGTACCCGTGCGTGATACGCTCCGGCGGTTCCGACCGTGATTTGTTGTTTAGCTTGCGGGCATCTACGTGGTGTACTGTCAGATCCAAATGAAGAAAGCGGGTGTGCTAATTTTAGGCGACGGGTCTACATGCAATGTCGAAGGTATCGGCACTGTAAAAATCAAAATGTTTAATGGAGCCATTTATACTCTTGGTGGGGTGGCATATGTCCCCAAGATGTGTAAGAATCTAGTTTCATTAAGCCAGTTGGATTCTCAAGGATACGGGTATTCAGCCCGAGGTGGAGTTTTGAAAATCACACGTGGCTACAAGGTCCTGATGAAGGGAGAGAAGTATGATGGTTTGTATCGTCTGGTGGGGAGTACAATATGTACTCGAATCTCGAAGGTTTGGAAAGTGTGCACACGAGAAACGGATCTGAAACATTTAATGAGATGTTTGACTGATGTAGACGATGGTGAGAAGGAAAATCCTACTAAGGGAGAGGTGATTCGAGACCCCTCTCTGACATTGACTGTATAAGTCGACTAGAGGCAGCTGCACATATTTATTGGCCAGTTTCTTTTTCGAATCAGGTGGAGTCAGGACCAAGGTGATTCGAGGTGTGCAGCGGTGATAATTAAGGCCGAATGGCGGAAGTACTAGATTATAGTATTTTCATATTGAAAGATGGTAAATGCTCGCCAAGGTGGAGATTGTTGGCCGGTATTTAAAAGATGGTGGCTCACATTTACTAGGTGCATAAAACATGTTTTTAATGCATGTGATAAACAAAGAAAGAAGTATACAACTTGGTTTTGATGTCTTTTGCTAAGAAAGTCAAGAAAGGAGGCAACAAGTTTGTTGGAAAAAGTCTTTCACAGGAAGCTTTGTGCATGCATGCAAAGTAGTATAAGTATATGGTTCCTTTACCATATGAAATATCACAAAGCAAATTGAGAGTTTAAAAGAAAACTAAGTGTATTTTCTTTGTGAGGTATTAAGAGTTTTATTCTTGTAAGGTTAGAGAAAAGGGTGTACGAGATACTTAGATTTTATCTTAAAATCTAAGGGGTTTGGGTTTAGATAAACTCATAGTGATACATTTTCTTGTACGGTGTTTATTTCTCGGTTTGAAGAATAAAGGAGACTCTTGGGGTGGACGTAGGCAAAGGATTGTGCCGAACCACGTAAATCATTGTGTCTAATTGTTACTTTATTTTGTGTCATATTATTTCTTGCAAGTTTATCTCGATACATCATATCCTGGCTTCCGCTCGTGTGGGTGAAGTGTGACCTTTTGTCACTACATTAACAAAAGTCAAAGGTACACTATTTTTCTTCTCAAGTCATAAGCTTATTCTCCATATACATACACAACAAATTCTTTCCTTCTTTTGTTTAGATTCGTATGCCGTCAAAGAAGCATGATGCATGAAATCAGGGAACCTGTTAGTTAGCAGACAAGTATGATGAATGCGTAGTACATTTATATATTGGATTTTGTGTTTTGGAATAATGTGATTTAGAATTTAGTGAAATATTCAGATATTTGAACAATTTTTAGTGAATCTTTTCTAAATATTATTCATATATGTGTGTATGTGTGTGTGCGCACGTGCGTGCGCTGATGGTTTTGAAATATTATAATGATGCCTTGACTATGTATATATTTGAAGCTTTTGCTTTATGATTTTTGAGACAAGATTTTCGTTTTTTCTTCACTTCCTGACTCTGTTATTTGTCTGCCTTTTTTGTGCAATGGTCTTTTGTTGCTGGTCATATGGGAAACCTTTCGGATCCAGTTAAGTTTCAACTGAATCATGTTGTTTGAAACTATGAATTCATCATGCACAAATAGGGAATTGGAATTCAGACCCAGGTCAGGTAGGAGAATTCCAAACACTTCTTTAAATCAATGTTTTAAATAAGGTTTTGAAAAATAATATTATTACACTTTCAAAGCAAAATTTAGGATGTTTTATGTATTTTGATTTTTGACCCTCAACAATAGTGACAACCGAGAACTAACTGAAACCCAATAGTAGCTTTTAAAAGTAACTTGTATGCCCACCTAAATGGATGGAACCCAGTCCCACCAAAACCCGAATTCAATAACAAACTTCCGCTAAAACGGAGTACATTAACAAACAACATAAACCATTAAAGTGAGTTATCAGGTTTATCACACTGGAGCTAAGATCACATGATCAGACTCCAAAACTCTGCTGTACGTCGAAATAGGTTGAGTTATCAGTTTTATCACACTGGAGCTAAGATCACTATTAAATGTTCCTTTATTGGATGCATAATAACTGTGTGTGTACACATTCAGTTGATTCATATTGGTTTAGTTTGCTGCACACAAGTAAGGCTGCAAGAAAGCTAAAACTAACATAACAGCAGCACCCCAGCTTCGTTGCTTAACAGGTTTATGACTTGTATGAAGGCCTAGAGATTGTCTTTGACATACGTAATGTAACAACCCACATCGGTGGAGAAGGGGAATGAAAACTTTCTTATAACGGGCTGGATATCTTCTCTATCAGACGCGTTCTGAGAGAAGCAAAACCGTGAGGCGGTGGCCAAAGCGGACAATATCTGATATAGTGGCTTGGGCTGTTACAGATGGTATTGAAGCCAAGTTCCGGCTCGGTAGGACGCTGGTCCTCTAAGGGGGGTGGATTGTAACATCCCACATCAGCCGGGAAGGGGAATGAAAGCTTCCTTATAAGGGGCTGCATACCTTCCCTATCAGATGCGTTTTCAGAAAAGCAAAACGTGAGGCGGTGGCCAAAGCAGACAACATATAATACGGTGGCTTGGACTGTTACACGTAACTAGTTTTTTGAGGGATGGCTTGCCGTGATGGATCTAGGATTTGAGTTCAAAAGGGTTCTCTATACCTTGACTCAATATCTGCTGAGAAAAGAATGGGTTATGTCATATCATAAATACAAACATATAAACATAAGTACGGTAACATTGTTAAAATATTCATGTAATCATTTTGTTTCGCAAGTGTAAAATTACACTATGTAAAAGGGAATCACTTAATCCATCTTAATATTATTAAATAGAAAATAGACTAAAATTCAACTGATCAATTGCAATTGGTAAGGTCTTTGACCCCAAAAGGATTTACCTTTGTTCGAGTCTCACCTCTCACATTTGTGTGGTGGACTAATATGGATTTTTCGAGAGACATGAGTTTCATTCCAGATATATGTATAATTTAGAAATAGAAGTAGAATAGCAAACTTTTTTTTTTTGAAAGGTAAATTTCATTCACAAGTATCCACCAAAACCGGTGATACAACTATTACATCATTTATACAACAATTACATTATATTAAAACTGCACCAATTAGACCAACTAATGCATTCATTCTTCTTCCTATTTCTATACCAAAGGAACGAGAGCGCCTTAATGTCTTGTACAATCTTATGGATCTGGAAGTTGGAGTTTGAAAACCTTCTTTCGTTCCTCGTCTTCCAGATACACCAGCAAGCCACCATGATGATTCCTTTTAGAGCCTTCCTTTACTTCTTCCCAATTCCCACATTCTCGTGTATCTCGACCAAATCTTTAATGGTAAAGACAAAAAAAGGATTTGCCAAATATACAAAATATTAAGGCCCTAGATTTTTGAAGGCCCAAATCGCTCTTAGTCATCTGTTGAGCTGCCCCTAAGGATATATATGGAAATTATTTACTCATTTTTTTAAAGGTTAGGTAAAGAATTGATATCAAATAACACCTCACTAAATAAGAATGAGACCTTGCAATTTCACTCCTTTCTATACGGTTCAAACAGTTAACAAACATGTCACTTCATAAAGTCGAACCAAAAGGTCCGAGTAAAAAGTAGAAATGCATCAACTAGTTAAATGGTTTATTTTAACAGCTAATCTATATTCGCTTATATGCACAAAGTATCCTTACTAAAATAATTTACAAAAATTTATCAATCAACAAATTAAATAACTACATTACCTCTTTTGCCACCGTCATCATTGCCACCACCACTAGTTGTTGCTGCCGCCGCAAAACCAACGTTGCTAACACCACCACATCGCTATCGTTTTGCACGGTTTCCCTCTAGTTTAATATCTATATATACTCCTTATTAAAAATTATGTAACTATGTTGAAATGTTTATAACTTTTGGGACATGCGATTTTACATGTTTACCTTTACTTCTTCACTACTTATAACCTTATCTATATCTATATACTACTTATAAAAATTATAACCACATGTTGAAAGTTTAGAAAATATGGGACATGCGAATTGACCAAACTACCTTTAATGAATTAATCACCACCAACCCTTAATATTAAATTACACCATTAGTAGTCATTTATATTATAAAACTAGTCCTAATACCCGTACGATGTATGGTAGCTATATAGATTATATAATAAAGAAATTCGAATATGCCTTCTGCAAATAAATTCGAATATGCCTCATACATGATTCGTGAGTATGAAATAAACTGTGGTTAAAGTAAACCGATGATCGAAGCTAAATTATAATAAACAGTAATGATAAATATAATATATGTTTAGTTAGAGTTTTAGATTTACCTTAAATTTTTACAATCACATCAAAATCGGAACTTGTAAGCATAATGGATGACGTCAAATAGCCTTTTGATTTCAGATCGTAAACTCAAAATTTTAAAGTCTTCATGTTAATAACTTATTATAAGTAATATAAGTAATAGGAGTTGAAGAATTGAGAAAAAAAAAGAAGAAAAAGACAATTTTATTAATGAGAAAACGATCAATTAAATAAAGTTATAATGGGTTTTGTATCTATAAGACAAGAGTTAGAGTTTAATTTTAAGTCTAATAAGAAAATTGAATCTGTATACAATTAAAAAAGCTAATTTAATAGAATAAATAAATTAAAGGACATGTCGATCAAGGATTACGTCACGTGTCGTTTCAAGAACATCTCAATCCTGTTTTAGTTTATTCGTAGATATCTCTACTACCCCTTTATATTATATACGTTTTTTACATCAATTACCTACACCATTAATTGACGTTGTCACCACCATCACCTAGCCGTGGGCAAAAATAGGTTTTGGGCCCGAACCGGACCCGACCCGGCCCAAACCGGTTTGGTGGGTGTTGACCCAAATCGGTTTTGACCGAAAACCCGAACCGGTTGGAACCGATTTCGAGGGTGGAATACCCGAACCATTTGGAACCGAATAGGGTCGGGTTGGGACCGGTTCGGGTCCAAACCGATCCGAAAACCGATTCCTTTTTTTTTGCAAAATAAGTCCTAACAGCCGTTAAAAGTTGGCCTAATGCTCGTTAGCGAGTGGAAGTATGGACCTTCAGTGCCTAACGGCCGTTATAAAGGTATTAACGGGAGTTACAACCTCTTTTTTCGTCGTAAATCGATTTTGGGCCACTTGATTGCTAATGGCTCAAGACTAGGACCCAAGATACCTTCCAAATGATAATATCTAGTGAATTGACACAAAAAACTCCAAGTTATTTCACAAAAAACACTTAAAATTAAGTGAAAACTCACTAATAATTCACTATAATTCATTTAACGGCCGTTAAGGCCACTTTTTAACTACGTAAATCGATTTTGGGCCACTTGATTGCTAATGGCTCGAGACTAAGACCCAAGATACCTTCCAAAATGATAATATCTAGTGAATTGACACAAAAAACTCCAAGTTATTTTACAAAAACACATGAAATAAGTGAAAACTCACTAATAATTCATTTAACGGCCGTTAAGGCCACTTTTTAACTACGTAAATCGATTTTGGGCCACTTGATTGCTAATGGCTCAAGACTAAGACCCAAGATACCTTCCAAAATGATAAGATCTAGTGAGTTGACACAAAAAACTCCAAGTTATTTCACAAAAAACACTTGAAATAAGTGAAAACTCACTAATAATTCATTTAACGGCCGTTAAGGCCACTTTTTAACTACGTAAATCGATTTTGGGCCACTTGATTGCTAATGGCTCAAGACTAAGACCCAAGATACCTTCCAAAATGATAAGATCTAGTGATTTGACACAAAAAACTCCAAGTTATTTCACAAAAAACACTTGAAATAAGTGAAAACTCACTAATAATTCATTTAACGGCCGTTAAGGCCACTTTTTAACTACGTAAATCGATTTTGGGCCACTTGATTGCTAATGGTAACACCCCAAGCCAAGGCTCAGAATATCACGGAAATCATATAGCACAAGGTGGAATTAATGTAGAACATGGACTAAATGCAAATAAAGGATTCAGTGAACCCAACCAATAAAAGAAACAAGTATCAAAAAAATATAGCAGAAGCAAGTAATCGTCAAAGTTTACAAAACAACATCAAAAGAAAGCTATCAATCCTAAGTATAGTGCAACATAAGGCAAATGGATCCTTGATCCATATAAGTCCAGTCCGGGTCCAACGGCAAGCAAACAAACAAACTCCACGCCCTGGATAACCTGGTTACCTGAAAGTGTACTAAGCATAGTCAACACAAGGTTGGTGAGTTCGTAGTAATGGTCCATTAGAAACCATTGCCAATCATCATAATATACGAGTAGAGGCAAAACATGACTTACAGTGAGCCTCTAAGAACAACATAACAATATTCACAACAAGGTACACAAAACAAGTAAAACGCGAATTAACATTATACTCAAGTAACGTACATAACATCAACTCAAAACAGGTATCATATCCTCTTCAGTGGGATTGATATACAACATATCCTCTTCAGTGGGATTCATATACAACATATCCTCTTTAGTGGGATTCATTAACATCATATCCTCTTCAGTGGGATAGATACACAACATAAGCCCACATCCTCTTCAGTGGGATGTATACGATACTTATGCATCAAACAACATCCATACATCACAAGTCCGTCAATCATCAAACACCAAACTAAAATAAACTATACGTACATACACTTAGGAGGATTCTACTTTCTTCGAATCCTAGATGCTTATATAGGGTCACCCGCAGCCTTCCCACCACATCTAGAACCCAATGAAGGCATAACCGACTTCCATGTATGCACGTCTATCCTAGCAGTAATAATAATCATAATAATATATATATATCTCAATCCTTTACTAGAATCAACCATAATTACATTGCACATACATTTCATACGACTTTACTTTTAAGGAATCATAGATGTTTATATATAGGGTCATCCGCAGCCTTCCCACCACATCTAAAACCTTTTGAAAGTAAAACCGACCTCTATGTATACACTACTATCCTAATTTATTTAACACTATCACAATCTCATACAAACCCATCAAGCACTAAAGCAAAACTATCCATCATTCATCCAATGCCACCAACTAGACATTTTGTACGTGAGTAAAATCAAACAACACCAACTAATCATTTACAAACACAAATAACAAGTAATCACATAAGTTTACACTTTTCAGCCCGAATCTCAAGCGAGTAGGGAACTACGGAACTCACCTTGATTTCCAAGCAAACGACAAGTTAATATCGAGCTATAAATGTCCAACGACCGCCACGAGTCCACAACCTATCATTATATATCATGGTGTCATCAAAAGTCAACTCCATAACCTTACACCAGTTGGTTAAGCCCATTTAAGTCGAGTCACGAACCCACAATTTCTTCTTTAACATTACCAAGTGTGAAACATAGTACTTTGACTCGATATTTTTAGAAATGGAGAAAGATTCATACAAAATGAAAGTTATCATAAGAAAATAGACTTTCACACGATTCTAACGATAGGTCATACGACTCGATTGGACTTACGGATCAAAAGTTATTAACGTTTGAATATTATATAGTTTGAGTTAATAACTCAAACTCGGTTTTAAAAGTGACCCTCGACTTTGAACGACTCGATTGACATGTGTAGGGCACCACTAGGGTCTTAAGAGTACATTCCGGAAAGGTCAGGACGATCCTAGGATGTTAGAAGCGAAGCTAGGAAAATATTAGGTTGAATGGGTTTCGGTTTTTACAGAAACAATTCACTGCGCCGCAGTGAGCCATTGCCAAGCTCACTGCGCCGCAGTGAGCTAACCACGAACAGCACAGCCCCTAGCCACTGCGCCGCAGTGGGCTAGCCCATGCCACTGCGCCGCAGTGGCCCAGTTCTGAACCCAGGAGCAGCAGCTTCTTCATACGCAAGGAAACCAACCCAAAACCCTTAAAACTCGACCCAAACCAATCCAAATTGATTTGTAGGAACTTGAAACTCATTTTGAAGTTTAACTAAGTGCCATTAAACATAAATACACATAACCCATTACAAATTTCCATTCCAAAACATCAAAATCACACCCAAATCTTTCAAACCCTAAATAAACCCTAATTTGACCCAAAATTAGTTTTAAGCCGATTTAGGACTTGTAAGTGTTCAAGTTGACTAGAAATGCATAAACAAACATAAATAGAAGTAATGGGATGAATTAGACTTACCAAAACTCCTTCTTGATCCCAAATCCGAAATTAGGTCAAAATGGGTAAAAATCTTGCACTATGAAACCCAAATTTTGATATGTTGTTAAGATGAGGTTGATGATAGAAACCCCAAACAAAGTCTTGCTCAATTCTCAATATATGAGATAGAAATCTAGAGAGAGAGAGAGAGGTATGTGTTTGTGTGTGTTTCTTGGAAGAGAAAAGAGAGAAATGAAAGGGGGAAGAAAGAGATAAGGGGGGGGGAAGTGGGTCATTGGTGGCTGGGGGGGTCATGGACTACCCACGGACCGACCCGTTTCTCTTCTCTAACCAATTTACAATCGTTACACATTTGAACACCGATCAAAATATAATATCGACCCTAATACGACACATTGCCATTTAATTCACGAAACGACCCAAATAGCTTCCACATTGTCATTTAATCACCAAAACGACCCGAATACTTCATTAACCTGTATTGTTAGTCATATTACACGTAAAGTCAACGAGTCAAAATTCGCGGATGTTACATTATTCCCCCGTCAAAAGAATTTCGTCCCGAAATTCAACGAATCACCAATCGTTAAACAAATGTGGGTACTTAGGCTTCAACTCTAGCGATCTCCACCACACATCAACCCATATCTTGTCTTCGGCGACTTCATAATGAAGTCCATCACAATTTGTTTTCCTTCAAATCTCTCTCCCGTCTTTCACTGCACGCTTATTCGCATCTCAGAAGTCTATAAGGGTTTTGACCACACGCGCGATGTTAGGAAGTTAAGCATATACGAAATTTTAAATTATCGAGATGGGACAAGCCCGATAAGTCATCCGGAAAGGCCTCGGGAGACTCAAGATTATCGGAGACGACGTTAGTTTCCAGATTCTTAAGACGGTAGCTCTAAGGACGCTTGAGTTTGGCAACTTGCACGAAACCCTAAAAACCCTACCGTTAAATTTTCTACATTGGTAACTCTACTACACAACTAAGAACCGTATTAACCGTTGGTATTCAAATTGTACTCACTTAATCGTCAAGGACCTTAATATCATAGAGCACAACGTACGTGAAGAGTTTGTCGTCTTCTAGAGTCAAGATGTACAGACGGGGTACTTGACCAAATTTGGTTAGTGAGTCGTTAACACCCGAAATCTTAAACATATAGTTCCAAAACACACGAACGAGCGTAATTCAAAGGAGTAACGTTAGGATAAACGAGATCATAGTCTGTTCCAATATCGAATAGTGTCATAACATAACGATTGTTAAGAAGAATGTACCTTAACCAACGTTTGGATCATTTTGGCCTCCATTGCCAATTCCCGCAAAAGCTCAGTCACGAGGATGAACTTGATGGCCTTGTTGGCCACGGTTTTGGTTCGGCCCGGTAATTTGGAGTTGATTCGGATGGACCGCCACTTCAACTTGTTGTCCAATCCATTGCGGACAATTATTTCGGTAGTGATCAGGGCTTCCACATTTAAAGCACGTACCCCATGGAAAATTGCCTTGAGGATGAATGGTTTGAAGGGGTACTACATTCAATGGTGCCGCTTTCGGTGCTCTACAATTCTTGGACATGTGTCCAACTTGGTTGCAATTAAAACACGCCCTGCATTGAACGTTAGTGGGGTGGTGATTGTTGCATCTTTCACATAACGGATGAGGTCCACATAAGCTTTCTTCACCGGTCCCACCGCCGCCATCACTCTACCCCTATTAGCATCTTTGGGATCAAACCTTCCCACTTTCTTCACCCCACTTGATTCGCCCACTTTCTTTCTCTTGTTTGTTGAGGATTTGCTCAAAACACCACTTCTCAATAAATCTTCAGTCACACTCCCGGCTTGGTTGACCGCATTAGCTAAAGAAGTAGGCATGTTGGAGTTTACATAAGATCGAACTTGAGGATTCAAGCCCAATACAAACTTCTGGATGGCCTGAGACTCGGTACCCACCAAGTGAGGAATGAGGGTAGACAACTCTTGAAATCGTCTAACATAGCCCTTGTAATCGGCTCCGTCCATTGAGATTAGCAAACTCAATGGTCAAATTCTGTAGTTCATAGGGAGGACAAAACTTCGCCTTCACTTTGTCCTTGAAATCGATCCATTCCAAGTTATAAGTTCGCCCCAAAGTTATCTCTTGGTTCCACCAACTCAGGGCGTCATTTTTAAACATGCCGGATGCATAAGAAATCCGGTCGTCATAT
>CM067169.1:92555440-92572869 GCA_034093135.1 Erigeron breviscapus | reverse complement strand
CTATAAGATTTTAAGATCAATCGACCTTCATATAAGCACATAATTTGGTCTAAAGTACGTCAAGAACTTAAATAAATTGAACTGTCTAGCCGCACAAGTGGCGAAAGTACTTTTTAAGGAATTTATTTAGAACATTTCTAAGACGGTTGCATATAAAGGGTGAGTAAAAGTTTTAAAAGTTGCTCACAAACATTAAAAATGAGACAACAAAGGCAGTACACAAAGGCGTTCGATGCCTTGCATCTCATCCAAAACATTGTGAGAAACTAAAAGACAAAGTAAATAAAAATTGATGAAAAGAGAAAATCTTTTTGGATTTTTCAAAAAAATAGCAAAATGAAAATCTTTTTGGATTTTTTTCTAAAAGGAATGAAATTATGAAAACTGTTTTAGAACGGGTTATGCACTGATGTGTGCATAAGCCACTTTTCATCAAATCATTTGGAAATCACTTTTGGAACCCATTTGAGATTGGGTCCAATGGTTTTTGAATTCTTGAAAGTCCAAATGTAAGTCTCATCGATTTGATGAATAGAAGTTGCATTCCACGGAGAACTAAACCCGGTGGTTTAGTTGAAAAGAGTTTTCGTGGAAGCAACGGGGAAAAATCATTTGAATTCTTTGAAAAACTTCCAATATTGGAAGATGGATTTGAATAATGATTTTTCGAAGCAAAATCATTCACTTTTTGCACAACTGCTTTCACAGGTTTTGGTGCAAGATCAAAAAGTTCCGAAAATGAATATTTGAATGATTTTGACTCAACTGACTTATCTTTAGAAATCAGTTTCCATTTAGATTTAGTCAACTGAGATTTTGCTTGTGAAATATGTCCAGAATTATCATCGAAGGATAGAAAAGAGACAAAAGTAGTTGTTCCATCAAAAATAGGTTTCTTAGAGTACTTCTTACCCTTTTGCAAGGAGTAATTAGTAAACTGAGACACCTTTCTTTCAAAAGGTTTTGAAGATTTACCCGTGTAAACCCTCTTTGGAACATTAACTTTTGGTTTGGATGAATTAGATTTTGGAAAACAGTTTGACACCTCGGTTTTTGGAATCGTAGAATTACTCGATTGTTTCATGGGTTTTTCAAGCTTTGTGTCCAACGATTTTGATTTAAAAGATGCAATTCGGTTCTCCATCTTTTCAAGTTGTTTTGTAACCGAAGCATTTAAATCAGAGAAAGAAATTGTTGACACAACAGATTTTAATTTCGAAACAAGAGTATCTTTCTCAAAAAGTTTAGATTCCAAAGATGAAATGTAATCTTGTTGATCTTTGATTATTTTCGAAAATCTTTGTTCTTTGCTCACAAAAATTGTGGACTTATTTCTCAACTCAAGGTTAAGCTCAGAAATGTTTTGTTGCAAAACAATTTCTTTTGATTGATAGTCCAAAACAATTTTATTGAGCTCTTTGGAAGAATTGTCCAACTCATTTGTTAATTTGAAAATCTTTGATTGCAAATGATCATTTTCTTTTTGAAGACTTTCCATGTTGGACAAAATGAGATCATTTGCAGATTTGAGCTCTATATTCTCGGATTTGAGTTGGTCAATTTCAATTCGAAGACTTACCATAGTAGACAAATTGAGAGAATTACCAGACTGGAGCTCTTTGTTCTCAGGTTTGATTCGGTCAACTTCAGATTGAAGACTTTCCATTGCAGCAGATTCGAGCTCTTTATAATTCTTATCAAGTTTGTAACACCCCGAGTCGAGGCTCGAAATATTACGGAAATCATATAGCACAAGGTGGAATTAATGTAGAACAAGACTAAATGCAAATAAAGGATTCAGTGAATCCTTACAGAACGATAAACAAGTATCAAATACATAAAGAGCAAGTCACCATCAAGAAATACAACAGAACATCGAAGGATGGCTAACGGTGCTAAGTACAATGCAAAAGAAGGCAAATGGATCCTTGATCCACATAAGTCCAAGCCCGGGTTCAACAGCAAGTTAACAAATCGATCATACTTCATGCCTTGGAATAACTTGGTTACCTGAAAAGTGTACTAAGCATAGTCAACACAAGGTTGGTGAGTTCGTAGTAATGGTCCACAAGGAACCACAACTATAATCATAATGTACAAGTAGAGGCTAGACGTGACTTACAGTGAGCCTCTAAGTAACACAACAATATCCAATCAGCAAAATTTCATAAGTACGTAAATGCATGTAAATGAATGCTCAATGATATGAATATCAAATGCAAGTACCAAATGCATAAATAAGTCAACATGCCTATCTTATGCGTGAACGCCAATCACCAATGCAACGATACCCTTCTGTCATCACAATGAACAAGGCTGTATCTCAAAATCATCGAGATATATATGTCTATATACTCGGAGTCAGGCACTACATCCAAAATGGGTGCATACATCTATGCACCAGGATGTCGGCAATCCCCTACCGAGGGTTATCAATAATGTATGCAATGCTTACAATCAAATGTAAATGCATCAGTCATGAACCAACAATCAATATACGATGAACTTGAACCAACAATCAATAATCGTAAGTTATAAGCCACTAATCAACATTCAACGAACGTGAACCAACAGTCAATATTCGACAAACATGAGCCAACAATCAATAATCGTAACGGGGCTCACTTGGCCACAGGGGGAACAAGGCCGCATTTCAACATACATAAGTCAAATCCTCTAACAGTGGGATTTATGCACAACATATGCATCAATCAACATCCATTCATCACAAGTCCATTAATCATCAAACATCAACTTAAATTAAACTATACGTACGTACACTTAAGAGGATTCTACTTCCTTCGAGTCCCAGATGCTTATGTATAGGGTCACCCGCAGCCTTCCCACCACATCTAAAACCCAATGAAGGCATAACCGACTTCCACGTATGTACGTCTATCCTAATATTAATGAAATACTTAACAAAACTTAAACCAAGTCAACCGAACGAAATGAACCGTCTCATTAATCCAACATTTAATCCAAATCAATCAATCAATAGGTACAAAAGCATAATCAATCTCAATCACAAGTCTATCGTACCACAATTCATCTAAAACTACAATACACATACCAATCATACGACTTTACAATGCGCGTCATATTCTCAAATGTACTCATATGCACGACATGTTCTATCTTAATCACAATATATAACCAAAGTCTACCGCATAATCAACCAATCATTTAAACAATAAAGCACGTATGTTTACACTTTTCAGCCCGAATCTCTATTGAGTAGGGAGCTACGAAACTCACCTTGATCGGCAAAGAAGCTTAAGTCGAGCAAATGAAAGATTAATAGCGAGTATTGGGCCCCACGCGTCCACAACCTATCAAAGCATGTCATATATCATAAAATCATGAATGTCAACTCTACAATCTTAAACAAGTTGGTTTATTTAGTCTAAGTTGAGTCACGAACCCCTAAACACTTATGCAACTTTACCGAGTAAGAAACAAGATACTTTGACTCGACATTTTTAGAAATGGCGGAAGTTTCATACAAAATGAATGTTACTACAATAAAATAGACTCTCTTACGATTCCAACGATAGGTCATACGACTTATTTGGACTTACGGATAAAAAGTTATTAACGTTTGAAAACTGACGCGCACGATTCCCAGATTAAATCCACTGCGCCGCAGTGAGCCAGAGCCATGCTCACTGCGCCGCAGTGGGCTAAAACGAGCCAGAGGTCAGAAAAATAGCACTGCGCCGCAGTGAAGGAGGGGCTAAGCCACTGCGCCGCAGTGGCCCCTTTCTGCAGCCTGCACCAGCAGCTCAAGTGCAGAAAAAACCAAGACCAAAACCCTAAAATCGACCCAAACCATTCCAAAATGACTTGTAGGAGTTTGTAACTCATTTTGAAGCATAACTAAGTATCAATAAACATAAATATACATAACCCAATCCACAATTTCGACCAAAACATCAAAATCACCACTAAATCATTCAAACCCTAATTAAAACCCTAATTAACCCTAATTCCATTTTAAGTCGTTTTAGGACATGTAATTACTCGAAATGACCAGAAATGAATAACCCAACATAAGTAGATGAATATGGGATGAATTTGACTTACCAAATCTTGCTTCAAAAGTCAAATCCGAATTTGACCAATAAAAATGGTTAAAGAAAACTTGAACTATGAACTCCAATCCTTGATATGATGAAGATGACGATTATGAGACGACAACGATGAAGATTCTTGTTTTAAACTAATTTCACCACACTAAGTATGCAAGAAAAATGAAGGAGAAATGGTCTAGCTTTCTTGCTAGAGAGAAAAGAGAAGGAGGGAGAGAGATATGTGGTGAATGAGAGGATAAGGGGAGGGAGATGGGTCATAAGGGCTGGTGGGTCGTGGATCACCCACGGGCCGACCCGTTTCTCTTCCAAAGCCAATTTACAAAACGTTAGGCAATTAAACACCGATTAAAACATATTATCGACCCGACGAACATACCACATTGTCATTTAATCTCTAGGGATGTTACCAAAGATTCATTTGTCTTTTCGTTTAGAATCATCGCATCTAACTCAAAAACATCTTACTATTAAATTAGCCAAAATTCATTCGATTAAAGGACCGTATTATGAAACAAGTTTTTAGTTTATAGCTCACTAGGTTATTTAGAACCGGGTGACGTCGCACGCATCCTTCATACCAAGTGTTAGAACCGTTCACCATGATTCATCGGTCTCCGGGTTATAAATCCATTTTCTCAAACGAGTTTATTGTCGGTGTCCAGAAAATTATTATTTATTATTGTCATATATATATATGTACATATCGCGGTTAACATTAAGTGCAATTAGTTGCAAATGGTAACACTTATTATGACGATTTGCCTTATAGTTAGCGCATTAGTGATATGTTTTACCCACTGGTCGGTGGCTCAATCACTGAAGTCAAACGTTTTCTTTCACCTCTGGTCTTCCATTCCGGCAATGGCAGGGCTCGTGTCCACGACATCCACTCTTGACGGCACCACCTTTGTGTGATAGACAACGATCTAGGGATCCATTTAAGGCCTAAAAGATTTGAGAACCGTACACTATAAGGGCTCAAGCTTCTCACATCTCACTTGTGACTCCCACTACGGCACTCAATTGGCTCATGCCCCCATCTTTATGAGCTCTCGGTTGCGCATTAAGTTAGGCGTTCAATTAGATCAACTTTCACCAATCGTATTCGTATTTATGTGCACCACCCAATATCATCTACACCTCGACTCCATCTCTGCGACGTTCGTGTTTGCGAAACTTTTACGCGTTGGGTAGACTTTTAGATTTCAATTTATTTGTTCAACCCTATGGTTAGCCTGACCAAGGTCGTTCCTTCTCTCGCATAATAAGTTTTATAGTTGTATAGCAGCTCACCATGAATCGTTACGTTCCGTTGTCGCCATCGATATTGACTTCGCAATTAACTCCACTGTTATTCGTTTATTCTAATCAATCCACATTAGTTAACTCAGGCATTTTCCTAAAGTTCAATCTTAGGGATGTATAATACAACGGGGTTCTCATCTTCATAATATAACTATACTTATAATCTTTATGTTACTGACTAAATCATACATTAAACAAGAGGAAATAACTTAGTCAAGTAGTTTATAATGGTCGTACCAGCTATACCGTTTACATCTACGCATGCATCTTCAATTCTTAACTATGTATTCAATACGCAAGAGAGGCAACAAGATGTTGATATATATCATAGTAATTTGGCTGGCATGGCAACCTATACACACAACCTATACGCACAATTTCCCAAGACTCCAATTTTCCTTTACGCATGTATTACCAAGTCCTAACGATTTATTTCACCAACTTAGTTAGGCAACGAAATTTAAGCATATTCAAAAATTAGAATATCATGGCAACCATATTTGTTCTACCGCATTTCTTAACAATTTATTTACATAAACTATTTAGAAGGTAAGATTTTGTAGGTCTATCAACTAATCTCGCAATATCAAGCCGTACATACAATCTCTCATACGTTGGGTACAACTATGCATAAGTTTTCAATCATTACTAATTCTTCCTTATAACTAGGTTAAGAATTAACACTTTGAGCATACTCAAATTATCAGACATGTCTACTGTCCTTATTCATACAATTGTACATTGAGTAAATATTTATATATGCATCACCATTTTCGCTTATCTCATGCCTACAATTTAGCTTAACAACATGATTTATACATGCTAAAACCATCAAACTAGTACACCAATCTTTTCGTGAAAGGGTTCCTTGATTAACACACCTACACATGCATTACCTATTTCCATTGTAACACGCCTAAAAACCAAGTTTAATGATATAGTTTTCCAGTAATCATGCAATAAAACTAGCATGTTAAATTCATTCATATAATCGTCCATCTACTAATACATTTTTACACGTGTATTACCAACTACGTTATATTATGCTTACAACCAAGTTTAAAAATGTCTCATACATGTTCAATTTCACATACTATTAAGAAACATATCCTTATTGTTCACCGATTACCATTAACATCATTAGTGTTGGAATATCAACCGTTTATAATACGTGAGAGTTAGGATGCTTACAACTTTGATATTCTCTCAGGGTGCATATCAACATATTTTATCGCATTGTATTCTAACCGTTTATCAACACGTTTAAGTCGAACCACAACAAAAGCATTTACAACATCAACTTGACCACTACGGCCCTACATACATACGCATCACACATGCATAACATATATGTTATTAAATCATACTAGACAACATGTCATTCCGCTACAAAATCCAATCATAGTAATAGTTCTAAAGTTTATGACCCGGGGGTTTGCTTCACAATTTCTCTCATGTTAGCCGCATTAGTAGTTAGTGCTTTAACGCCGACACACTACACATGTTCAATGTCTTTTACTAAGGCCGACACATAAATATTCTCAATTAACTGTCATATATCGTGTTATCATACCAACATACCATACGTGTTTCATATCACTACACTAAGGACAGCATATCAAGTTCTCAAGTAATCGTTATCTAGCATGCTCTCGTGTCAAGATCACAACAATTGTCCACCATCAAAACCAAATACTCGTATTCAACACATCTCATTACAATCGTTCATTATTAACTCAAGTAATCATGCTCAAAACATCATGCAATCAAATAACTAACACGAATGATTCAAAGTATAATCCGAATTCGATATGCTCTCTAGTTATCGACCGGGTATGTATACAGGGTGTACCAACGGCTAACCCTCCACCAATCAACTTCCATTAAGCATATCGGTTCCTTATTATACTCTAAGCCACACGTGCGCAATCCGCGATGTCATTAACTTGTTATAATATTGGGTAACCATAAAAGAGTTGATCGGGTTCTTTTAGGGTTGCCACAATATTATACTAGGTTAATGACATAACTTCACTTTGCTCTAAATCATCAAATTAGCTCCAATCAATAGTAACAATTTATATCAACGACAATCAAATTCAATCAATGCACGCATTAACCACATTGTACCCGTTCCACATTCATCACGTTAAATTCAAACCATCACATAAGTGGTCTTAACTACGAACTCACTATATACACTTTCTAGGGTTCACAAAGTTCACGTTGCACACAAATTTCCTAACCATGCATGCTATATGAAGAGTTTTAACTTAAGCCGTAGTCTAGGTCAAACCGCCTAATTCTCTACGACCACGCATGGGCCACCATTCTGTAACACCCCGAGTCGAGGCTCGAAATATTACGGAAATCATATAGCACAAGGTGGAATTAATGTAGAACAAGACTAAATGCAAATAAAGGATTCAGTGAATCCTTACAGAACGATAAACAAGTATCAAATACATAAAGAGCAAGTCACCATCAAGAAATACAACAGAACATCGAAGGATGGCTAACGGTGCTAAGTACAATGCAAAAGAAGGCAAATGGATCCTTGATCCATATAAGTCCAAGCCCGGGTTCAACAGCAAGTTAACAAATCGATCATACTTCATGCCTTGGAATAACTTGGTTACCTGAAAAGTGTACTAAGCATAGTCAACACAAGGTTGGTAGTTCGTAGTAATGGTCCACAAGGAACCACAACTATAATCATAATGTACAAGTAGAGGCTAGACGTGACTTACAGTGAGCCTCTAAGTAACACAACAATATCCAATCAGCAAAATTTCATAAGTACGTAAATGCGTGTAAATGAATGCTCAATGATATGAATATCAAATGCAAGTACCAAATGCATAAATAAGTCAACATGCCTATCTTATGCGTGAACGCCAGTCACCAATGCAACGATACCCTTCTGTCATCACAATGAACAAGGCTGTATCTCAAAATCATCGAGATATATATGTCTATATACTCGGAGTCAAGCACTACATCCAAAATGGGTGCATACATCTATGCACCAGGATGTCGGCAATCCCCTGCCGAGGGTTATCAATAATGTATGCAATGCTTACAATCAAATGTAAATGCATCAGTCATGAACCAACAATCAATATACGATGAACTTGAACCAACAATCAATAATCGTAAGTTATAAGCCACTAATCAACATTCAACGAACGTGAACCAACAGTCAATATTCGACAAACATGAGCCAACAATCAATAATCGTAACGGGGCTCACTTGGCCACAGGGGGAACAAGGCCGCATTTCAACATACATAAGTCAAATCCTCTATCAGTAGGATTTATGCACAACATATGCATCAATCAACATCCATTCATCACAAGTCCATTAATCATCAAACATCAACTTAAATTAAACTATACGTACGTACACTTAAGAGGATTCTACTTCCTTCGAGTCCCAGATGCTTATGTATAGGGTCACCCGCAGCCTTCCCACCACATCTAAAACCCAATGAAGGCATAACCGACTTCCACGTATGTACGTCTATCCTAATATTAATGAAATACTTAACAAAACTTAAACCAAGTCAACCGAACGAAATGAACCGTCTCATTAATCCAACATTTAATCCAAATCAATCAATCAATAGGTACAAAAGCATAATCAATCTCAATCACAAGTCTATCGTACCACAATTCATCTAAAACTACAATACACATACCAATCATACGACTTTACAATGCGCGTCATATTCTCAAATGTACTCATATGCACGACATGTTCTATCTTAATCACAATATATAACCAAAGTCTACCGCATAATCAACCAATCATTTAAACAATAAAGCACGTATGTTTACACTTTTCAGCCCGAATCTCTATTGAGTAGGGAGCTACGAAACTCACCTTGATCGGCAAAGAAGCTTAAGTCGAGTAAATGAAAGATTAATAGCGAATATTGGGCCCCACGCGTCCACAACCTATCAAAGCATGTCATATATCATAAAATCATGAATGTCAACTCTACAATCTTAAACAAGTTGGTTTATTTAGTCTAAGTTGAGTCACGAACCCCTAAACACTTATGCAACTTTACCGAGTAAGAAACAAGATACTTTGACTCGACATTTTTAGAAATGGCGGAAGTTTCATACAAAATGAATGTTACTACAATAAAATAGACTCTCTTACGATTCCAACGATAGGTCATACGACTTATTTGGACTTACGGATCAAAAGTTATTAACGTTTGAAAACTGACGCGCACGATTCCCAGATTAAATCCACTGCGCCGCAGTGAGCCAGAGCCATGCTCACTGCGCCGCAGTGGGCTAAAACGAGCCAGAGGTCAGAAAAATAGCACTGCGCCGCAGTGAAGGAGGGGCTAAGCCACTGCGCCGCAGTGGCCCCTTTCTGCAGCCTGCACCAGCAGCTCAAGTGCAGAAAAAACCAAGACCAAAACCCTAAAATCGACCCAAACCATTCCAAAATGACTTGTAGGAGTTTGTAACTCATTTGAAGCATAACTAAGTATCAATAAACATAAATATACATAACCCAATCCACAATTTCGACCAAAACATCAAAATCACCACTAAATCATTCAAACCCTAATTAAAACCCTAATTAAAACCCTAATTAACCCTAATTCCATTTTAAGTCGTTTTAGGACATGTAATTACTCGAAATGACCAGAAATGAATAACCCAACATAAGTAGATGAATATGGGATGAATTTGACTTACCAAATCTTACTTCAAAAGTCAAATCCGAATTTGACCAATAAAAATGGTTAAAGAAAACTTGAACTATGAACTCCAATCCTTGATATGATGAAGATGACGATTATGAGATGACAACGATGAAGATTCTTGTTTTAAACTAATTTCACCACACTAAGTATGCAAGAAAAATGAAGGAGAAATGGTCTAGCTTTCTTGCTAGAGAGAAAAGAGAAGGAGGGAGAGAGATATGTGGTGAATGAGAGGATAAGGGGAGGGAGATGGGTCATAAGGGCTGGTGGGTCGTGGATCACCCACGGGCCGACCCGTTTCTCTTCCAAAGCCAATTTACAAAACGTTAGGCAATTAAACACCGATTAAAATATATTATCGACCCGACGAACATACCACATTGTCATTTAATCACAAAATGACCCAAATATTTCATTAACTTAAATTGTTAGTCAAATTGCACGTAAAGTCAAACGGTCAAAACTCACGGATGTTACAAAGTTGTTGATAAAGAGTATCTTTGATACAACACTCATATTTGAGGTTAGAAATTTCATCTTCAAGCTCCTTCAACTCAGGATTCGACTCTTTCAGTTTCACATTTAATAACTCAATGTCCTGCACCAAAGCATTTCCTCTTAGCATTTCATTAGTTTTCTCAACTTGCAGTTGTCTCACGGTCTTGGTCAACTCAAGAACTTTGGCATCAAGTTCTTGTTTTTCAAGAATCACTGTTTCACTTTGATTCATAAGATATTTTAAGTAATTCTTAGAGACAGAGATTACCTGATCATCATTCTTTCCAGAACCTAGAGCTAATGCTTCTTTCGAAGACATGATGATTAAGAAATGAAGAATGGAAAATACTAGAAAAATATTGAATGAGAAATCACAACAGATTAATCACTCAAAAATGAATATACTTAGATCAGAAAAATCACAAGTCATCACATCACACAACCACGACTCAAGCAATCACAACAACAACCACACAGCCATGATTCACAACACTTGAAGCTAGAAAGTGCTATTTGCAGAGCATATATCTCTGCAAATGGGGGTTTCAAAATTTTTTTTCTCAAATTTCACTCCAACAATGGGTAAGTAATAAAAATGGTTTTAGAAAAAAAACTTGAATTTTTTTTTTCAATTTGTACTATTTGCAGAGGTTTTTGCTCTGCAAACAGTTGAAGTGAGAAAAATTTTCTAATTGAACTATTTGCAGAGGTTTTTGCTCTGCAAACAGTTGAAGTGAGAAAAATTTTCTAATTGAACTATTTGCAGAGGTTTTTGCTCTGCAAACAGTTGAAATTAGAAAAAAATTTCTAATTGTACTATTTGCAGAGGTTTTTCAATTTCAACTAAATGCAGAGCTTAAACCTCTGCAAATAGAACAAGTAAGAAATTTCAAAATTTCAAAATTTTGATTTTTCAACCCACGCGAAGAATATTGATGGAAAATGGTTTTGAGAAATTTTCTTGAAAAATTTTGATTTGAGATTCTTAAAAACAACTAAGTGCCGAGCTTAATTCTCTGCAAATGGTGTAAGTGACCAAGTCGCAACCCAAGTACTTAGATCAACACACAAAAACAACTGAATGCAGAGCTTAATTCTCTGCAAACAGTTGAAGTGAGAAAAATTTTCTAATTGAACTATTTGCAGAGGTTTTTGCTCTGCAAACAGTTGAAATGAGAAAAATTTTCTAATTGAACTATTTGCAGAGGTTTTCTCTGCAAACAGTACAACTTATAAAGTCACTTGGTCGAAGAATCAATTTCAACTATTTGCCGAGCAAATATCTCTGCAAACAGCACAAATAGAACTTGTACTTAGTCACACCAACCAAAAACACTTGTTTGCCGAGCTTAAACCTCTGCAAACAATGCAAGTAGCACCAGTCTCAAATCAAGAATTCTCAAAAACAACTATTTGTCGAGCAAGGAGCTCTGCAAATAGAATAAGTAACCAGAACACTTAACCAAATTTCTTGAAATAACTATTTGCCGAGCAATAAGCTCTGCAAATAGAACAAGTGAAGTTCAGTACTTAGCCAAATTTCTGAAACATGTATTTGCCGAGCAAGGAGCTCTGCAAATAGTATAAGTAAGAACACCACTTAGCCAACGACCTCTGCAAATACGAGTAACCACAACACGACAAATTAGTCGGTTAGGTTATCTTCTTCGTTTAGCCAAACCCTTATTTGCAGAGAAGACTGAAAATCTTCGATATCTTCTTCATTTTTGCGAATTAGAACTCGAATTTTATATCAAAATGTTCAGAAATCAATGCGCACAAATCCTCAAACAAATTAGATGCTAATTTCAACTGGAAATCAAACCCTCACGAACATGCGATTTGTAGAGCTCGATCAAAAACAACTCAAATGATGAAATTAGCTTCTGAAAATGATAGCGAAGGAAGATATACTGATATTAAATTGATCGGTGAACAAAATTAGAACAGAAACACACTTAATTTGCAGGAATCACTGAAACAGTGAGCTCTGCAAATGAACCTTTCAGAAAAACAACTCAAATGATGAAATTAGCTTCTGAAAATGATAGCGAAGGAAGATATACTGATATTAAATTGATCGGTGAACAAAATTAGAACAGAAACACACTTAATTTGCAGGAATCACTGAAACAGTGAGCTCTGCAAATGAACCTTTCAGAAAAACAACTCAAATTCTGAAATTAAGCACAAATTAAGCTTGTAATAAGCTTGTGGATCGTTCAGCAACTCTGATTGTGCTCTGATACCAATTGTTGTAAATGAAAATGAGCTTAATTGAAGGTTTAATGGAAGATTTAGGTTAGTGTGTGAAAAGTGTGTTTGTGTGTGAAAGGGAGGTTGAAGATGATAGGGAGGAGAGAGAAAGTAATTAGATTAAGTGTGTTTTTTTTTATGGTATGGGTTACAAGGGTTAAGTCATAAATGACTTATAGGAGGGGTATTTATACTAATTAACAACTTAACACTAATACCCCTTATACAACTAGAAATATTACAATTTAACACCATTTATATTTCTAACAGTAATGTAATTGGTTTTTCCTGCAAAATATTGTGCTATTTAGGTTATTTATATTGGTCTGTGTTTTTTACTAAAATATATTTTCCATGTAAGATTTGAATATATATAAAAATTTATTTACTTTTATAGATAGAACAGGAGAAGGATTCAAATGATGATATTAAAGAAACCTTGATTTTTAAAAATTTATAAATTTTCCTATACTAATCTGTTTAATCTTGTTGGAGTCAAGTCACTCATACATTACAAGAAAGATTTGAAGATGACAAACAACTCAAGAAATACTTAAGTCCTTGGTTCTGGAGCTGAGTCAGCTTGGATGGTTCCAAGCTGAGTCAGCCTGAACATCTTCACTAGAAGATGGTATCTCTCAAGCTGCATCAATAGAAGAACTAGCACTTGGTCTAAATCGAAGATGAAGAACAAGGATAGAAGACAAAGCTGATGGGTGGAAATCAGCTTGGTTCTTACAGTCAGCTTGAAGGTACATTGTCAGCCTGGAGTCTTGCAAGTGCTCCAGAGTTGTTATAACTTTGTATATATCATCAATCAACTGGATATGCACCAGAAAGGACATTCTAGAAGTGCCAGTTGTTGATTGTAAATATTCTATGAGGTGTCCATTGTATTGTTGCTGCACGATCAACTTTGGTGACCAAGAAGGGAACAAAAAGGACAATGTCACTTGTCACCTAGTACTGATCATGCAGAGACCATTAGATCAAGACGCGTGGAAAGAAATGGATGGCATCCAAGGCAGTGTTGATGCCTATATAAACCAGCCTTTGTGCCTCAAGAATGTGTGCATCCATAACATTAACTCTCACAACGATTAAAGCATTCAGCTTGGATCCGTGTTGTACTCAGCTTGAGCTAGTAGAGTTAATAAACAAAGTTGTAACTTGCTATTCAGCCAAGTAGTTAGTATAAGTCCCCTGGTACGGATCGTTAATAGCTTGCTCCAGTTATCTTGAGGTACGGAATCCCTCACTATAACTTGGTGATCAACAATAAGCCCCTAGATCACCTGATGCCTCGCAGATCTTCTTCGGGCTAGCGGAACAACCTTTGACGACTTAACCTGCACAAGTATGCTTGATATTTCGACAAATGTTCAACCCTAATCTCTGTTAAGGTTCGGTTTATATAGGTAACACCCGACATGGGCTTCAGCGAGTCGGCCTCGCAAATCCAGCCCAGCCCGTCACTAATGCGAGGTCGCATTCTGTGATTGGCCTCGTATTTAACCCTGCAAATACGGAGTCGTATTCCCTATTTGAAATGCGAGGTCGCATTTCACACTTAGCAGATTTATTATACATTCAATACTTAAACTTAATCTAGTATTCTATGCATAATACTAAGTTCATTAATGACAATCACATTACAAAGACATATAACAATATAAGCCCAAACAATCTAGACTGCTATTGACATAGACGTGCACTTACAGACTCCCCCTTGGCAATAGCTTTAGACGTTAACATACCTATGTCTTTGTCTTGTCTTTGTCATCAATCTACTTCCTCTGCTTTTTCTTATCAGCCTTCTTCTTCTTCTGAACTTCTTCTGAATCATCTGCAGCCTTATAAAAATCACAGTCTGAATGTAAGCCGATCTTCAAGCACAAACTCACTGTATTTCTATATTGCAATGCTGGACCCTGAAAATCTGGTGGAAACCAAATATTAAAACTGTTCAGCTTCAGCAGATCTTTCTTACAGAAGTTCACTAGATGCAAAGGCTCATAAATCCTCACAATCTCATAGTAATGATCTCCAAACATCACAGTTTCATACGTCTTACTATCAAAGTACCAGCCTATCATATTATCCAATAAGTCCTTCTTGAATTTCTTCAAAGGCACTTCTTTGGCAAACTTGGTCGGCTCATACTTCAAAGTAACGACAGGCTTCTTTGTCTTTGGATCTATCTTCGATTTATCCTTGACCATCTTGCCTTCCTGTGGATGATACTTTCTCTGAGATGGATCCTTGATCTTCATGTCTTTCGCTATAGACCTAGCAATATAATTTCCAAACTCAGATCCACTAGGATTGATTAGTTCTAGCCTAGCTAAGCACCAAAAATCAACATCAGTAAGTGAGTTGATGGCTTCTTCGTTATAGTCCAAATACTGCACTCCGTCTATTCTCCTGATAATGAGAAGTTTCAACTCATCATCCCAATGAAAACTCATGATTCTTGAGCATGCAGTAGTGGCGTAGGCTTCAACCTTCTCTCCCTGAATCTTGTCTTTATATTTGATAGGTTTATGCGATGCCTCATACATAGCCATGTTTTTCTTCCAGGTAACAACCCAATCTGGTCTAGTATCAACACGCTCTGTATGTTGCACATCAGGATCTTCAGCAATTGGTTCTTGCATGACTAGAGCTTCAGAATCTTGGACTCGTTCAGACCTGTCCATTCTATCAAGCTTAGCTCTGAAGTCATCAATACTAAACCCTTTGCGCTCAGCATCTTTATCCACAAGCCTTGAAGCTATAACTGGCATATCGACTTCTGCGATATCCATCCAGCTCTCATCACCATAGATTATCTCACCTTCTTCCCTCACAGCATCAGTTGTCTTAGAAGACCCTACCATACCAGTTGCAATCTCATTCAGAGACTCTATTGCCTTGGTCAGATCCTCTTGATGCTTATTGCCTTTATCTTTTGTTGCATCTGGGTCTTGATTTGAATCATCATCTTTCTTTTTCGAAAGCTCATCACCCTTACAGCCTAGATCTGGCAACAATTTCTTCTCAATCAAAAATTTCTCAAACAATTCATTTAACTCTGATTGCATCACACAATCTAGCATGACATCTGCAATCTTAGTCATTTGTTCAGCTACTCTAACTACTCCTTTATTCGCTCTAGTAGCCGAACTTTCTGCCTTAGTAGATTCACAACGAACCATGTCAAAGTTGGACATGAGAGTATTAATAAAGTCTTGATGATTCTTTCTTTCATCATTAAGAGCTTTCTTTAACGTCTCAACTTCCTTTTGCTTTCTCTGCATTTCTTTCTCATGGTTCTTCTTTTGTTTCTCCAACTCATCAAACAAACCATTAACTCTAGCCTCTAACACCGTCATCTTTCCTTTCATGTCAGCCATACCAAACACTGGTGGTAATATAGGAACTTGACGTGTAGTCGCTTCAGTTCTTGGTTCAGGATTAGGCACTGAATCCTTCATTCTATGAGTTGTAGATGACCTTTCAAGATTTACAGTTGTCTTCTGAGATCTCCTTGGTATCACTGTCTCTGCATGTGATTCAACTGATCTCCTAGACCTCTGTTCAGGAACTCTGCTTGATACTTCTGAAGCTTTGATCGTCTCATCTACTCCACTAGCAGCAGTTTTCTCCTTGACTTTCAATTTGATAACAGTTTTCTTCATTGGAGCAGGTACCTCTTCAACTTCTGGCACCTCAGATTTGTAACACCCCAAGCCAAGGCTCAGAATATCACGGAAATCATATAGCACAAGGTGGAATTAATGTAGAACATGAACTAAATGCAAATAAAGGATTCGGTGAATCCATACAATAAAGAAACAAGTATCACAATACAACAGGAGCAAGAAACCATCAATATTACAAACGACATCAAAAAAAGGCTATCAATCCTAAATACTATGCAACATAAGGCAAATGGATCCTTGATCCATATAAGTCCAGTCCGGGTTCAACAGCAAGCAAACAAATCAAACTCCACGTCCTGGATAACCTGGTTACCTGAAAAGTGTAATAAGCATAGTCAACACAAGGTTGGTGAGTTCGTAGTAATGGTCCATAAAGAACCAACGTCAATAATCACAATATACGAATAGAGGCTAGACATGACTTACAGCGAGCCTCTAAGTAACCCAATAAGGTCCAACAACAAGATTACACAAGACAAGTAAATGTGTAATAAGAATGCACAAATGATATACGAATCAATGTAAGTGCCAATGCATGAATAAGCCAACATGCCTATCCTATGCGTGAACTCCGTCACCTATGCAACGATACCCTTCTGTCATTACAATGAACAAGGCTGTATCTCAAAATCATCGAGATATATATGTCTATATACTCGTGGTCACGTTCTACATCCAAAATGGGTGCATACATCTATGCACCAGGATGTCGGCAATCCCCTGCCGAGGGCTCATCAACGATGTATGCAATGCTTACAATCAAATGTAAATGCATAAATCATAAACCAACAATCAATATACGATGAACCTGTGCCATCAATCAATATACGATGAACCTG
>CM067169.1:92486075-92554440 GCA_034093135.1 Erigeron breviscapus | reverse complement strand
GAGACTGACCCTTATGGTCAGCCCTCTGTCACATTCATGGATCTGGACATGGGTGTTAATGACGAGGAAATCCTGATAGAATCTTCGGATTCTGAAGGAACTGAAACAGACTTGGAGATTTTTGATGCTTCTGTACAAGCTCAAAACCCTTCATCTCCAGTCTTACCTCCAGACGCATCAATTTCACTTTCACCCTCCCAAGAAAATGTGCCTATTGATATATCTTTACCAACATATACCGCTCCTTCACCAACTGGGCAATTCTCATTTGCTCGAGAAATGCCACCCCCACCGACGCCGTTGTTCACACCTGAGCATTCTCAGCATGAACAACACATTGATTTTCCAGTTTCTTCTTCCACCACTCCTATTATATCTTCAACTGCTGGTATGACAACTGGGGAGACTTCCTTAAGTTTGCCTCCTCCAGTTGCTCCAGTAGTAACTGCTAGTGGTCCAGTGACACCTTCTCCTTTGTCACTGGACAGTCAAGTTGTCTCATTTCAAGCCGATCTCCAAAACCTTCTAACCAGGGTGGAGGAGATTCAGAAGACACTTGACAAAAACACCAAGTCTTTCTCCAGATACCACAAGGACTCCTTAACAAATATCAAGGTGGTTGATCTGGGGATAAACAAGTTTTCATCAAATAAAGACTTGGTGTTCAACAAGCTGAATGAGTTGGTCACTGGCTGCAATAATCTGGCTGGTACTTTGAAAGAAGCCTTTGACCTTACTCATTCCAAGGTCACATCTTCAATCTCCAACCTGCTCGGAAATACTGTTAGAACTTCAGAGGTTGACTTGAAAGAGATTGAAAGGCAGGTGAAGGAACTGATTGAAAAACCTGGCCTAAATGTAACTGACCTTGGAGAGCAGTTGATGACTTCGGTTGGTCAGAAGATAGAGGATACGCTGGGTGCTAGAGAAGCACAATTGGTTGAAAGGGTGATGTCTGAGATCACCAAGCTGGCCACTCCTCAGGTTGATCTGGCCCCACTTACCAGTGAGATCAACCAGTTGAGAGGCAGCATTGATAGTTTGAACACCCAGGTATCTCTTCATGCTGAATCTTTGAACAAACTAACAACTGAAGTAGAAAATCTGAAGAAGAAGGATGAAGAGGTAAAGGACAAGGTGGTTTCTGGTCTAGATGAAGTTTCTAAGCTTTTAAATGAACTAAAAACTGGTCAAGAACAAGTTAGTGCAAATGTTTTGACCCAGTCAAAAGAGACCAACCACCTTTGGAGGTCTTTCAGGATGATGTGTGGAATCTTTAAGGAGTGCAAGAACTTGCAATCATGGCAGCCTCTTGACCGGTTGCCATCTCACCCCTCTGAATGGGAAGGTATTAGGGCAGGTCTAGATGCTGCCAAGGGGGAAAGAAGTTCAGTCCTTGCACCAGTTGCACCTGGAAGATCTTTATCTGGAAGAGAATTGATTGTGGCTACCAGTACTGAAGCTGGTGAGCAAAGAGTGGGTGGATCTGGTGATGTTGGAGATAGGGGGAATGTTGTTTTGGATAAGGGCAAAGGTTTAGCTGTTGATGCATCTGCCCAGCCGGCCACTGATGTAATGCTTGAAACTGGCAATGCTGATATACTTCCTCCAGTTTCAGATAGTGATAGCAGAAGACTGGCCAGACTTGGTAATGATATTAAAGAAAGAAAAAAGATGAAACAAAGAAACCAAGCTGAAGCCAGGGCACATCTTGCACAGATCAAGTTGCTTGAGATGAGTGATGCCAATCTTTTGGGTATCACTTAGGAGGAGTATGTCAAAATTAAGAATGATTCCAGGATAGTTGACCAGTTGAAAGAAATGCTGGATGTTGAACTGGACAGACACTATCCTGAGGATGAAGCTGAATTTGATGCCAAGAGTTTGAACATTTCAGTGGAGAAGGCCAAGGAGAATAGGGCCAGTGGGATTCTAAAGAGAATTGCAAATGTTAAGAAGGTTGTGCAGCAAGTAATGAATCCTCCAAGGAGAAGGATTCCACAACCAAGAAGACCACTGACAAGAGATGCAAGAGATGTTGATCTAAGCACATTTGTTGAACCAACTGGCGAAGTATCAAATGAAGACATCAAGTCCGCTGTACTGGCTGCTGGTGCTGGGAGTATAAAAATATCCAATGAATCTGAAGCAAGAAGCTATTACTCCCAGATCATGTCAACCAGAAGACATAGTGGTACTATCAATGGTGTAAATGTTACAATCAAGCCAGGCACCATAGTCTTTCAAGTTGAAGTTAGTTATACCAGGGGGCCACTGGTGAAAACTGACAATCCTGGTGCTATGCAATATGGGTTCAGTGAATGGGTCGAGATGGTGAATGTGTTGGATGCGAAGGCACAAAAGAATAGGTTTGAGAAAGCGTGGGTGAATTTCTTAAAGGGCAAGATTCAACATAAAGAGAATCTGGAGCAAAGGCTGAATATTGACCCTGAAGACTCACAACCTATTTCTTCAGTTGCCAAGAGAAGAAGAACTGGCGAAGGGTCATCTCATTAAGTTCTTTCTTCAGTTATCTACTTGTATTTTGTTTTACATTCTGTAACTTGTATAAATTTCATTTCCTTGTATAAATGAAGTTACCAGTTTGTAACCACAAGGTAGATAATAGATTAAAATCTAACAAACCTAAAAGAAAAACCTAAGACATTTATTGATCTATAAAAATGCCTTAGAAACTTAGATAGATTTAAATCGATCAAGTCTCTCCAGTTCACACTTGTACAGATACAAGGACTGAAAAAGACTTGCCTATATTTCTAGACAAATAGGGGGAATTTGTTGGACCAGTTTCACCTGGAAACTGGCCAGTCACCAGTTTACACTGACCAGTCACCAGTTGCACTGACCAGTCACCAGTTGCATCTGCCAGTCACCAGTTCAACTGACCAGTCACCAGTTTACACTGACCAGTCACCAGTTTACACTGACCAGTCACCAGTTGCATCTGGTGACCCAGTAAAACTGGTGACCAAGAAGATTTGTCCAGAAATATATTGAAGTCCAGTTGCACCGTACAGTCAATGCAACTGAAGACTTCCTCCAATTGAGAACTGACCAGTTGAAGAATCATTCCAGTTGAAGTCGAAGACAACAAGTGGAAGATAGAGAATGACAATGGCAGCAAAGCCCAGTTGACATTCTAGTCAGTTACAAACTGGAGACCATCAGTGGAAAGCCCTTACAAAGCTTTACACTGATTACGAGGAATTGACTTTGTGCTTTATGTCCTTTTACCCGGATAATAAGACTTATCTTATTATTTAAATATAAAAGGTACATAAAGGTGGTTGATTAAAGTTGCTTTATCATGCGACTTTACACTGTCTTTTAAGGAATTAAATGCTATTCCTTAAATGCTCTCAACCACATTTGTACGGCTAAAGTTAACATCCCAATGTTAACTTTGCCTATAAATATAAGTCATTGCACACCAAGAATATTAACTCTTCGAATACTCTTTGATAGAATTCACACTTTGCATACCTACAATATTCTTGGTGAACTTGTGCAATATTCTCTCAATCGCTAAAAGGAACATTTCACAACTTTAAGTGTTTCGATTGTTTAGAGAAATTCCGAGTGTAGATCAATTGTATTTCATAGGTTGTTAGGATATTTACATTCTTGTATTATCTTGGTTCCGCAACAACCTTGTAATTTGTTTAACATCAATAAATAAATTACACATTGAAAATTACATATTGTCTCATCAAGTTTTTTACAAGTTATTTGTATTATTGTATTGTTCTTTACTTATTAACATTTAAATAAGTAATCTATCTAGAACTTGGTATATACCTCTGTAACTGGTCGTCTCCAGTTCAGCGAGTATATTGCAAAGTAACTCTACCATCGACATAGAGGTGTCTTCAGGTAGTGCCATCTATTGAGTTGGGACTTACACCTGGTCAAAAGATTTCTTCGCCTCCATATACTCAGAAGACTCTTCACCATGTTTAGAAGAACAAAAACCTTTCTTTTTTGACGAGTTCACAACAGAGTCAATCAGACCCACAACCTCTGGTCCCGTAGCAAGGGTCTCACAAACATAAGGAACGGCCCTATGAATCAGCCCATTAACTTTATCACGAAGCTCTTGATTCTCCAAATCACTCTGCAAAAGTTCATCATGGCGCCTCCCTAGACCCGACTGAAGAGCTTTTACGACAAGATCTTGTTCAGCCAAACGCTTCTCCAGAACATCAATCCTATCAAACAAGCCGCCGACCAAAGCTTGAGATTCCTTCAGCATGTCCTGAGAATACTCATACTCGCGGCACAACCCATGGACCAGAAGATTTTTTGTACCCTTCTGCTCCTCCATTGCCATCTCTTTTTCCATATACACACGGGCAGAGGAGCCAGAAAAAGAGATCGGCAAAGCAGAACCCTTACCTTTCTTCATCAAGCGCGTATCATCAGCAGAAACACCGGATGATCCAATATCAGTAGCTTTCCGCTTCGATGACATAATGCTAAAAAAGAAAGTAAGGGAAAGAGATCTGAAAAATAGTGTAAAAAGAGGCGAAAAAGGGACAACCTATGGGAAGTAGAAAGTAATATATGACAGAAGATGAAATGAAAGGAGGTTTTGATGCGACATATATACAGAAGGACGCGAAACCCTAGCCTCCAAAATCCTTCCTCGAGATACGCAGGATTCGAGCATTAACCATCATAAGATATGGAAATTGCAAAAGTAGTCCCTGCACAAAAAGTCACCGCCCTTAGCCCCTCAAAAACTCGTGAAAAATTCACACATGGTCCTCCAAACAAGTTTTCTTTGGTAACGGAGATGTATTTCGAAGAATAAGCAATAAAGCAAATAAGGGCACACCTTTTATATTTCGATGACATTATTCGGATATGGAAAGACAAGGTTAAAAGGAGAATATCAAATATAGTCTAAAATCATATCCCTTGCAGTATATAATATTAGACTGGGGGGCTTGATGATGTACCCCTCCGAATCACCATACGACAGATATTATCATGAAGCATAATCACGAAGGATAAGAAGAACGAAGGTACTTAGCACGGACGTTCAACCAAAGGATTAACATAAATCCTTTCCAAAGATAAACACAATCCTTGCCTAGTTCGATCTCCTTAAAGGATATCTTCCCAAGGAAACTAAATCGGATAAACATGGCAATAAGAGTTTGACTCAAAGAAGGAATAGGTAAACCCTAACCTTCTCCTCCAAGGAATCTCCTCCTATAAAAAGAGGAGACATCCCTCACAATCGAGATACTTCGACCATCACACATATTCGGAACATCACCGAATAAACCCTAATTATACCCTAAAGTCAAATACAATTCGACTATCATCTCAACATACCTTCGTTGGAGTAAAGGAGCACCGTTCCTACCTTCGGGGAATCGCCAACAAAGCTTAAAAACACTTTAGGGTTTTTCCCTTAAAACACCTTCAATCCAAAAAGCCTCTCGACGCGGTTTGGTGCACAACCACTACCTCTCGACAATCAAAGGCCAAAGCCTTTGCCTTTTGGCGGCTCCACTTGTTGCGCTACCAGCCGACCTCCCCTTCCCAATTACTTGATATTGTTTATTATATAGATACTAGTTTTTGTACCTGCACGTTGCCGCGGGGTACGTTTTCTACACGACAAAGTTTTATACCCAAATTTATGTCTCAAACTCAAAATTTAAAAAATACAATTAAACATGTAGCAATAACAATAAAAAAAATGAAAAAGAGTGTTAGAAATATAAATATGGTGTTTAATTGTAAACTCTAGTATTAGAAGGGGTATTAGTGTTAAGATAGAGATTAGTATAAATACCCCTCCCATAAGTCATTTATGACTAACCTTGTGAAGAACTCTTGTATTATTGTAACCTTTTCACCCATAATTCAATCTAATCTTTCCCTGACATCTCTCTACTCTTTCTCTACTTTTTCTCTCTAGAAACCACCATTAACACACACTAAAGCTCGAATTCTACTCACTACAATTGGTATCAGAGCACAATCAGAGTTGCTGAACGATCCACAAGCTTATTACAAGCTTAATTTGTGCTTAATTTTCAGAATTTGAGTAATTTTCTGAAAGGTTCATTTGCAGAGCTTATTGCTCGGCAAATAGTTATTTCAAGAAATTTGGTTAAGTGTTCTGGTTACTTGTTCTATTTGCAGAGCTTTTTGCTCGGCAAATAGTTATTTCAAGAAATTTGGTTAAGTGTTCTGGTCACTTGTTCTATTTGCAGAGCTTATTGCTCGGCAAATAGTTATTTCAAGAAATTTGGTTAAGTGTTCTGGTCACTTGTTCTATTTGCAGAGCTTATTGCTCGGCAAATAGTTATTTCAAGAAATTTGGTTAAGTGTTCTGGTCACTTGTTCTATTTGCAGAGCTTTTTGCTCGGCAAATAGTTATTTCAAGAAATTTGGTTAAGTGTTCTGGTCACTTGTTCTATTTGCAGAGCTTATTGCTCGGCAAATAGTTATTTCAAGAAATTTGGTTAAGTGTTCTGGTTACTTGTTCTATTTGCAGAGCTTTTTGCTCGGCAAATAGTTATTTCAAGAAATTTGGTTAAGTGTTCTGGTCACTTGTTCTATTTGCAGAGCTTATTGCTCGGCAAATAGTTATTTCAAGAAATTTGGTTAAGTGTTCTGGTCACTTGTTCTATTTGCAGAGCTTATTGCTCGGCAAATAGTTATTTCAAGAAATTTGGTTAAGTGTTCTGGTTACTTGTTCTATTTGCAGAGCTTTTTGCTCGGCAAATAGTTATTTCAAGAAATTTGGTTAAGTGTTCTGGTCACTTGTTCTATTTGCAGAGCTTATTGCTCGGCAAATAGTTATTTCAAGAAATTTGGTTAAGTGTTCTGGTCACTTGTTCTATTTGCAGAGCTTATTGCTCGGCAAATAGTTATTTCAAGAAATTTGGTTAAGTGTTCTGGTCACTTGTTCTATTTGCAGAGCTTATTGCTCGGCAAATAGTTATTTCAAGAAATTTGGTTAAGTGTTCTGGTCACTTGTTCTATTTGCAGAGCTTATTGCTCGGCAAATAGTTATTTCAAGAAATTTGGTTAAGTGTTCTGGTTACTTGTTCTATTTGCAGAGCTTTGCTCGGCAAATAGTTATTTCAAGAAATTTGGTTAAGTGTTCTGGTTACTTGTTCTATTTGCAGAGCTCCTTGCTCGGCAAATACGTGTAACAGAAATTTGGCTAAGTACTGGAACTTCACTTGTTCTATTTGCAGAGCTTTTTGCTCGGCAAATAGTTATTTCAAGAAATTTGGTTAAGTGTTCTGGTCACTTGTTCTATTTGCAGAGCTTATTGCTCGGCAAATAGTTATTTCAAGAAATTTGGTTAAGTGTTCTGGTCACTTGTTCTATTTGCAGAGCTTTTTGCTCGGCAAATAGTTATTTCAAGAAATTTGGTTAAGTGTTCTGGTCACTTGTTCTATTTGCAGAGCTTATTGCTCGGCAAATAGTTATTTCAAGAAATTTGGTTAAGTGTTCTGGTTACTTGTTCTATTTGCAGAGCTCCTTGCTCGGCAAATAGGTGTTTCAAGGATTTGTGGTTAAGGGTTGAGGCTACTTGTTCTATTTGCAGAGCTTTTTGCTCGGCAAATAGTTATTTCAATAAATTTGGTTAAGTGTTCTGGTCACTTGTTCTATTTGCAGAGCTCCTTGCTCGGCAAATAGGTGTTTCAAGGATTTGTGGTTAAGGGTTGAGGCTACTTGTTCTATTTGCAGAGCTTTTTGCTCGGCAAATAGTTAAATTTGATTCTTCGACCAAGTGACTTGCTAAATTGTGCTGTTTGCAGAGAATTAAGCTCGGCACTTAGTTGTTTTTAAGAATCTCAAATCAAAATTTTCAAGAAAATTTCTCAAAACCATTTTCCATCAATATTCTTCGCGTGGGTTGAAAAATCAAAATTTTGAAATATTTTTTCCTAATTTCAACTGTTTGCAGAGCAAAAACCTCTGCAAATAGTTCAATTAGAAAATTTTTCTCACTTCAACTGTTTGCAGAGCAAAAACCTCTGCAAATAGTACAAATTGAAAAAAAAATATTCAAATATATTCATTTTTGAGTGATTAATCTCTTGTGATTTCCCATTCAATATTTTTCTAGTATTTTCCATTCTTCATTTCTTAATCATCATGTCTTCGAAAGAAGCATTAGCTCTAGGTTCTGGAAAGAATGATGATCAGGTAATCTCTGTCTCTAAGAATTACTTAAAATATCTTATGAATCAAAGTGAAACAGTGATTCTGGAAAAACAAGAACTTGATGCCAAAGTTCTTGAGTTGACCAAGACTGTGAGACAACTGCAAGTTGAGAAAACTAATGAAATGCTAAGAGGAAATGCTTTGGTGCAGGACATTGAGTTATTAAATGTGAAACTGAAAGAGTCGAATCCTGAGTTGAAGGAGCTTGAAGATGAAATTTCTAACCTAAAATATGAGTGTTGTATCAAAGATACTCTTTATCAACAACTTGATAAGAAATATAAAGAGCTCGAATCTGCTGCAATGGAAAGTCTTCAATCTGAAGTTGACCGAATCAAACATGAGAACAAAGAGCTCCAGTCTGGAAATACTCTCAATTTAACTACTATGGTAAGTCTTCGACTTGAAATTGACCAACTCAAATCCGAAATTAAAGAGCTCAAATCTGCAAATGATCTCATTTTGTCCAACATGGAAAGTCTTCAAAAAGAAAATGATCATTTGCATTCAAAGATTTTCAAATTAACAAATGAGTTGGACAATTCTTCCAAAGAGCTCAATAAAATTGTTTTGGACAGTCATTCAAAAGAACTTGTTTCGCAACAAAAGATTTCTGAACTTACCCATGAGTTGCGAAATAAGTCCACCATTTTTGTGAGCAAAGAACGAAAATTTCTCAAAGTTTTTGAACAACTTCGAATTGATGTGAGCGATGTTGAAAAAGAAAGAACAAATTTTTGTGCTCAAATCAAGTGTCTTGCGAAAATTTCTCAAAGTTTTTGAACAACTTCGAATTGATGTGAGCGATGTTGAAAAAGAAAGAACAAATTTTTGTGCTCAAATCAAGTGTCTTGAAGACAAGTGTTTGCAATTTCAGTCAAACGAAACATCTTTGACCAAGAAAATTTCTCAAAGTTTTTGAACAACTTCGAATTGATGTGAGCGATGTTGAAAAAGAAAGAACAAATTTTTGTGCTCAAATCAAGTGTCTTGAAGACAAGTGTTTGCAATTTCAGTCAAACGAAACATCTTTGACCAAGAAAATTTCTCAAAGTTTTTGAACAACTTCGAATTGATGTGAGCGATGTTGAAAAAGAAAGAACAAATTTTTGTGCTCAAATCAAGTGTCTTGAAGACAAGTGTTTGCAATTTCAGTCAAACGAAACATCTTTGACCAAGAAAATTTCTCAAAGTTTTTGAACAACTTCGAATTGATGTGAGCGATGTTGAAAAAGAAAGAACAAATTTTTGTGCTCAAATCAAGTGTCTTGAAGACAAGTGTTTGCAATTTCAGTCAAACGAAACATCTTTGACCAAGAAAATTTCTCAAAGTTTTTGAACAACTTCGAATTGATGTGAGCGATGTTGAAAAAGAAAGAACAAATTTTTGTGCTCAAATCAAGTGTCTTGAAGACAAGTGTTTGCAATTTCAGTCAAACGAAACATCTTTGACCAAGAAAATTTCTGACCTTGAGATTGAATTGCAAACACAAACCAAATCTTTTCAAAGTCAAAATCATTCATATTCTTTTTCGGAACTTTTTGATCTTGCACCAAAACCTGTGAAAGCAGTTGTGCAAAAAGTGAATGATTTTGCTTCGAAAAATCATTTTCCAAATCAATCTCCCAAGATTGGAAGCTTTTCAAAGAAATCAAATGATTTTTCTCCGTTGCTTCCACGAAAACTCTTTTCAACTAAACCACCGGGTTTTAGTTCTCCGTGGAATGCAACTTCGATTTATCAAATCGATGAGACTTACATTTGGACTTTCAAGAATTCAAAAACTATTGGACCCAATCTCAAATGGGTTCCAAAAGTGCTTTCCAAATGATTTGATGAAAAGTGGCTTATGCACACTTCAGTGTATAACCCGTGCTAAAACCGTTTTTGTAATTTCTTCATTTTTAGAAAAATCCAAAAAGATTTTCATTTTCTTATTTTGAAAAATCCAAAAAGATTTTCATTTTCTTATTTTGAAAAATTCAAAAAGATTTTCTCTTCTCATCATTTGTTTTATTTACTTTGTCTTTTAGTTACTCACAATGTTTTGGATGAGATGCAAGGCATCGAACGCCTTTGTGTACTGCCTTTGTTGTCTCATTTTTAATGTTTGTGAGCAACTTTTAAACCTTTTACTCACCCTTTATATGCAAAAACTTTGTTTATATCATGCATATATTTAGGGGGAGTTTGTTTATAAAACCAAAACTTCCAAGTGTTTAAACGCATTTTCCATCTTAAAACACTTTGGAAGATTTTCAAACCATTTTCGATCAAATTCAAAGAAGTTCGGTGTTAGATTTGCACATGAGAGTTTAGGCCACTCATTCATACTCCATGATCTTGTCATCGCCGATGAGATCTAACCCCAGAGTTATATTCTCAATCTTAGATTGTGAGGGTTTATGAGTGTGCTGATGATGTTTGTGCAAATAGGACATGAGGGAGTAGTCGAAAAGTGAGAGGTTAAGGTGAAAAAGATGATGTGAGAAAGGGCTAAAAGAAATGATCGCCCTCCCCAAAATTCTCAAAAAGCCGGGTCAACACGTTTCTATCGGATTTCATTTGTTGATTTCTCGATATTGAAGAAGACTTCATGGACCCAGTGAAGCAATGCACATCTTTACCTAACCACTCAAGTATTTCTTAACAAATGCTTGTTTTATTCTCACGGAGATTTTCACATTTCTAACGACTCTTCATTTGGAAGATGTTGATATTGAAAAAGGGAGACACTCTGCTCCGGTCCCCGACTTCATTTGATCACTTTTCGAGTCTAGAGCGTACTTGAAATATTCTTTCATTTGACTAGGACACATAGAGTCTTTATATGTCTTTGTGACATTGATGCATATCTTTGTGATATTGCCGGAACATTCGTAGTGATATCATATTATTGGTATTCCACGATGATCGAATGGAAATCCTACCAATGCTAACATCTTTTCCAACGTTGAACGTAGGTCTCACATTTTCATTTTATGAATTTGTTGAGTAAACGAGACGTCTATGTGACCTCGGATTTATTTCCCAAAAGTCTTTGAGGAGAGTAAGACATGGTTATTGAACGCCTTTGTGACACTGACCATGAATTACATTCTTTAAAGCAATCTATCGGTTGAAAAGCCATAGACCGAACCATTTAGAGATAAGCTTTGTGCATTTCTCAATGATAATGGGAAGTCCTAAAAAATAGTTATCGTATTTTTAGGCCACACCATTAATCCTTTTGATTGTTGGTTGTGATAACGGATCATTTTTATCCGGTTTTCATTTCTCTTCACACAAACACAAAGAACACAAACACCATTATAAAATCTTTTTCCAACAACGCAACCTCACATTCTAGTTCACCAATAGGTTCATTGGGAATTGGGAATTGGGTTGGGTTACTTTTCTTGCTTGTTGTTTGTTGGTATCTACCGTTTATGCTATCAATCATTATTGTATGATGAAACCGTTTCACATATTCATCATAAGGGGGAGAAATGATTAAATGATTGATAGATAGAGTTCAAGGTTTAGGTAGAATTTGATTGATGATATTCATTGTGTTTGGTTGTTCAAAGGATTGTTAGTTTAGGTGAAGAGAGTGAATAGTTATTGTGATAAGTTGAAAGTTCTAAGATTGTTTTGAGAAAGTTAAAGGATTGATTTGAGATCGAGTATATTCAAGATGATGTACATGGTCGATATTTGAAAGACTTATAGGAAAAATGACCATGTTCGAAGATAAGAAGAGTTTGAGATTAGATGGAAGTTGTCCTTTTGTTGATAATTGAATAGTTAAGTTCATTCACAGTTTGAAGAGATTGTTCATTTGAGGGGGAGCAAGAGAAAACTCATGTTTTGTTAAATATGCTCCGAAATGACTGTTTGTTTGAGGGGGGGCAAGGAATTTGAAGACAATTCGTTTAGTTGATAAGTTGCTCCAAGAAATAAATGTTTGATTGAGGGGGAGCAAATGTTAATTGATCAAAGAATCAAGTGCTCCAAGATGTTTATTGATTCAGAGACAAGTTTAGATCAAGAATTGAAGATTTAAAGTCAAATCAATTTCCCACATTCCAAAACCAAGCTTCCGTATTGCCAAGAGAATTTAAAGATAACCAAGCTTCCGCACTCTCAAAGAATTCAAAGTCAAAACCAAGCTTCCGCATGCCACTCAAAGATTCAAGTTACTTCTCCAAGCAACATCAAGTTGAAATCAACATTCAAAAGTTCAAGTTGTGAAAGCTCAAAAGCTACAAAGATTTCAAATATGCTTCCAAAGTATTCAAAGTTGCAAGAGAAGATCAAGATTTAATAAGTCATCGTCAAATATATTTGTTTGTTGAGAAGATTCAAAGTCAAGGTTGATACAAGACATTGAAGACAATAAGAAAGCTTCAAAGTCCAATCAACATTGAAGATTTTCAACAAATGGGCTCATCATGTTATTTAAAGACCGAAGACGATGCAACATTTACAATTCAACACCAAGGGGGAGATTGTTAGAAATATAAATATGGTGTTTAATTGTAAACTCTAGTATTAGAAGGGGTATTAGTGTTAAGATAGAGATTAGTATAAATACCCCTCCCATAAGTCATTTATGACTAACCTTGTGAAGAACTCTTGTATTATTGTAACCTTTTCACCCATAATTCAATCTAATCTTTCCCTGACATCTCTCTACTTTCTCTCTCTAGAAACCACCATTAACACACACTTACACACACTAAAGCTCAAATTCTACTCACTACGAAGAGTAATAAGATGTATAAAAACATATACAATAACTATATTAATGCTTTAAATGTTATATAAACGTAAGACGTAATGATGACAAAAGTTATTATATAAAAAACATTATTTATATAAAAGTACAGGTGAAAATAAATAAAACCAAATGTTTAAAAGTAAATCCGTAACTGTGTGAAAGTTGTCTGATAAAAATCCAAAAGTTTAGTGTGACGAAAATGAAAACTTTGATGTAGGGCAAAAGTTAAAAGATAGAAAAAATTGGTAAAAATTATTATATGTTATAAGAACTTGTACATTTCAGGCATAAAGGACTTGTAAATTTGTATAGACTTTTTGTATAAAAACATAAACAATAACTATATTAATGCTTTAAATGTTACATGAACTAAGACGTAACGATAAAATTATTATATATTAAAACGTTATATATATAAAAAGAACGAATAAAAATAGTTAACCAAATGTTTAAAAGTAAAATCGTAACCACGTGAAAGTTATTTGATGAAAAAATGAGAACCCAAAAATTAGTGTCAAGAAAATTAAAACGAAAACTTTGATGTGGAACAAAAGTTAAAAGATATAAAGTTCAGGGGGTTAAACTGAAAATTGGTAAAAATTATTATGTGCTATAAGAACTTGTAAATTCTATGCATAAAACACTTATACATTCATATAGGTTTTTAGTGTATTATAAATGGGATAAAAGTTAAAAAAATAAAAAATTTAAGGGTTAAAACGAATATTGGTTAAAATTAAATTTAGTTAAAGCTAGTATGTGCTTTAATAGTTTGTACCTTTCATGCTTAGAAGGCTTGTACTTAGCATATTGGTTTTTAGTAATATGAGATGAGATGGATAAGGTTTTATTTTTAGATGTTATTTTGTGGACGTAGTTGACAAAATCACAAAAATCCTAATTGTTGCAATCTCTTTTTATTTATAAAGAAGCTTTGCTTCTAGAAGGAAAATTTATAAAATTTCCGACGTGGCAAGCTAGGCCCCTTTCCTGAGCAAGTTTCTAGATGCAATAACGTAACTCCTTATCTTCAAGTGCCGTTCAATTAAAAAAAAACAAAAAAAAACATCATCTTCGATTCTTCTCCCTTATTTTTCATCAGTGCTGCCATGGATGTTCCCAAAATAGTTAACAACAAATTTGTTTATCCCCAATTCACTTTCTTCAGCCCTATTTTTCAAGCATAGCTATCCCATTACTTAATATTTTTCTAATAATGTATGATAAAAGTTATTATATATTAAAAAATATTATATATATATAATAAATACAGAAGAAAAATCAAAACCAAATGTTTAAAAGTAAATCCGTAACTGTGTGAAAGTTGTCTGATGAAAATCCAAAAGTTTAGTGTCACGAAAATGAAAACTTTGATGTAGGGCAAAAGTTAAAAGATAGAAAAAATTGGTAAAAATTATTATATGTTATATATATATATATAAATAAAGAAGAATAATAATCAAAACAAATGTTTAAAAGTAAATCCGTAACTGTGTGAAAGTTGTCTGATAAAAATCCAAAAGTTTAGTGTGACGAAAATGAAAACTTTGATGTAGGGCAAAAGTTAAAAGATAGAAAAAATTGGTAAAAATTATTATATGTTATAAGACTTGTACATTATATATATAAATATATATATATATTATATAATAAATACAGAAAATAATCAAAACAAATGTTTAAAAGTAAATCCGTAACTGTGTGAAAGTTGTCTGATAAAAATCCAAAAGTTTAGTGTGACGAAAATGAAAACTTTGATGTAGGGCAAAAGTTAAAAGATAGAAAAAATTGGTAAAAATTATTATATATTAAAAACGTTATTTATATAAAAGACAGATAATAATCAAAACAAATGTTTAAAAGTAAATCCGTAACTGTGTGAAAGTTGTCTGATAAAAATCCAAAAGTTTAGTGTGACGAAAATGAAAACTTTGATGTAGGGCAAAAGTTAAAAGATAGAAAAAATTGGTAAAAATTATTATATGTTATAAGAACTTATATTTATAATAAAGACAGAATAATAATAAAAACAAATGTTTAAAAGTAAATCCGTAACTGTGTGAAAGTTGTCTGATAAAAATCCAAAAGTTTAGTGTGACGAAAATGAAAACTTTGATGTAGGGCAAAAGTTAAAAGATAGAAAAAATTGGTAAAAATTATTATGTGCTAATTTGTGCAGGATCCATGGTGGATTTTTTGTAGTACAAGAGCAGGCAATATCGAGAATTCGTGACTTGGTTGTTGATTTCGTAAATAAGTGGAATTTTAATTTTAATTTAACGATTTGCTGCTAATCGGACCACTCAATTTCTTTTTTGGGTAAGATTACCCTGGTAAGATTAAACGGACCACTCTATTTTAATTTAACGTTTGAGCTGCTTTTCAAGATGGGCTGCTGTTCAGGCCACCTTTCGAGCTGTTTGGGTTCTCGAGTTGTAATGGGTCACTTATGGGTCAGGTTAGTTTGTTTTTAATGTCCATTGATTTGTTTCTCATGCCACAAACCCATTACCCGTAGCAGTGTAAGATTTCCTTTCATAGGATACACCTTGTGGTTTGTGTTGTTAAGTAGAAAACTCATGATCAAACTAAATGACGTGAAGTATGCATTTGTAATGATATTGCGTGTTGTCGGCGACACGTGAAATGTAATGCCATGTTTCCAACTTCACTAAAACATGTAAAATTTAGTAAAGTTGTTTCGAATCTGGATAACTTTTTCGCTTTCAAGATATAAGAGTTAAAATACTATTTTAAGAGATGAAATTATACGCAGAGCATTGTTGTTGTACCCGACCCATTTTATGATACACTGAAAGTTACCTGCGTTAACTCCATGGTCACTTACCGACCCTGTGTTATTGCTGCTTCTATTGTTGGTAGGGTTGTTCACCTGAGTTTGAATGGTACTGAATGTATAAAAGTTTCAGTTTCAAATTTCATTGGATTTGTTGTTTCCTATTTCAAATATCACTGTTGTAAATCTAGACTTATTAAAAATTGGCAGAATGGTGGATTGCAAAAGGGATTTATGTAGAAAGGAAGCCCTTAATGAATGTTAGTGCGCATAAAAGTTCATACATATTACTGCATGTTTAAAGTTATTATGACCTTATTAATTTCTTATTATACTAGATTGTTGTCACATAATTATTAAGTTGTCAGTTTTACTAATCTAATATACTTTGTATACATATCTCCTTATCAAGGAGAGGAATGGCAGATTGTTCAATCAAATTAGTGTGCAAAAGAAGGTAATCAAGGAGAAAATTGTGGAGGGTAAAGATGAGATTAGTTTAGTTGGAATTTAAAGATTGCAGGGCTTATGAGGAGCTAAAAGCTAAGGGGGATATGTAAATTTGGCTACTTTGACAAATAGATCTACTTTTTGTATGTTAAAGCTTTTGTGCATTAGATTGTTTTGAATTGTTTTATATAGTGTAGCTTTTTATTTGAAGTGTAGTATTAGTTTTATTGATATAGTTGATATTGATGATATACTATGAATTGCTAGATGCTTTTATACTTGAGGTATTGGCTGTAAACGATGGGTCTATCCTATCATATATGCTTGAAAATGATTGAATATTTGTATTTTTTTATCAATAAAAATAAATAAGGTATTGTGTTTTTTGAATAAAAAAATGTTTATTACATACATACTAGTTAATCAACCCGGGTTTAACCCGGGATGCTTAATTAAAAATTTAAAACCAAAAAATATATAGAAATATGTATGTAATTTGTTGTCAATACATTATAATTTGATACGGAGATAGCAACATACTTGTAAAGATGAACATTAATATATAAAACCATTAGGGTGATGAAAAATTAAAAAGTAACTATCAATGGTAGCAGAGAAGGAGCCAGAAATTTTTTAACATGGGGCCAATTTTAAAAGTTGGTTGTCATACTTATAAGAGTCATATCCGATAATGTAAAAAAAATGGGGCATAGCTCGGGAATAGAAAATGGACCCTCAAAAGAATTTCGGTGCCCACACCGGGTGTAACACTTATATTTAAAAACCACCAGATTTTTTTAAATAAATAAAGACCACACGTAAGGTTTTATTAAATGAAAACGTGTTCAATCATAATGCATGAAACCCGAAAAATATATTTTTTACCAATTATAATTATTATAATTAATTGTTTGTGATAATATATATAATAAATTGAAATAAAATAATTTTCCACAAACAACTACACTATTAACGTATTACACATTTATATATCCAAACAAAGAAAACTTTTTCTTTAACCTTTCTTTATTCTTTCAATTAAAAATTAAAACAACTCAAGTTTTTTATTCCTCAATGAAGAAAAATATCTCAAAGTTAATGTTTCGATGACCAATGACTTCCAAAGAATAAACTTATGACAATGAAGATAATTTGTATGTATTTCCTATTTATCTTTTTCTTATTTTTAGAAAAAATTACAAATATAACATTTAAATTTTAAAAAATTACATTGTACCAAAATTGGAATGGGGGCAGCTGACCCCGCTGCCCCATAGTAGATCCGTCCCTGAATGGTAGATATGAAACTAAAATTAAAGAGTTAGGATACAGTCGATTATTTTTCATATTAATTAAAAAAATTAAGGTTAAAAAAATAATATGAAAAAAAGAGATGACATATTGCCTAATATAAAAATAGTTTTTGAAAGAAAAGAAAATCTATTATGACATCATATATTTTTAAAAATAGTTTAGGAAAAAATGGTGGCATGCCACATAAGTAAAAAGCTTCTAGAAACAATCTTGTTTTATTTATATAAGAGATTATTAATATTTTTGGGTTTTAAAATTTCAATTAAACGGCCCGGGTTGAACCCGAGTTGATTAGCTAGTATACAAATTAAAGAATAGTTTTAATTGTAGACAACCAATAACTGGGGACCGGAGTGGTTTTAAGAATCTATTAGTTGTAATTACGTGTTTCGCATTCGTCTTTTAATGTGATTCGAAGTTATGATTCAATAAACTAGTTGGTAAGTTAGTTATTTAACGATTAGTTGAACTTGAGTTTAACTCCAGTTGACACGAATAATAGTTATGATAGAGATTCTTTCGACATTAATATTTCTTAGTGTTATGAATTATTAAGCAGACATATGAGTCCACATGATCCTAATATCATTTGTATTTACTTATGAATTTTGTATATAAATATGGATCGATCGATTGAAATTCAATAGAAATAATATAATAAATTCTCTCTGCATTTTCTCTCTCTTTCTAGTTTTATAACACGTTATCAGCACGAATTGTCTCTTACAATTCTTGGCCTTAGATCAAGATTTCTCCCGTCAAAATCTTCGATCACTTCTATCTTCCTGGTTAATTCATCATACAATTCCAAATAATATAATAATAATAAAGGAATAATAATGGCTAGCTATGGTTTGTGTACCTACAACGATAAATGCAATTCTATTCTTCAGATTCACCACCGCCAATGGTGACTGTGTTACCATCGGAGCATTTATGTTCATGGCTGACTTAGTACGTAACATAAAGTTGCATCGATTTTGTGAAGAGCCGAATCCAACTTTTACCCTGTGTTCTTGAGTTTAAAATAGGATGGAAAAGAAAGCAAGTGAAAAGAAAATAATAAAAAGTGGGTTCTTGAGATTTTTTTTAGAAAGAAAAGAAATGAAGAGGGAGGAATGAGATGGATTGTTTCAATACAATTTGTTCAGGATATTTTCTGTCCAATATTGGGATGATCGCAAAGGAAAACATATACATATACAACTAAATTACTAATTTACCCTCTCTATCTCTATATAATACAAGTAATTTTCCTCCAAAGTCTACTTTTTTTTTTTGGCGGCACAATCAGCCTTTTTTCCCCTCCAAAATTTCTCACCTTATAAATAAAATTTAATAAACTACTTTCATGTCCAACTTTTTTCTTTATTTTTAACTACCTACTTATTATTCTTTTATACTTCTGACTTTATTGTTTGGTGCATTTGAAGCAAGTGAATCAAGTGCAACAAAGTATAAAAGTATCTGCATAATGCTTTTTACACTTTGTCATTTAGGAATCTTGAATAATGCAGGTGAAATATCAAAAGCGCAGGTGATATTTTAAGTTTTATGTTAATGTTTTAAGTTTTATGTTAATCCAGTAGTGTTAGAAGCAAGTGTATCTATTTTATTAATGGTTTTATATTGAATTTGAGATCAAGTTTGAAATGCAGGGAGCAAAAATCGGTGGATTGTTGATTAGTATTAAAGTGTTTATATGGTAATATTGTTGATGATTAAAAGGATATAATTGTCAAATTTCTATTTTTCATTTCTTTTCTTTTCAATTCAAGAACATAAAAATGATATATTTTCACTTCATTTCTTTTCATTTCTATAAAACTCAAGAACACAAAACATATAATATCATTCATCTCAATTTCTTTCTTTTATCTTCATTTCATTTCTCTTCTATTGGTTTCTTTTAAAAAAAAACTCAAGAGCACAGTGTTATGGACCTTTTTCTTCTGTTTCCTCATGATTTCTGGTGACGTGAAACTTTATGTTTCTGGCAAACATGTTGTTATGGGTGAAATTTCAGGTGTCAATATCCTGAAGGTCCAAGATCTTGACGTCCCAGGATCTTAACATAGTAGAATATTCTGATTACTTATTAATATTTTACTAACGATATGTTTCAAGTATTATTGTTACTCCCACGTGAGATAAGTATGCAGGTTCTGGAATATTCGATACAAAGCCAAGGAAAATACCCTTAACGGTAACAAGAAGATTACACACATGGGTTAAATCTTCAACACGCAAAGAAGACTTGGTCACCCAAGATAATCGGAGTTCAAGTTGAATTCAGCACAAGGAAAAAGACTTCAACGTTCACAAGATCAATCAAGATACGCCTCAACGTTCAACTATCGAAGACCTGGAAGATCCCTATAACTTCGGATAGTTAGTTAGATCATAGGTCTATAAATAACGAATGAGGCTGATCGATCTAGGCATCCAATCTCACTTTATTTTCTGCTCACAACACACTTGTATTCACACACTGCTCTCATTTACTTTTACACTTAGATACATCGATCATCCAAATTCCAACAATTGTAAACATTAACGATCATTAATAAAAGAATAAGGCAGGGACGATTGTTTCCTCCCGGGGTTTTTATGCTGGCGATCCTCTAAGGATTAAGGGCTTTTCCTCGTCAACAAATCTCGGTGTTCTTGTTCTCTTCTCTTTACTTTAATCGCATTCTTTACTTAATCTTTACTTTAATCAGTATTACTTATCTTGGTTTTACTTATTTCGATACTAATAATTCTGCTTTACATTGCTTTACAATCTGATTTCTTGTTTAGTCGACATAATCTTGAACAAAATCTCTTTTATTAAACGCATCTTTGAATCTAAAACATATTTTACAATCCCTTAACCTCACGAACGAAAGTTTGGTTACATAATTGATCTAAGTCTTTCACGGAAATTATCTTAGGTAATTTTTGACCAAAACAATTTGGCGTCCACCGTGGGGCAAAAGGTGCTTTTGATCAATAACAAAGCCTCCGATTTCCATTTTGAGCTGAGCTTTTTCGAATTATGTCGAACAGACAAGGAAAAAGATGTTTTAAAAGTAAAAACACATGGACAATTGGTGCGAAAAGAAAGTTTAAACATTCTTACCCTTTTTTTATATGCTAATCAAAATCTGTTCTCTATCATTAGTCGGATTGAAACAGATTTGGAAGTAAGAAATTATGAGATCATGAGATATCTAAAAATATTACAGCTAAGATTTTTAGATGTTCTTAAACTCCAAGCCATTATCGAGAAGTCCAAAGATCTGGATCCTCATGCTATAGAAAACTTGGGAATTGAAGATTTAAAGCGGCGCAAGATAGACCATGAACTAGAGATTACAAGAGAAGCCTCTCAAACACAATCTCTAGGTATTAATTCCTTTGATCTTAACGAAACAGCAAATGTAGGTACGCTTCCCCGGAACGGCGTGGATGTACCAAGAAATTCTGACTTAAAGGTTTGGAATATGGAGATGCAGATATATGAATTTTGATTTTCTTACATTAACCTGTTGAAACAGTTTTACTGTCAAGATTGTTTTAAACAGGAGGAAATGCGTCACGTATCAAACATGTGCATTACAACGTGGAACAAGGTCTTCACCTTTTGGCTTTCACGCCAACTTTTGGTTGAAGGTTTTCACCTTCTCTTAAAATCACCCGTGTCGCACGTTAATTAATTTCACGGTTGAAGGGTTAAATTCCAAGGTCGTTGAAATTAATTCTGTTGGTTGTCGGTGTTACCATCGATCTCCCGAAATTGGCTAACCACGCCTTCTCCCGAAATTGGCTAACCACGCCACCCAAAAGTTTATTCCATTCAAATTGGCTAACCAAGCCACTCATATACTCGAGAGGCTGGGGACACCCCCTAGATCTTAAGAGCCCAATATTCCTTTGAGAATTGGAAGATCAATATCTTCAGTCTCAAACATCAATGGGTTTTAGGATTCCCATGCCTAAAACTCATTCCCCCACAAATCGACACAAATATTTGTTTTAATCTTAATTTCAGGGAGGCAGATAGGAGTAATTACTGTGACAAGTGGATGAGAGACTAACGACCAATAAGCACTGCTGAAGGCTAGATATAGCTTACAAGTGGAACTATAAATGCATCCAGAAGGTGCATGTATTCAACTTTATATCTATCATTTATACTGCACTTATAATTAGATCATTTATTGAATAACATAAAAGTAGGATTTTCTATCACATTTCTATGCAATATCTCACAGTAACGGAACGCATAATATACGAATAAAAGATAGGATATGAGTTTATAAAAAATACCTCCAAAAAGGGGAAGATCCGCTTTACCTGCAAAAGAAAAAGGAATACCAATCTATAATAAATCGGCATAACAAATATCCGAAATACTTGCTTTTTGAAATTTGAAAATTGTGCTTGATAAGCAGTGGGAGAACTCCCTAAGCAAGTACAATCCTAATAAAAGTTCACGAGTACCAAATTAAACACGCCACCATGGTCAATCATCCCAGATTAACCGCGCCCCGAAGAAATTGTTTAAAGTTACAAACCGCAATCTTAAGAACATAATAAAATACTAACGGGCTAGGCTCATCAAGCTGTCTCGTCCCCCTTCTGCACCTCTTCTTCAACCTGCGTTTCATCCTTGTCAGTTTCATCTTTTCCAAGAGCTTCATCCAGTGCCTGCGCATCACGAACCGTTTCCTGACCTGTTTTGATTATGTCCTTATAAGTATCATCAATTGTTGACTCGTTGACTGGTTCTTCGACTTGTTTTTCCAACTTTGACGCACCCCCTAAACGCACGTACTCTTTATCTAGCTTCTCCAAATCCCACTCTTCAGGAAGAATCATGCCAGACGATTGGGCCTCAAGATCCATCTGAACCTTGACGCCTGCAATTGACCTTAGCGTACTCATCCTAGCATTCTTAGTGATAGTATCTGACCTAATTTTCATCTTTTTCTCAAATTCGGCTGCTTGTTTCTCCAGTTCGATCGCATGGTTTTCAACTTTTTTGGCCATCTTGGCAAGGTCACTCTTGCTCTTGGCGAGATCTTGTTCCAGATCTTTGATTACCTTGTCCCTATTTTCCAGTTGTTGTTTTAAAGTAGTGCACTCATTTGCCTTCTCCCCCATGAATTTCCAAACACATTCACTGCTAATGGTAGCCATTTGGAGAGCCTAACAATAAACAAGCGAAAATCTTAACTCTATTTAAAGAAATATAAGTACTAATAGAAAGAAAAAGAAATTTCTAAAATACCTCTTTAAACTGTGCTTGAACCCTTTCCAAGTCCATAGTACCTTCAATCTTGAGCGCAGTAGCCTTCTTTCCAGTCAGATCAATGATCTTTACATCAGATTTCGCTTCAGGACCAGTTTTAGCCTTAACCTCAGTCTTCACACCTGCTTCAACTTTAAGTTTCTTACCAGATCGGGTATTAGTCGAAGTAGAGCGACGTTTTGGAGTCTCACTCATATCGAATAACCCTTCATCACAGAAATCGTCAGATAGAGAACTTTTCTTCACTGTAACAGATTGTGCAGAGTGATCTCTGTGACAACAGTTGTATCCATAAAACAGTTCTATCCGTAAAACAGTTGTATCCATAAAACAGTTATATCCGTAAAACAGTTGTATCCATAAAACAGTTGTATCCATAAAACAGTTGTATCCATAAAACAGTTGTATCCATAAAACAGTTGTATCCATAAAACAGTTGTATCCATAAAACAGTTGTATCCATAAAACAGTTGTATCCATAAAACAGTTGTATCCGTAAAACAGTTGTATCCATAAAACAGTTGTATCCATAAAACAGTTTGTATCCATAAAACAGTTGTATCCATAAAACAGTTTGTATCCATAAAACAGTTTGTATCCATAAAACAGTTGTATCCATAAAACAGTTGTATCCATAAAACAGTTGTATCCATAAAACAGTTGTATCCATAAAACAGTTGTATCCATAAAACAGTTGTATCCATAAAACAGTTGTATCCATAAAACAGTTGTATCCATAAAACAGTTGTATCCATAAAACAGTTGTATCCATAAAACAGTTGTATCCATAAAACAGTTGTATCCATAAAACAGTTGTATCCATAAAACAGTTGTATCCATAAAACAGTTGTATCCATAAAACAGTTGTATCCATAAAACAGTTGTATCCATAAAACAGTTGTATCCATAAAACAGTTGTATCCATAAAACAGTTGTATCCATAAAACAGTTGTATCCATAAAACAGTTGTATCCATAAAACAGTTGTATCCATAAAACAGTTGTATCCATAAAACAGTTGTATCCATAAAACAGTTGTATCCATAAAACAGTTGTATCCGTAAAACAGTTGTATCCATAAAACAGTTGTATCCATAAAACAGTTTGTATCCATAAAACAGTTGTATCCATAAAACAGTTTGTATCCATAAAACAGTTGTATCCATAAAACAGTTGTATCCATAAAACAGTTTGTATCCATAAAACAGTTGTATCCATAAAACAGTTGTATCCATAAAACAGTTGTATCCATAAAACAGTTGTATCCATAAAACAGTTGTATCCATAAAACAGTTGTATCCATAAAACAGTTGTATCCATAAAACAGTTGTATCCATAAAACAGTTGTATCCATAAAACAGTTGTATCCATAAAACAGTTGTATCCATAAAACAGTTGTATCCATAAAACAGTTGTATCCATAAAACAGTTGTATCCATAAAACAGTTGTATCCATAAAACAGTTGTATCCATAAAACAGTTGTATCCATAAAACAGTTGTATCCATAAAACAGTTGTATCCATAAAACAGTTGTATCCATAAAACAGTTGTATCCATAAAACAGTTGTATCCATAAAACAGTTGTATCCATAAAACAGTTGTATCCATAAAACAGTTGTATCCATAAAACAGTTGTATCCATAAAACAGTTGTATCCATAAAACAGTTGTATCCATAAAACAGTTGTATCCATAAAACAGTTGTATCCATAAAACAGTTGTATCCATAAAACAGTTGTATCCATAAAACAGTTGTATCCATAAAACAGTTGTATCCATAAAACAGTTGTATCCATAAAACAGTTGTATCCATAACAACAGTTGTATCCATAAAACAGTTCTATCCATAAAACAGTTGTATCCATAAAACAGTTATATCCGTAAAACAGTTGTATCCATAAAATAGTTGTATCCATAAAACAGTTGTATCCATAAAACAGTTGTATCCATAAAACAGTTGTATCCATAAAACAGTTGTATCCATAAAACAGTTGTATCCATAAAACAGTTGTATCCATAAAACAGTTGTATCCATAAAACAGTTGTATCCATAAAACAGTTGTATCCATAAAACAGTTGTATCCATAAAACAGTTGTATCCATAAAACAGTTGTATCCATAAAACAGTTGTATCCATAAAACAGTTGTATCCATAAAACAGTTGTATCCATAAAACAGTTGTATCCATAAAACACTTGTGTCCATAAAATAGTAACCATAAAATCAGTTGTATCCATAACAACAGTTGTATCCATAAAATCAGTTATATCCATAACAACAGTTGTATCCATAAAACAGTTGTATCCATAAAATATTTGTATCCATAAAATATTTGTATCCATAAAACATTTGTGTATTCTCAGCCCCAAAATATAAATCATATAAAAGAGTTTAAAGGGGAATATGAAACTCACCTTAGTTGTAGTGGCAATTATGTAGTGGCAATTAAATGCAACAGATAATCCTTGTGATATGTTAACCTAAAGCACATAAAGTATAATTAACACATAATTTATACTAAGGTTTTATTGAGTGATTTATTATCCATCAACTTTTGTAAATACATTTAAAAATGTATTTCTTTTTATTATTAAACAATTTAAATCATTAACATGTTTAAATCAACAGTTTTAACGGTTAGGACCAAAACTGTCAGAAAATCTAACGATTAGGACTGAAAGTGTCAGAAAATCTAACGGTCTTTAACGGTCAAATTATAACTTTGTATTTCTTGTTTCTAATTCAACATAGGAAACTTATAAGTGATAAATAACCTGTTTAAACGATGATTCTGGCTGCTTCGTATCAAGACCCAGTTGACGTTTTACTCAACAGAGTAGAATGAGCTTACACAATAACTGGTACTAAAGTACCCTTTACTCTCAACAGAGTAGAATGAGCTTACACAATAACTGGTACTAAAGTACCCTCTACTCTCAACAGAGTAGAATGAGCTTACACAATAACTGGTACTAAAGTACCCTCTACTCTCAACAGAGTAGAATGAGCTTACACAATAACTGGTACTAAAGTACCCTCTACTCTCAACAGAGTAGAATGAGCTTACACAATAACTGGTACTAAAGTACCCTCTACTCTCAACAGAGTAGAATGAGCTTACACAATAACTGGTACTAAAGTACCCTCTACTCTCAACAGAGTAGAATGAGCTTACACAATAACTGGTACTAAAGTACCCTCTACTCTCAACAGAGTAGAATGAGCTTACACAATAACTGGTACTAAAGTACCCTCTACTCTCAACAGAGTAGAATGAGCTTACACAATAACTGGTACTAAAGTACCCTCTACTCTCAACAGAGTAGAATGAGCTTACACAATAACTGGTACTAAAGTACCCTCTACTCTCAACAGAGTAGAATGAGCTTACACAATAACTGGTACTAAAGTACCCTCTACTCTCAACAGAGTAGAATGAGCTTACACAATAACTGGTACTAAAGTACCCTCTACTCTCAACAGAGTAGAATGAGCTTACACAATAACTGGTACTAAAGTACCCTCTACTCTCAACAGAGTAGAATGAGCTTACACAATAACTGGTACTAAAGTACCCTCTACTCTCAACAGAGTAGAATGAGCTTACACAATAACTGGTACTAAAGTACCCTCTACTCTCAACAGAGTAGAATGAGCTTACACAATAACTGGTACTAAAGTACCCTCTACTCTCAACAGAGTAGAATGAGCTTACACAATAACTGGTACTAAAGTACCCTCTACTCTCAACAGAGTAGAATGAGCTTACACAATAACTGGTACTAAAGTACCCTCTACTCTCAACAGAGTAGAATGAGCTTACACAATAACTGGTACTAAAGTACCCTCTACTCTCAACAGAGTAGAATGAGCTTACACAATAACTGGTACTAAAGTACCCTCTACTCTCAACAGAGTAGAATGAGCTTACACAATAACTGGTACTAAAGTACCCTCTACTCTCAACAGAGTAGAATGAGCTTACACAATAACTGGTACTAAAGTACCCTCTACTCTCAACAGAGTAGAATGAGCTTACACAATAACTGGTACTAAAGTACCCTCTACTCTCAACAGAGTAGAATGAGCTTACACAATAACTGGTACTAAAGTACCCTCTACTCTAACAGAGTAGAATGAGCTTACACAATAACTGGTACTAAAGTACCCTTTACTCTCAACAGAGTAGGAAAGACATGCACATTATGATCAGTTTATCATAAGAACAATATTCAATCCTCAACAGGATCTACATTTGAACTTACATTTTCAAATATTTCAAAATTTGTACGTCTGTAGAAATTTATAATTTGTATATCTATAGCATAGTATAGATGATCTGTCGGTTAAGTCTTAAATTCACTTTTCTTTTTCAATATTTGACCGTTAGAAACGGCTCTTTTCAAATATATATAAATAACACCACAATACACATCTTTTGAATTCATCTCTATCATTTCTTTATATAATATTATCCTAACCTTCTCAAATTTTCTTAAAAATATAACTGAAACAAACCATTCATTCAAAGATGTTGAATCCTCTTATTATCTTGGTGTACTTGGGTATCATACCCTGGTTATACGGCGTGTTCCAACTTCCACCGGATGTGGCTATTCCGCTCCTAATTGTGTTTTTATTCATCGGGTTACCCCTTTTGTTTTCAGTAACTTGGATTAACTTGTATGGTTTCTAGATATGTTGTAGTTCTAATTGTTGTATTTCCGTTTGAATAATGTAACTAATTTTCGTTATATATATATATATATATATATATATATATATATATATATATATATATATATATATATATATATATATATATATATATATATATATATATATATATATATATATATATATATATATATATATATATATATATATATATATATATATATATATATATATATATATATATATATATATATATATATATATATATATATATATATATATATATATATATATATATATATATATATATATATATATATATATATATATATATATATATATATATATATATATATATATATATATATATATATATATATATATATATATATATATATATATATATATATATATATATATATATATATATATATATATATATATATATATATATATATATATATATATATATATATATATATATATATATATATATATATATATATATATATATATATATATATATATATATATATATATATATATATATATATATATATATATATATATATATATATATATATATATATATATATATATATATATATATATATATATATATATATATATATATATATATATATATATATATATATATATATATATATATATATATATATATATATATATATATATATATATATATATATATATATATATATATATATATATATATATATATATATATATATATATATATATATATATATATATATATATATATATATATATATATATATATATATATATATATATATATATATATATATATATATATATATATATATATATATATATATATATATATATATATATATATATATATATATATATATATATATATATATATATATATATATATATATATATATATATATATATATATATATATATATATATATATATATATATATATATATATATATATATATATATATATATATATATATATATATATATATATATATATATATATATATATATATATATATATATATATATATATATATATATATATATATATATATATATATATATATATATATATATATATATATATATATATATATATATATATATATATATATATATATATATATATATATATATATATATATATATATATATATATATATATATATATATATATATATATATATATATATATATATATATATATATATATATATATATATATATATATATATATATATATATATATATATATATATATATATATATATATATATATATATATATATATATATATATATATATATATATATATATATATATATATATATATATATATATATATATATATATATATATATATATATATATATATATATATATATATATATATATATATATATATATATATATATATATATATATATATATATATATATATATATATATATATATATATATATATATATATATATATATATATATATATATATATATATATAGAAACAAAAATATAAATATCTTAGATATTATATATAGTAATTAAATTTATCATTCGCCAGATGTTTACTCCGTGATTTAGTCTAAATAGTTGTCATTTAAATCGTCAAAATTTAAATGTAATCTTATTAAGGCTTTAGACATAATACCTTAAGATTTGGTATCCTTTACTTTAAATTAAATATCTTCATTATTCCAACTATTTTAGTTGTTTATAACGTATTATATTAAATAGACAAATTTCTATTTAATATAAAACTTAATACTTAATATTCCTTAATATTTTTAGATTAAATCTTAATTAATAAAAGATTTAAAATTTTTATTATATCCAGTTTGTGTTCTAACAGATCTCCGATTTTCTTTCTGGTAAGCTATCTTTCTTATCTTAAATAATATACTATCTATTTATATGTTTTAAGTAAAACATTTAATCTTTGAATTTTTGTTCGCTTAATTAACAATATTGTTTATACCAAAGTTAATATTGTTTGTTTATCATAAGATAATGAAAATTTTCGGTGCCTCTTCGAGCGATCCAAAAGGTAAAAGGCCAATGGCTCAAGATGATCTTGAAAATCTTGAAACAAATAGGGTCAAGAGAATCAAGCAGGAGGCCGTGATGTTAGGAATCTCTTATGAAGACTACAAGGTTATGGTAGACGAAGATGTCCATCTTTTCGAGAAGCAAACTTCTGAAGATGAAAAGTTGGCACAACTTTTGTCTCAATTTTTAAAAGAAGAAGAATCTATTCTCGTCAACCGTCAAATAAAAGAAGACGAGGAGTTTGCTAAAGCCTTAGCTCAGCAAGAAGAAGACAATCTCTCACGAAGGGAGAAGTCCATCTTCTCTATGTCATCTGAAGAAGATGATAAAAAGGAAGATCTTAATGTTCAACCTTTGAGGAGGAGGAAGAGAGATGATGTTGGAGGAAGCCATCCACAGGGATCTGGATCTGACACAACCTCTAATTCTTAAGCTATTCCGTTCATATCCAGTTTGTGTTCTAACAGATCTCCGATTTTCTTTCTGGTAAGCTATCTTTCTTATCTTAAATAATATACTATCTATTTATATGTTTTAAGTAAAACATTTAATCTTTGAATTTTTGTTCGCTTAATTAACAATATTGTTTATACCAAAGTTAATATTGTTTGTTTATCATAAGATAATGAAAATTTTCGGTGCCTCTTCGAGCGATCCAAAAGGTAAAAGGCCAATGGCTCAAGATGATCTTGAAAATCTTGAAACAAATAGGGTCAAGAGAATCAAGCAGGAGGCCGTGATGTTAGGAATCTCTTATGAAGACTACAAGGTTATGGTAGACGAAGATGTCCATCTTTTCGAGAAGCAAACTTCTGAAGATGAAAAGTTGGCACAACTTTTGTCTCAATTTTTAAAAGAAGAAGAATCTATTCTCGTCAACCGTCAAATAAAAGAAGACGAGGAGTTTGCTAAAGCCTTAGCTCAGCAAGAAGAAGACAATCTCTCACGAAGGGAGAAGTCCATCTTCTCTATGTCATCTGAAGAAGATGATAAAAAGGAAGATCTTAATGTTCAACCTTTGAGGAGGAGGAAGAGAGATGATGTTGGAGGAAGCCATCCACAGGGATCTGGATCTGACACAACCTCTAATTCTTAAAGTTTTAATAGAACTTTTGTAAAAATGTCTAGGATCCATCATGCCATATTGGGATCCATATAAAATGTTGGTGTTTAAGTTTATTAATAAAATCTCAAATTTATTCAGAATCTGTTTTTAAATAATGTATCATAGTATCTATTTATATGTTTTAAGTAAAACATTTAATCTTTGAATTTTTGTTCGCTTAATTAACAATATTGTTTATACCAAAGTTAATATTGTTTGTTTATCATAAGATAATGAAAATTTTCGGTGCCTCTTCGAGCGATCCAAAAGGTAAAAGGCCAATGGCTCAAGATGATCTTGAAAATCTTGAAACAAATAGGGTCAAGAGAATCAAGCAGGAGGCCGTGATGTTAGGAATCTCTTATGAAGACTACAAGGTTATGGTAGACGAAGATGTCCATCTTTTCGAGAAGCAAACTTCTGAAGATGAAAAGTTGGCACAACTTTTGTCTCAATTTTTAAAAGAAGAATTTACACATGGGATAAGACTTCTACACGCAAAGAAGACTTGGTCTGCCAAGATATTCGGAGTTCACGTCAAATTCTGCACGAGGAAAATGACTACAACGTCCACAAGACTGGTCAAGATACACTCCAACGTTCGACTATCGAAGACCCGGAAGATCCCTACAACTTCGGATAGTTAGTTAGATCTTAGGTCTATAAATACTGAATGAGGCTGATCGATCTAGGCATCCAATCTCACATTATTTTCTGCTTACTTTACACTTGTATTCACACACACTACTTAGAAATATCGATCAACCGAATTCCACCCTTTGTAATCATTTATCATTCATTAATAAAAGAACAAGGCAGGGACGATTGCTTCCTCCCGGGGTTTTTATGCCGGCAATCCTCTAAGGATTAAGGGCTTTTCCTCGTCAACAAATCTCGGTGTTCTTGTTCTCTGATCTTTACTTTATTCGCATTATTTATCAATTCTTTACTTTGATTCATATTATTCATTATTGTTACTAATCTTTACCGTCTGATCTCTTTATTCTCTGTTTAGTCGACATAATCCTTTTATTAAACGCATCTTTGAATCTTAAAGCTATTTTGTAAACCCTTAACCTCACGAACGAAAGTTTGGTTACATCATTGATTTAAGTCTTTTACGAAAAGTAACTTGATTAATTTTTGACCAAAACAATTTGGCGCCCACCGTGGGGCAAAAGGTGCTTTCGCTCGATTAAAAACTCTTTTGATTTTTATAAGAACTGATTTTCCGAAATTAATTCCGAAAATGTCGACTCAACCAACTAATTCTTCACAAAATACTCCTGCTATTTCTTCTTCCATGATGCCTCCTCCTCCAGGAAATAATTCGTATCGAAGGAACAAGAATAATGCTACTCGAAATCAAAGCAAAGATAAGGGACCAGCTGATCAAATTAACGAATTCAATATCGTTGACGATATGCCAGCAAGAAATTTGTCTCGAGCATATGATGGATCTGGATCAGCGAGAGGATCGGACTTTTTCAACAGTCAAAGCCATGATCCCTACAATATTGGATCTAAGGAAGCTGCTCAAAACGTCAACGATGAAGAAGTCCCTAATCTACTTTCTATTTTACAGAAATTAACTGATACTGTGGCAGCTAATCAAGAATTCAATCAAGCTCAATTTAGAATTTTGGAGGTTTTTTTTTTTTTTTTTTTTTTTTTTTTTTTTTTTTTTTTTTTTTTTTTTTTTTTTTTTTTTTTTTTTTTTTTTTTTTTTTTTTTTTTTTTTTTTTTTTTTTTTTTTTTTTTTTTTTTTTTTTTTTTTTTTTTTTTTTTTTTTTTTTTTTTTTTTTTTTTTTTTTTTTTTTTTTTTTTTTTTTTTTTTTTTTTTTTTTTTTTTTTTTTTTTTTTTTTTTTTTTTTTTTTTTTTTTTTTTTTTTTTTTTTTTTTTTTTTTTTTTTTTTTTTTTTTTTTTTTTTTTTTTTTTTTTTTTTTTTTTTTTTTTTTTTTTTTTTTTTTTTTTTTTTTTTTTTTTTTTTTTTTTTTTTTTTTTTTTTTTTTTTTTTTTTTTTTTTTTTTTTTTTTTTTTTTTTTTTTTTTTTTTTTTTTTTTTTTTTTTTTTTTTTTTTTTTTTTTTTTTTTTTTTTTTTTTTTTTTTTTTTTTTTTTTTTTTTTTTTTTTTTTTTTTTTTTTTTTTTTTTTTTTTTTTTTTTTTTTTTTTTTTTTTTTTTTTTTTTTTTTTTTTTTTTTTTTTTTTTTTTTTTTTTTTTTTTTTTTTTTTTTTTTTTTTTTTTTTTTTTTTTTTTTTTTTTTTTTTTTTTTTTTTTTTTTTTTTTTTTTTTTTTTTTTTTTTTTTTTTTTTTTTTTTTTTTTTTTTTTTTTTTTTTTTTTTTTTTTTTTTTTTTTTTTTTTTTTTTTTTTTTTTTTTTTTTTTTTTTTTTTTTTTTTTTTTTTTTTTTTTTTTTTTTTTTTTTTTTTTTTTTTTTTTTTTTTTTTTTTTTTTTTTTTTTTTTTTTTTTTTTTTTTTTTTTTTTTTTTTTTTTTTTTTTTTTTTTTTTTTTTTTTTTTTTTTTTTTTTTTTTTTTTTTTTTTTTTTTTTTTTTTTTTTTTTTTTTTTTTTTTTTTTTTTTTTTTTTTTTTTTTTTTTTTTTTTTTTTTTTTTTTTTTTTTTTTTTTTTTTTTTTTTTTTTTTTTTTTTTTTTTTTTTTTTTTTTTTTTTTTTTTTTTTTTTTTTTTTTTTTTTTTTTTTTTTTTTTTTTTTTTTTTTTTTTTTTTTTTTTTTTTTTTTTTTTTTTTTTTTTTTTTTTTTTTTTTTTTTTTTTTTTTTTTTTTTTTTTTTTTTTTTTTTTTTTTTTTTTTTTTTTTTTTTTTTTTTTTTTTTTTTTTTTTTTTTTTTTTTTTTTTTTTTTTTTTTTTTTTTTTTTTTTTTTTTTTTTTTTTTTTTTTTTTTTTTTTTTTTTTTTTTTTTTTTTTTTTTTTTTTTTTTTTTTTTTTTTTTTTTTTTTTTTTTTTTTTTTTTTTTTTTTTTTTTTTTTTTTTTTTTTTTTTTTTTTTTTTTTTTTTTTTTTTTTTTTTTTTTTTTTTTTTTTTTTTTTTTTTTTTTTTTTTTTTTTTTTTTTTTTTTTTTTTTTTTTTTTTTTTTTTTTTTTTTTTTTTTTTTTTTTTTTTTTTTTTTTTTTTTTTTTTTTTTTTTTTTTTTTTTTTTTTTTTTTTTTTTTTTTTTTTTTTTTTTTTTTTTTTTTTTTTTTTTTTTTTTTTTTTTTTTTTTTTTTTTTTTTTTTTTTTTTTTTTTTTTTTTTTTTTTTTTTTTTTTTTTTTTTTTTTTTTTTTTTTTTTTTTTTTTTTTTTTTTTTTTTTTTTTTTTTTTTTTTTTTTTTTTTTTTTTTTTTTTTTTTTTTTTTTTTTTTTTTTTTTTTTTTTTTTTTTTTTTTTTTTTTTTTTTTTTTTTTTTTTTTTTTTTTTTTTTTTTTTTTTTTTTTTTTTTTTTTTTTTTTTTTTTTTTTTTTTTTTTTTTTTTTTTTTTTTTTTTTTTTTTTTTTTTTTTTTTTTTTTTTTTTTTTATTTGTTTTTTTTTTTTTTTTTTTTTTTTTTTTTTTTTTTTTTTTTTTTTTTTTTTTTTTTTTTTTTTTTACACTGTTGCAGCGAATCAAGAATTCAATCAAGCTCAATTTAGAATTTTGGAGTCCAGAATCACCGAAAACGGACCTCCAATTACACCAAGAAACTTATTTTCGACTCCAGGATCAACTGCAGCCCCTGGATCTGCGCCGGTTAATATGTCATTCCCAACCGCAACTCCGAATTTTGGGAGCAATATTTCGGAAATACTCATGATGATGGAACATCTGCCACTATGGGTGCAGGTTTACATAATTCTAGTAATTATAATGGATCATTTGCTTTTGCTAACTCATCGCAGGGACAAGGATCGAATGAATATATTGCAAGAGAATTCCAGAGGCTCAAAGATATGATATCTAGCGTTCCTGGATTCTGTAATCCAATCCCAGAAGTAAATCCTGCCTCCTACCTTATCAATAGATATGGTGACAGGATTGCAAATGTAGAGATCCCAAAGAAGTTCCAGGTTCCGAATATGAAACCATATGATGGAACTACTGATCCTCAGGAGCATATCGCGCTATATTTGGAAAAAATGGAGACTGTACCTATTCCATCTGTTAGGACTAGTTCACCTGGAACTGGCCAGTCACCAGTTCACACTGACCAGTCACCAGTTCACACTGACAGTCACCAGTTGCATCTGGTGACCCAGTAAAACTGGTGACCAAGATGATTTGTCGAGAAATATATTGAAGTCCAGTTGCACCGCTACAGTTAACGCAACTGAAGACTTCCTCCAGTTGAGAACTGACCAAGTTGAAGAAGCATTCCAGTTGAAGTCGAAGACAACAAATGGAAGATAGAGAATGACAATGGCAGCGAAGCCCAGTTGGCATTTTAGTCAGTTACAAACTGGAGACCATCAGTGGAAAGCCCTTACAAAGCTTATTTTTTGTTTTTTTTTTTTTTTTTTTTTTTTTTTTTTTTTTTTTTTTTTTTTTTTTTTTTTTTTTTTTTTTTTTTTTTTTTTTTTTTTTTTTGTTTTACACTGATTACGAGGAATTGACTTGTATGCTTTATGTACCTTTACCCGGATAATAAGCCTTATCTTATTATTTAAGTATTAAAAGGTACAGAAAGGTGGTTATGTAAAGTCACTTTAACATGCGACTTTACAATGCTTTTTAAGGAATTAAATGCTATTCCTTAAATGCTTCCAACCACATTTGTACGGCTAAAGTTAACATCCCAATGTTAACTTTGCCTATAAATACAAGTCATTGCACAACCAAGAATTAAGTTACTTCACAAAAAACGAATAACTTCACACTTTGCAAACCTGCAATATTCTTGGTGAACTTGTGCAATATTCTCTCAATCGCTAAAAGGAACATTTCACTACTTTAAGTGTTTCGATTGTTGAGAGAAATTCCGAGTATAGATCAATGTATTTCATAGGTTGTTAGGATATTTACATTCGTGTATTATCTTGGTTCCGCATCAACCTTGTAATTTGTTTAATATCAATAAATAAATTACACATTGAAAACTACATATTGTCTCATCAAGATTGTTTCCAAGTTATTTGTATTATTGCATTGTTCTTTACTTATTGTCTTTTATATAAGTAATCTATCTAGAACTTGGTATATACCTCTGCAACTGGTCGTCTCCAGTTCAGCAAGTATATTGCAAAGTAACTCCACCATCGACATAGGGGTGTCTTCAGTAGTACCATCTAACAAGTTGGGACTTACAAGTGGTATCAGAGCAGAAGGCTAATAAACTTGCCTAGATCTGCTAAGATGAACACTACTGAAGGTGGAGATGGTTCTGGTTCAGGTGAAAACCCATCGAACACTAATGCACAACCTTTCTAAATGTTAACACCAACCCTCCTCCTCCTACTGCCCCAAACCATGTCCATGTACATTACTCTAACACTCCTGTTCCAAAATTTGATGGAAACAGTGAGACATTCGGTACATGGAAGGCTAGAATGCTGTTGCATTTTGGTGGGATTGAAAGGTATATGCTGAAAATCCTTAAGGATGGACCATATATACCTATGTCCATTGGGGTCAGTCCTCTTCTTGATCCAACTGGAAGAAGAGGTTCTAGGGAAAAGCCAGAAGACCATTGGTCTGATGGGGATCGCAGACTGGTGGACTTGGACACCAGACTGAAAAACATGATCCTTGGGGCTGTCCCTGAAGACCTAATTCCAACACTTGTGTTGTTTCCCAGTGCCAAGTCTATGTGGGATGAATTAGTGATTCAATTTGAAGGAGGTGGTGACACAATTGTCACCAGAAAAGTTGCATTGAACAAGAAGTATGAATCCTTCTTTGCCTTGCCCAATGAAAGTTTAACTGGTACATATACCAGATTTTCAAGCCTCATCAATCAGTTGAGAGGTTTGGGTGTAGAGAAGGATAAGGATATTCTTCTTGAGAAGTTTTGTGATATTCTTCCTTCCAAATGGGAAAACATGGTTCTTGTCTTGAGACAAGGTAAAACCTTACACACTCACACTCTTGCATCGCTCTATGGAGCCTTCAGATTCACTGAAGATAATAATGCTGCAAGACTTGTGGCTGAGCAAGATGCCATGAACCATGCCCAGAGTCCCAAGGTTGCTAGTGCAACTGAGCGACCTTGTGCTGCTTTAATGTCTGCTGAAAGTGTCCAGGTACACTCGATGAAGGAGATGTTGAACAGCTTCTTAAACTCTGGGCTGACCACTGAAAACAGTGATGGTTATGATGAAACTGACGATGATGATCTGGTCGCCATGATTGCTAAAACCTTAATAGGTTTAAGCATAAATCTAAAAGATTTAATGGCCCCAACAATGCTTCCAGCTCCAGCTCTCTGGATAAGACCAATCTTACATGCTATAAGTGTGGCAAGAAAGGTCATTTTATGAAGGAATGCAGATCTAGTCAGTTGAATAACCAAACTGGCCCCTCTGTCCCTAATTTCAATCGGCCTGATGATAGCTACAAATCTAAATACAAGAAGCTTAAGGCCCAGATTGCCCTCCTGTCCATGCAAAAGGAAAAGGATCAGTGCTTAATGGCACAAACTGAGGGAAAATGGGAGTACTCTGATGACTCATCTGATGATGAAGAAGAGGAAAGGGATATGTGTTTCATGGCCTTGGAAGATCAACAACAGCAGCATGTGGTGAAAGAAGATGTCATCTCTGGAAGATGGGTGGACATCATACTGAAAAAGGTATGTGATTATGATCACCAGGTTGACCCTGAACTAAAACTGGACCTGGCTGAATCATTAAGTGGTGATTTGGCATTTGTGGAAACTGTTAGAGCTGATAGTGAAAGATATCTTGACACTATCTTAATTGAACTGAACAATGTCAACCCACAACTGAATGATTTGCAAAGTGTCCAGTTGGCTCTCAAGGAGTCAGTTTTAAAGATTGAGGCTTTAGAACTTGATAATCAAAAACTATCTTATGATTTTGAAAAAGCTCAAAAGATTATCAAGTCATGGGTAAAAGCATCTGGCAAAAACTATGATGCATTTTCAAGAACGATCGATGCCCAGAAAAATGCATGGAAATCTGAAGATCTGGAGATGGCAGCTCTTATACCAGATCTTCATGCATTGCCTCCAGCTCTCCAGGTTGAAACACCTTATGATCAACCTGAAGCTGTTGAAACTGAAACCAATGAGACCACCCCCATTGAGGTCAAAACTGGAGCCAAACAGGCTAAAGCTCCAGTCAAAAAGGCCACTGGTAACAAGCCTTTACCTCATAAGTCTAAGGAGCCCAAGACCCGACAGACTAAATCTCCAGTTGAACCAATGTCCAAGGTTCAACTGCCTGAACAAAATAATATTTTGGTTAATCTGGAAAGGCAACTCCAACTTTTGTCTCGGCAGGTTCAGAGTTGTACTGCCCGGATTAACAATCTGGAAGGAGGTTCACCACCTCCAGTTTTTAAACAAAATATTAAATCACTCCCTTCTGTACCTAAACAAAAGAATGTTCCATCTGGAACAAAATCTGGTAACTTAAGGTGAGTAAGTATCAAATACCAATCGTTTTTACTTCTGCACCTGGAGCTGGTGATAATGCTCCAGATGTAGCCTCCAGTTCAACACCTCAACAATCAACTGTGACTTCTGAAGAGAGGTCCAGTGGACCCATCAAGAAAAGATGGGTTCACAAAAAGAACTAATGATTTTTGTGTGTGTGTAGGGCGATCGAAAGAAAAATATCTGGTATCTGGACAGCGCTGCTGGCGGACTATGACTGGATGTAAGCCCCTACTGGAAGAGTTCACTGTCCAAGATGGACCGACAGTGACGTTTGGTAACGATCAATCTGGAAAGACTGAAGGATATGGTGTGCTCAATAATGGACAAGTCGAATTCAAAAGAGTTGCATTTGTGAATGGTTTGAAATATAACTTGATCAGTGTAAGCCAACTTTGCGATGATGGCTTCAGAGTATTGTTCGATATGCACAAGGCACCATATTTAACAAGGATTGGAAAGTGGTGATGATTGCACCAAGAAAAGGAATGTGTACATCATGGATATGGAACCAGCTCCAAAAGAGCAATGTTTCTATACCAAAGCTGATGAGGACACCAACTGGCTATGGCATAAAAGGTTATCCCATCTTAATTTCAAAAACATTAACAAGTTGTCTCGCAAGCAACTGGTTGATGGGATACCTCAGATTTCCTTCAATAAGGAAAAGCCATGTCCAGGGTGTGAGATGGGTAAGCAGAAGAGAGCTAGTTTTAAAACTAGGCAAAATTTTAGCATCACTGAACCTCTTCACATGCTTCATATGGATCTTTTTGGTCCAGTGAATGTTCAAACTAGAGCTGGAAAGAAATACACTCTAGTTGTGGTTGATGAATTCACCAGATATTGCTGGGTGGTATTCATCAGATCCAAAAGTGATGCACCTGCTGAAATCATCTCTCTTATCAAAAGAATTGAGCTCAAGTACACTCGAAAAGTTTGCCAGTTGCGAAGTGATAATGGTACTGAATTCCAAAATAAGGTACTTGAAACATTTTGCACTAACACTGGCATCTCTCAAAACTTCTCATCAGTTCACTCTCCAGAGCAAAATGGAGTTGTGGAAAGAAAGAATCGTACACTGATAGAAGCGGCCAGAAGCATGCTATCTGAATCTGGTCTTCCCCACCAGTTTTTGGGCTGAGGCAGTTGCAACTGCTTGTCACACCCAAAACCGGTCAGTGTACATCAAGAGACATAAGAAGACTGCCTACGAAGTAACTCAGGAATCGTAAACCAAATATTGGATATTTCCATGTATTTGGTTGTCCAGTTTATATACTGAACGATTCCAGTCAGCTTGGAAAGTTTGATGCAAAAGCTGATGAAGGGGTATTTTTAGGCTATTCAGATATTCGAAAGGCCTTTAGAGTTTATAATTATAGACTCCAAAAGGTGCATGAGACAATTCATGTCACATTCGATGAATAAACTGAAGCAATCAACAAGAGACCAAGCCTTGATATTTCTCCAGTCATTCCAATCAACTTTGGTGAAACTGACCAAGTTCATCGGTCAGTTGTTTTACCAGAAGATGCTTCCAGTTACAACAAACTGGAACCAGTCAAGAAGAAGAAAAGCACCAGTGACACATCATTTTATCCCTCCATCAATTTCAACTTACCACAAGAATTGGTGATTGGATCAGATGTACGTGCCACTCCAATATCAGCACCAGTTCAAACACCTACTTCTCCAGTTCTTCATGAAATACCTTCAACTGAGGAATTTCATGATGCTAATCGAGACCTCATTGACTCTGATGAGGATGTAGAAGTTGTTTGGACTGATCCTTCTCCAGAAGCTGTTGCAACTGAAGAAGATCGCCAGGTGACTTGCACTGATATTGTAGTTCACCAGCCTAGTCAATACACTAGATGGACTAAAGCCCACCCAATTGAACAAATTGTGGGTAATCCAACTAGTGAGGTTCAGACTAGAAGAGCCACCAGTGAGCAATGCTTAAACGTCACCTTCTTATCTTTAATTGAACCAAAGAAGATTGACGAGGCTATGGCAGACCCAAGCTGGGTGGAAGCTATGCAAGAAGAGCTCCTCCAGTTTGAAAGGAACAATGTTTGGGAGCTTGTTCTTGTCCACCAGGGTTAAAGAAAGAACCTATTGGTACCAGATGGGTCTACCGAAACAAAATGGATGAAGATGGCCATGTCGTAAGAAACAAGGCCAGACTAGTTGCCCAGGGTTATTGTCAAGCAGAGGGCGTTGACTTTGATGAAACTTTTGCTCCAGTTGCAAGACTTGAAGCCATAAGAATATTCTTGGCTTATGCAGCCCATCTGCAGTTCAAGGTCTTCCAGATGGATGTCAAAAGTGCGTTCCTTAATGGAACATTGGAAGAAGAAGTTTATGTTAGCAGACTCCAGGTTTCATCGATGAGAAGCATCCTCATTGGGTTTATAGACTGAACAAAGCATTGTATGGTCTAAGACAAGCCCCAAGAGCCTGGTATGATACTTTGACTAAACATCTTCTTAAAAATGGCTTTCAAAGAGGTGCAATAGATAATACCTTGTTTATCTTGAAAAAAAGAGGTAATATCTTATTGGTACAAATTTATGTTGATGACATTATTTTTGGTTCAACTGATGATGCAATGTGTAAAAAGTTTTCTAAAATCATGTCATCTGAGTATGAGATGAGTTTAATGGGTGAATTAACATGTTTCTTAGGTCTTCAGATTAAGCAAACTGAAAATGGAATTTTCATAAACCAAGGAAAATATGTCAGAGATTTGTTAAGAAAATACAAATATGATTCAATCCCATCGAAAAAAACACACCTATTGCAGCACCATTGAATTTGGACTCTGACCCAAATGGCAAACCAGTTAACATAACTGACTATAGAGGTATGGTTGGTTCACTGATGTACTTAACTGCCAGTCGACCAGATATAATGTTTGCAACATGTTTATGTGCCAGGTTTCAGGCAAACCCTAAAGAATCACATTTGCACGCTGTAAAGCGTATCTTTAGATACCTGAAAGGGTGTCCTAATCTTGGTCTTTGGTACCCCAAAGGCTCAGGATTAGATCTAATGGGTTATTCAGATTCTGATCATGCAGGTTGTAAGATTGATAGAAAATCCACAACTGGTGGTTGTCATTTCTTGTTTTTTGGGTTCTATTATCTCCTAGCTCGTTTTCTTCCTCCGTCTCGCCCCCCTTCCTTTTTTACCCTCTCTTCTGCTCTATTCTTTTTACCCCCCTTTCTTTATTCTGATCATGGTTGTAAGATAGATAGAAAATCAACAACTGGTGGTTGTCATTTTCCTTGGAGGAAAACTGGTAAGTTGGACCAGCAAGAAGCAGACTTCAGTCTCTATGTCCACTGCTGAGGCAGAGTACATTTCTGCGGCCAGTTGTTGTGCCCAGATTCTCTGGATCAAGAACCAGTTACTAGATTATGGTCAGAAGTATACCAAGACCCCAATCTTTTGTGACAACACCAGTGCAATTGCTATTTCTCACAACCCAGTGATGCACTCCAAAACAAAGCATATTGATATCAGGTATCATTTCATTCGAGATCATGTTATGAAAGGTGATATTGAAATTCATTTCATCCCCACTGACAAACAGTTAGCTGATGTTTTTACTAAACCTCTCGATGAGAAAACCTTTAAACATCTCATCAGCGAACTGGGAATGTTAAACCCTTAACTGGAGCTTTCTTTGTTATTGAACGCGTCAGTGACACTGATGAAGTTCTCCAGTTGAGGAGGTCCAGATAATCTTTGCTCGCCGGGCTATCGAACGCCTTTGTGATACTATCTTGGCACTAATTGATTACTGGATCATCATTTTAGGGGGAAAGACTCAAAATAATTTTCTGACTAAAATTCGTTTTTGTTTGAAATGCAACTGGAGAACTCTTCAGTTGGAAACTGGTACTGGACTGATCCTCCAGTTACCAGGTTCAGTCTTTGTCTAAATTTTATAACGTTACAAATACTTGGTCAATATGTGTGACACGTGATGATACTCGAGTGTTTTAAACCACTTGATATCGTGATCTGACGTGTTTGAAACTATTTTAAGTACTTGAAAACTGTTTGTATTGGGAAAACAAAAAGTGAGTGGGGTCATGGGTAAAGTAAGCCGTCGTAGCATTTAATGCTGACATGGTAACATTTAATGCTTACATGGAAAATTATATTTTTATTTCAAAATTCAAATTCATTTTGTCAAAATATCTTCAAAATTGATTTGGTTTAATAAAATATAATTTTTGGTTTTACATTGGGATCTTGAATCCCCTTATAAATACCCTTATTTACTCCGAAACTCATTTACTTTTCTTTCTCTTACATTCCTTCATTTACTTCCAATCATCAACATTGCTTCATTCTTCTCTTTGCTTCACAAATCAAAAACCCTAAATCCTAAATTTCACTTTCATTCTATGGCTCCTAGATCATCCCGTTCAAGAGATGTAAATCTCTTGACTGTTCCATATAATCCCTCACCAGATGTCACACAGGCACCTGGTGCTCCGAGTTGTGCTGCCATAAAACTAAATCCAAACAATCCTATGGCCAGCCTTCGAGGATCTCAAGGGTCCGATACCCTTATTGGTAGAATTCAAAAGTTTTTAAAGAATTCTCCAATAGGACCCTCATTCTCTCTAAACCCACGTAAGATGTTTCACGACTACTTATGTGAGTTTTGGTACACTGCCGTTCTTTCTTCTGATTGTTCCTCCATCAGTTTCACATTAAAGGATGGAACAATCCAGTGTATCTTGACCACTGACGTGTTAAGGGATGCCTTACGCCTTAACTACTGGAGAGAGAATGAATCTCCAGTCGTCTTGCCCCCTAATATAAATTTTCGCCAAGTGCTCCTGGAAATGGGACACAGGGAGTGTTTGGAGAATGGGGTGCTCAAGACAAAAGGTACGATGACCATGAAGGGTCTTACCCCTTCATGGAGGTATTTTTTCATCCACCTGGTGGAAAGCATGGGTGGGAGTTCTGGTGGACTTGACCAGATCAACTCCTCACAAGCAGAGATGGCTTACTGCTTGTGGAACGGTTTGAGAGTGGACTTTGCAGATGTTTTGTACAGAAGCCTAGTACAAAAACTGAAGGGCTCCAGGGGTGTATGTATCCCCTTTTCAAGGTTCCTCTCACTCTGTTTTAAGCAAATTCTGGGCAGGGAAGCATATAATGATACAGATTCTCCGTACACTGCTCCAGATATGCTTAGGAATCTAGACTCACTGGTATCTGAAGCTGGTGAGGTCGAAATTCCAGAGCGAATGCAACTGGCATTTGCTAAAACTGATGCACCTTTGGAAAGTGAATCAGAAAGACAATTGGGCGGGCCTCAAAATAATGAGGGACCCTCCAGTTCGTCTCAAGTTGTGGTTGAGGATAGAGCAACCATAACTGAAGCAACTCCAATCACGTCTATCCCTGGTGAAGATACTTCGGTATCTGATCCTCCAACGGATGCACCCATCCAGGAAACTGGGGAAGGTCATCTGGAGACTGTCCAGGCAACTGAACAGCCCTCTGTCACATTCATGGATCTGGACATGAATGTTAATGACGAGGAAATCCTTATAGAATCTTCGGATTCTGAAGGTACTGAAACAGACTTGGAGATTCTTGATGCTTCTGTATAAGCTCAAGACCCTTCATCTCCAGTCTGCCCTCCAGACGCATCAATTTCACTTTCACCACCTGAGCAAAATGTGCCTATAGATATTTCTTTACCAATATATACCGCTCCTTTACCAACTGGGAAATTCTCACTTGCTCGAGAAATGCCCCCACCACCGTCGCCGTTGTTCACACCTGAGCTTTCTCAGCATGAACAACACATTGTTTTTCCAGTCCCTTCTTCTACCACTCCTCATATATATTCAACTACTGGCCTGACAACTGGGGAGACTTCCATTAGTTTGCCTCCTCCAGTTGCTCCAGTAGCAACTGCAAGTGGTCCAGTGACACCTTCTTCTTTGTCACTGGACAGTCAAGTTGTCTCCATACAATCCGATCTCCAAAACCTTCTCACCAGGGTGGAGGAGATTCAGAAGACACTTGATAAAAACACCAAGTCTTTCTCCAGATACCACAAGGACTCTTTGACAAACATCAAGGTGGTTGATCTGGGATAAACAAGTTCTCATCAAATGAAGACTTGGTGTTCAACAAATTGAATGAGTTGGTCACTGGCTGTAACAATCTGGCTGGTACTCTAAAGGAAGCCTTTGACCTAACTCACTCCAAGGTCACCAGTTCCATCTCAAATCTACTTGGCAACACTGTTCGAACTTCTGAAGTAGATCTGAAGGAAATTGAGAGGCAGGTCAAGGAATTAGTTGAACGACCTGGCCTAGATGTGACTGGCCTTGGAGAGCAGTTGGTATCTTCAGTTGGTCAGAAGATAGAGGATACGTTGGGTGCTAGGGAAGCACATTTGATAGAAAGGGTGATATCTGAGATCACCAAGCTGGCCACTCCCAGGTTGATCTGGCCCCACTTACCAGTGAGATCAACCAGTTGAGGGGCAGCATTGAAGGTTTGAGCACCCAAGTATCTCTCCACACTGAATCATTAAATAAACTGACCAATGAAGTGGAGAATTTGAAGAAGAGGGATGATGATATGAAGGAAAAGGTGGTTGCTGGTATTGATGAAGAATCAAAAACTTTGAATGCATTGAAAACTGGTCAAGACAAAGTTATTGCAAATGTCTTGGCCCAGTCTAAAGAAACCAACCACCTTTGGAGGTCCTTCAGGATGATGTGTGGGATATTCAAAGAGTGCAAGGATGTGCAGTCGTGGCAGCCTCTTGACCGGTTGCCATCACACCCCTCTGAATGGGAAGCAATTAGGGCAGGTCTAGATGCTGCCAAGGGGGAAAGAAGTACAGTCCTTGCACTACCAGTTGTACCTAGAAGGGAATTGAGCTTAGCTACCAGTACTGAAGCTGGTGAGCAAACTGGTGGAGATGCTAGTGTAAGGGGGAATGTGTTAGATAAGGGAAAGGGTAAAGTATCTGATGAAGCCCAGCCGGCCACTGAAATGCAAATGCTTGAAACTGGTAATACTGATGTACTGCCTCCAGTTTCAGATAGTGATAGTAGAAGACTGGCCAGACTTGGTGATGACATTAAAGAAAGAAAGAAAATAAAACAAAGGAACCAAGCTGAAGCCAGGGCACATCTCACATAATTGAAATTGCTAGATATGAGTGATGCCAATCTTCTGGGTATCACTAAGGAGGAGTATCTCAGGATTAAGAATGATCCTAAGATAGTTGACCAGTTAAATGAAATGCTAGATGTTGAACTGGAAAGACACTATCATGAGGATGAGGCTGAATTTGATGCCAGAAGCTTGAACATTTCATTGGAGAGGGCTAAGGAGTTAAGGGCCAATGGGATTCTAAAGAGAATTGCTAATGTGAAGAAGGTTGTGAAGGAAGTGATGAATCCACCAAGAAGGAGGATTCCACAACCAAGAAGACCACTAACCAAAGAGGCAAGAGATGCTGACCTTAGAACATTCGTTGAACCAACTGGCGAGGTCTCAAATGAAGACATTAAGTCCGCTGTACTGGCTGCTGGTGCTGGGAGTATTAAAATCACAAATGAAACTGAAGCAAGAAACTACTACTCCCAGATCATGTCAACCAGAAGACATGGTGGTACTATTACTAATGTCAATGTATTAGGCCAGGCACCAAGGTTTTTCAAGTAGAAGTTAAGTATGCTGGTGGGCCACTAGTGAGAACTGATGATCCTGGTGTGTTGCAATTTGGGTTCAGCGAATGGGTCGAGATGGTGAATGTGCTTGATGCGAAGGCACAAAAGAATAGGTTTGAGAAGGCATGGGTAAATTTCTTAAAGGGCAAGATTCAACATAAAGAGAATCTGGAGCAAAGGCTGAATATTGACCCTGAAGACACTCAACCTATTTCTCTAGTGACCAAAAGAAGAAGAACTGGCGAAGGGCCATCTGTTTAAGTTCTTTCTTCAGTTATCTACTTGTAATTTGTATTTACATACTGTAACTTGTATAAATTTCATTCCCTTGTATAAATGAAGTTACCAGTTTGTAACCACAAGGTAGATAATAGATTAAAATCTAACAAACCTAAAAGAAAAACCTAAGGCATTTATTGATCTATAAAAATGCCTAGATAACTTAAATAGATTTAAATCGAACAAGTCTCTATAGTTCACACTTGTATAGATACAAGAACTAGAAAAGACTTAGACTATATTTCTAGACAAATAGGGGGAATTTGTTAGGACCAGTTCACCTGGAACTGGCCAGTCACCAGTTCACACTGACCAGTCACCAGTTGCATCTGGTGACCCAGTAAAACTGGTGACCAAGATGATTTGTCGAGAAATATATTGAAGTCCAGTTGCACCGTACAGTTAACGCAACTGAAGACTTCCTCCAGTTGAGAACTGACCAAGTTGAAGAAGCATTCCAGTTGAAGTCGAAGACAACAAATGGAAGAAGGAGAATGGCAATGACAGCGAAGCCCAGTTGGCATTCTAGTCAGTTACAAACTGGAGACCATCAGTGGAAAGCCCTTACAAAGCTTTACACTGATTACGAGGAATTGACTTGTATGCTTTATGTACCTTTACCCGGATAATAAGCCTTATCTTATTATTTAAGTATTAAAAGGTACATAAAGGTGGTTATGTAAAGTCACTTTAACATGCGACTTTACAATGCTTTTTAAGGAATTAAATGCTATTCCTTAAATGCTCCCAACCACATTTGTACGGCTAAAGTTAACATCCCAATGTTAACTTTGCCTATAAATACAAGTCATTGCACAACCAAGAATTAAGTTACTTCACAAAAAACGAATAACTTCACACTTTGCAAACGTGCAATATTCTTGGTGAACTTGTGCAATATTCTCTCAATCGCTAAAAGGAACATTTCACTACTTTAAGTGTTTCGATTGTTGAAGAGAAATTCCGAGTATAGATCAATTGTATTTCATAGGTTGTTAGGATATTTACATTCGTGTATTATCTTGGTTCCGCATCAACCTTGTAATTTGTTTAATATCAATAAATAAATTACACATTGAAAACTACATATTGTCTCATCAAGATTGTTTCCAAGTTATTTGTATTATTGCATTGTTCTTTACTTATTGTCTTTTATATAAGTAATCTATCTAGAACTTGGTATATACCTCTGCAACTGGTCGTCTCCAGTTCAGCTAGTATATTGCAAAGTAACTCCACCATCGACATAGAGGTGTCTTCAGTAGTACCATCTAACAAGTTGGGACTTACACCATCCAATCTGAAGGAAGCCTGCTTATGTAGAAGCTTTGGATCTACACTTTCCGGATCAGCCTTAAAATGGCTGCAGAGTTTGCCTCCTTTATCTATTAACACTTTTGCTGATTTAACTAATTTATTTTATAGTCAATTCTCATGCAGTAGAACCTTTGAAAAATTGACTGATGATCTTTATAAAATTATACAAAAACCACATGAATCACTTAGGGATTTTATGACTAGATTTACAAAGGAATCTCTTAATATTCCTAAATTAGATATGTTAACTGCTATCCAAGCTTTGCAGAGAGGTCTCCACAAAGGCTCTAAATTTCAGGAAGATCTTATAATGACGCCATGCAGAAATTTGGATGAAGCTAAAGCAAGGGCTGCAAGATTTATAAGACTTGAAGAAAATGAGTTGACGTCTTCAAAACTGGAAGCTTTGTCATATGATCGTCCAAATAGGAAAGCAGAAACTCCAGTATTTAAGCCAAGAAATAAACCCTACACAAGGCATGTTAATAATCAAGTGAATGCAGTTGAAGAAGATGATGGGGTTGAATATCCTGCCCTTTCAACATACTGCTTTTCAGTATCAACGCCTGGCATTATAATGGCGCTCAAGGATCTAGGAGATAAAGTAAGGTGGCCACTAAAGAAGAACGATTCTTACTTCAAGAAGAAGGATCCTAGCCAATGGTGCGCGTATCATGAAGACTTTGGTCATCTTACTGAAGATTGCAAGATGTTGAGAAGGGAGATCTCTACTCTTCTGGGCAAAGGGTATCTTAAGGAACTCCTTGGAAGGAAGAAGGCTAAGGATCTTGAGGGCGTAGAATTTGCAAGGCCAAATTCGACCCAAAAAGCAGATTCTCCACCTCCAGACGCAAGAGTGATTAACACCATTTCTGGTGGATCAGAAGTATGTGGTACGACATATTCAGCAGCTAAAAGATTTGCGAAGCAAAGCAAAGCAGATAAAGGAGAAAAAGGCGTAAAGAAAGCTTCAATTTCTGATTCTGATATTGTCTCTTTTGAAGACGATGACTTCGATGACATAATGGAACCTCATCACGACGGATTGGTTGTTACTCTTTTTATCGCTAACCATTATGTTCGCAGGATTTTAATAGATAACGGAAGCTCGGTAAATATTATCAAGCTAGAGACCCTGAGAAGGATGGATATTTCTGAAGACAATATTATTGGCAAGGCATCGCCATTAATTGGATTCAGTGGCGAAACCAAATATACTGTTGGTGAAATAAAACTGCCAGTATATGTTGGAGGGGTTAATTCCATGCAGAAATTTTGTGTAGTTGATACTCTTCCAGGATGCAATATAATTCTAGGAAGACCCTGGATTCACGAAATGAAGGCGGTACCATCAACATACCACCAATGTGTTAAAATGCCAACACCTTGGGGAGTGATCACTGTTAAAGGAGATCAACAAGAAGCTAGGGAATGCTATACATCCACCATGAAGTCAGCAGCAAGATCAACATCGCAATAGCAATTACAGAAGAGGGTCTTCGATGTAGATGAACCAGAAGAGCAAGATGTTAAAGAAGTGATTCTGGTCCCTGAAGATCCTAACATTAAAGTATTATTGGGCAAAAAGATTTCGAAAGACTTAGAAGTTGAACTTACAAGTTTCTTGAAAGCTAGAATGAAGACTTTTGCTTGGAAGCAAGAAGATATGACTGGAATATCTAAAGAGGTGATTACACACAAGCTTGGAATTGACAAGAGTTTCAAGCCAATTCAACAAAAAAGAAGAAAATTTGCTCCAGAAAGAAACGCAATTATCCAAGAAGATGTGGAAAGATTGTTAAAGGCAAAAATGATTAGGGAAGTAAAATTCCCTGAATGGTTGGCAAATGTAGTAGTGGTATAGAAGAAAAAGGGGAAATGGAGAGTTTGTGTAGATTTCACTGATCTTAACAAAGCATGCCCAAAAGACCCATTTCCGCTGCCACATATCGATGCGATGGTAGATGCAACTTCTGGACACGAGATGCTCACATTTATGGACGCTTCCTCTGGATTTCAGCAAATTCAAATGGAGCCTGAAGATCAAGAAGCCACTGCTTTTATGACCCCAACAGGTATTTATTGTTATATTGCTATGCCTTTTGGTCTTAAAAATGAAGGTGCAACCTATCAAAGGTTAGTAAATATGATGTTCAAAGACCAACTGGGGGATACGATGGAAGTCTATATAGACGACATGGTGGTGAAGTCGAAGAAAGCTGAAGATCATCTGAAAGATCTTGAAGTAGCCTTCAATATCCTGGACAAATACAACATGAAGCTGAATCCAGCAAAATGTAATTTCGGAGTAGGAGCTGGAAAATTTCTGGGATATATGGTCACTAAAAGAGGAATAGAAGCGAGTCCAGAACAGATCAAAGCCATCTTGAATTTGAAGTCTCCATCTAATGCTAAAGATATCCAAAGGTTAACCGGAAGATTGGCAGCTTTGAATAGATTTATATCAAGATCTTCTGATAGGTGTAAAGAGTTTTATGACATCTTGAAAAAGAACAAAAGATTCGAATGGGGAGAAAAGCAAGAAGAAGCTTTCCAAGAATTAAAGAAATATCTCTCCACTCCATCATTGCTGGTCAAGCCTGAAGATGCTGAGCCTCTATATCTATACATGGCAGTATCTTCAAATGTAGTAAGTGCTGTCTTAGTAAAGGAAGCAGATGGTCTACAACATCCTGTTTACTACGTAAGTAAAAGTTTAATTGATGCTGAAACCAGGTATTCTCATCTTGAAAAACTCATACTTGCATTAGTTATGGCATCTACCAAACTTAGACATTATTTTGAAACGCATGCTATACATGTTAGAACTAATTATCCTATAAATGTGTACTTAGAAAACCTGAAGTATCTGGTAGAATGGCTAAATGGTCTGTAAAATTAAGTGCTTTTAATCTAATTTATGAACCTAGGACTGCAATAAAATCTCAAGCTTTAGCAGACTTTGTGGCTGATTTTAGTACTGATTTGCAACCTGAAGTAGATCTAGAAGTAAAAATGTTACAAGAAGCTACTGAAAAATGGATTCTATATACTGATGGCGCAGCCAATGTTAAAGGAATAGGATTAGGTATTATACTAAAATCGCCACAGGGGGATATCATACCCCAAGCAGTGAATTGTCATTTTATAGCTACTAATAATGAAGCAGAATATGAAGCTTTAATTTCTGGTATGCAACTGGCTAAAGACATGAACATTAGAAACCTTAAGGTATATGTGGATTCATTACTTTTAGCTAATCATTTTAATGGAACATATGCTGTAAAGGTGAAAAATTGATGCAATATTTAGAAATAGTTAAGAAACTGGCAAAGAATTTTGATTTATTTGATATAGAACAAGTACCTAGAGAAGAAAATACTGAAGCTGATGCTTTAGCAAATCTAGGATCAACACTTAAGATGTCACCAGAAACTAAGATTCCTATAATACATGTGTTACATCCTGCTATAGAATCGATTAATATCTTGGCTGTTCAAGATACAAAAACTGAAAACTCTGGGGACAATCAAAATTCCTGGACTAAATCGATAATAGAATATTTAAATACTGGGACAATCCCTAAAAATGAAAACTCAAGGAACTTTCCTTTGAAAACAGTGCATTATTCTATGATAAATGGTATTTTGTATAGAAAATCTCTTGCAGGACCATATCTTAGGTGCCTAGAATATCCCGAGACCAATGAGGTTCTTAAGGATATACATGAAGGAGAATGTGGAAATCACACAGCTGGGAGATCTCTATATTCAAAGATCTTGAGAACAGGTAATTATTGGCCAACTATGAAACGAGACGCAGAAGAATATGCAAAGAAATGTGATGCTTGTCAACGACATAGCAACATTTATCATCAACCAGCAGAACCCATGTATCCAGTTCTATCTCCATGGCTATTTATGAAATGGGGGATGGATATTGTTGGGCCAATGACTGAATCTTCAGCTGGAAAGAAGTTTTTCTTGGCCATGACGGATTATTTCTCAAAATGGATTGAAGCTGAAGCATATTCCAAGATACAAGAAACTCATGTCATATCTTTTATCAAAAGAAATATACTCACAAGATTTGGAGTTCCAGCAGAAATAATTTGTGATAATGGATCACAATTCATCGGCAAGAAGACTACAAATTTTTGTGAAAGATGGGGAATCAAGATGATTACTTCTACTCTAGTCCATCCTCAAGCCAATGGACAGGCAGAATCAAGCAATAAGATTATTATGAATAATCTAAAAAAGAGACTGGGACAAGCCAAAGGTAAATGGGCTGAAGAATTGCCATTTGTCTTGTGGGCTGACCGAACAACTTCGAAAGTGCTACTTGTAACACCCCACCGTTGGCGGAAACATGAGGTGTCATGAAAAGTACAGCACGACATGGAATTACATAGATACTGCTAAAATGAAATAGAATATAATAAGTATATTCCCAAAACATGAGTTCAAAGTCATAACGATGCTAGAACAGCTTGATACAATAAGCCCATAAACGGGATAGTCCAAGGCATGTAGCCTTAAAGTCTGACAATAAGCAATGGAGCATAAATCTTCGAAGTCCAGTCCTAGCATAAAAGTCTTTATCCCTGATTAGCCTGATTACCTGAAAAGTATACTAAAACGTGTCAACACAAAGGTTGGTGAGTTCGTAGGTTTTAGTCAAAAAGTCTAGTCAAGAAATAAGTCTTTTGTCGATTCTTTTAAGTCAAAACAAATATTTGTTCAATATAAAATGAGCAGAGTTACGCCATGTCAAGTCAACAATACAAGTCTCAATACCACAAGTCTCAAGTCTCAAAGTCCGGTCTTATGGTACCTGCCTCGATGTGAGTCATAAGACTCAAAGTCTAGTCTTACGATACCTGCATCATCAAGGTCCGGTCTTATGGTATCTGCCTCGATGTGAGTCATAAGACTCAAAGTCTAGTCTTACGATACCTGCATCATCAAGGTCCGGTCTTATGGTATCTGCCTCGATGTGAGTCATAAGACTCAAAGTCTAGTCTTACAGTACCTGCCTTAGTCCAAGTCTCCAAAGCACACAATAAGTACGTCCAAACAAGCACAACCATCAAGCACATAATCACACACATATAAACAAGAACAAGCACGTCACATGGCATCAATAACTCTATAGGCACAGGCTCGGTATTGAACATAAACAGAAATCGACAAAACTGTTTGAAAAAAAATAAGTATACTTTTCACCCCAAAACTGATAAAAGAGGGGCTACGAAACTCACCTGAAAGCAGCACAGTATAAGTATTCTAGATCAATGTCAAGAACACGAGCAGTCAGATACACCTGAAATAAGCTCACTATCTGTCCAACAGTCCTACATTGTCCACAAGTCACCCAGTAAGTACTTACTTAATATCACACGTCTATGTCCTATACTAGTGTCTTAGGAAATCCCATTATGTCTCGTTAAATGTCATAATATATATAATAGTCCCTTTATTCTTGTAAATGTCCAAATGAAATAATTAGTTAAATAATGTCACGTTTTATTGTCCATATCTCGTCAAGTACTCGTATGGAACGTCATTATGGTACCTGCCTCGATGTGAGTCATAAGACTCAAAGTCTAGTCTTACGATACCTGCATCATCAAGGTCCGGTCTTATGGTATCTGCCTCGATGTGAGTCATAAGACTCAAAGTCTAGTCTTACGATACCTGCATCATCAAGGTCCGGTCTTATGGTACCTGCCTCGATGTGAGTCATAAGACTCAAAGTCTAGTCTTACAGTACCTGCCTTAGTCCAAGTCTCCAAAGCACACAATAAGTACGTCCAAACAAGCACAACCATCAAGCACATAATCACACACATATAAACAAGAACAAGCACGTCACATGGCATCAATAACTCTATAGGCACAGGCTCGGTATTGAACATAAACAGAAATCGACAAAACTGTTTGAAAAAAAATAAGTATACTTTTCACCCCAAAACTGATAAAAGAGGGGCTACGAAACTCACCTGAAAGCAGCACAGTATAAGTATTCTAGATCAATGTCAAGAACACGAGCAGTCAGATACACCTGAAATAAGCTCACTATCTGTCCAACAGTCCTACATTGTCCACAAGTCACCCAGTAAGTACTTACTTAATATCACACGTCTATGTCCTATACTAGTGTCTTAGGAAATCCCATTATGTCTCGTTAAATGTCATAATATATATAATAGTCCCTTTATTCTTGTAAATGTCCAAATGAAATAATTAGTTAAATAATGTCACGTTTTATTGTCCATATCTCGTCAAGTACTCGTATGGAACGTCATTATAGAACATATATTAAGTCCGGAAAGTCATACGATTTATATAGTCTTTTCATGTCCATTTAAATTAATTCGTATATATATATATACTTAGGTCCAATGTCCATATTAATTCCGATGTCACAACATTAGGATCCAATTATAAACCCGCTCGAAGTTACCAACTCAATATTAACTTTGACCCAAAATTCCCTAAGTTTGACTTTTGACCAAAACCCTAATTTTAACTTTGACAAATCAATTCAAACTAATTTTGACTTTTCAAAATCCTTATCCAATTTTGACCAAAAACCTAAATCAATTTGACTTTGACCAATAAGAAAACTAATAAAATTTTTGACCAAGAATTACTAATTAATCCCAAAACTTAATTTTGACCAATCAAAAGTCCAAACAATACCAAATTAAACCCAACCCTAATTTTACCAAAAAGACCAAAATAGACACCATAAAAGTCTGCCCCTTTGACCGCCGTTGACCTGCGTTGACCGACGGTTGACCTACCCAAAACCAAAGGCAAATCTAGATCCAAACATAATACCCATTACAAATCACTTTTATAACCCGGATCTAAACTAGATCTAACCAAAAACAACCCGGAAATCTCTTTCATTCACGGTTTCAATTAATTTCGGTATATACACATGAACAAGAAACCAAAAATCACTTTACAACATCACATCTTACCCAAGAACAAAGATTTCGGACATAAGATTTCGGATCTAGAGATTTTCGTATATATATGTTGACATATTCTCTTATTGAACCGAAAACCACACATTTTTCTCAAGAAATTTCGGATCTATGAGCATATACCCAAACCAATCGAAATATATATATATGAATGTGCAAAAATTTCGGTTTTGAAGGGAGGAAGAAGGAGAAAAATCGATATATATATATATATTTTGTAGAAACTTCGGATCTATAAATTTATATACATACATACCCCGATTTATATATATAGAAGAAAAGAATTTCGGATTTTTACAGATATATATCTATTCATGGCCGAAAATATATGTATATATATGTAGAAAATCGTGATTTACATGAAGAACAAACACTTAGATGCATAAATCTTACCTAAGACTAAGAAAAATGAAGAATAAGATGAAGATTGATGGTGGTTTTGTGGTGGCCGTACGGTGGTTAGTGGTGGCCGCCGTTTTTAGAGAGAGAGAGGAGAAAGGGGGCGGCTAGGAGAAAGAGAGGAGGAGGGAGAAAGGGTTTGTGAGAAATGAGGGAGAGGTGGGAAGAATTTAGGGTTTTGTTAGGTCATAAACTCCCTTGCCTCACCCTTTGACTTTCTAATAAAATGGTTTGACCCGGCAATTCACGAATACTCGTGACCCGTAAATTCATTTTGTTGACATATTTAAATGTAACTTTTCAATAGCTTTCTGACGGATATAAACATGACCATATTTATTTATTAATTCTTTAGTTGATTGAATTTTAAGTATTTTACTTAATTTGGAATTTCCACATGACAACTAGTATTCCTCCTGTTTTCGAGTCCACGCACAATTTTCTCAAAGTCTGATTGCTCATAATGTCCGAACAAAGCATAAATCTATTAATTCCAAGGTCAAGTCTTACAGTCTAATGTCGTACATAAACGAAACGAACTAAAACGACCGGCAAAGTACTTCGGAAAATACGCTCAGATGACGGTTGTCACAGCATTACCCCGTTAAAAGAATTTCGTCCCGAAATTCAACTCGCACTAGTCCCATTAAACAATTGGGGGTATTTTGTCTTGAAATGATCTTCCCGTCCCAAAGTATACTCAGTCCCTCGCTTGAATTATAACGAACCTTAACGAGGGTATACTTGGTTTTCATTTATTTCTGCACCGCGCGATCCACAATCTCCAAAAAGCTCTTCAACGAAGTTAAAGTTATCGTCGATGTGGATTTCATCCATAGGCACATGACATTCCTCAATGTCTAGACATTTCCGAAGATGCGTCACATGAAATACGTCGTGAACTCTCTTAAGCTCTTCTGAAAGTCTCAACCGATAGGCTACCTTACAACCTCTTTCTAGTACCTCAAATGGTTTGATAAATCGTGGTCCGATCTTTCCACTTCTGACATATCTAACCACACCTTTCCAAGAGGAAACCTTCAAAAAGTACACGATCCAGTATTTAAGCCAAGAAATAAACCCTACACAAGGCATGTTAATAATCAAGTGAATGCAGTTGAAGAAGATGATGGGGTTGAATATCCTGCCCTTTCAACATACTGCTTTTCAGTATCAACGCCTGGCATTATAATGGCGCTCAAGGATCTAGGAGATAAAGTAAGGTGGCCACTAAAGAAGAACGATTCTTACTTCAAGAAGAAGGATCCTAGCCAATGGTGCGCGTATCATGAAGACTTTGGTCATCTTACTGAAGATTGCAAGATGTTGAGAAGGGAGATCTCTACTCTTCTGGGCAAAGGGTATCTTAAGGAACTCCTTGTAAGGAAGAAGGCTAAGGATCTTGAGGGCGTAGAATTTGCAAGGCCAAATTCGACCCAAAAAGCAGATTCTCCACCTCCAGACGCAAGAGTGATTAACACCATTTCTGGTGGATCAGAAGTATGTGGTACGACATATTCAGCAGCTAAAAGATTTGCGAAGCAAAGCAAAGCAGATAAAGGAGAAAAAGGCGTAAAGAAAGCTTCAATTTCTGATTATGATATTGTCTCTTTTGAAGACGATGACTTCGATGACATAATGGAACCTCATCACGACGGATTGGTTGTTACTTTTTTTATCGCTAACCATTATGTTCGCAGGATTTTAATAGATAATGGAAGCTCGGTAAATATTATCAAGCTAGAGACCCTGAGAAGGATGGATATTTCTGAAGACAATATTATTGGCAAGGCATCGCCATTAATTGGATTCAGTGGCGAAACCAAATATACTGTTGGTGAAATAAAACTGCCAGTATATGTTGGAGGGGTTAATTCCATGCAGAAATTTTGTGTAGTTGATACTCTTCCAGGATGCAATATAATTCTAGGAAGACCCTGGATTCACGAAATGAAGGCGGTACCATCAACATACCACCAATGTGTTAAAATGCCAACACCTTGGGGAGTGATCACTGTTAAAGGAGATCAACAAGAAGCTAGGGAATGCTATACATCCACCATGAAGTCAGCAGCCAGATCAACATTGCAATAGCAATTACAGAAGAGGGTCTTCGATGTAGATGAACCAGAAGAGCAAGATGTTAAAGAAGTGATTCTGGTCCCTGAAGATCCTAACATTAAAGTATTATTGGGCAAAAAGATTTCGAAAGACTTAGAAGTTGAACTTACAAGTTTCTTGAAAGCTAGAATGAAGACTTTTGCTTGGAAGCAAGAAGATATGACAGGAATATCTAAAGAGGTGATTACACACAAGCTTGGAATTGACAAGAGTTTCAAGCCAATTCAACAAAAAAGAAGAAAATTTGCTCCAGAAAGAAACGCAATTATCCAAGAAGATGTGGAAAGATTGTTAAAGGCAAAAATGATTAGGGAAGTAAAATTCCCTGAATGGTTGGCAAACGTAGTAGTGGTATAGAAGAAAAAGGGGAAATGGAGAGTTTGTGTAGATTTCACTGATCTTAACAAAGCATGCCCAAAAGACCCATTTCCGCTGCCACATATCGATGCGATGGTAGATGCAACTTCTGGACACGAGATGCTCACATTTATGGACGCTTCCTCTGGATTTCAGCAAATTCAAATGGAGCCTGAAGATCAAGAAGCCACTGCTTTTATGACCCCAACAGGTATTTATTGTTATATTGCTATGCCTTTTGGTCTTAAAAATGAAGGTGCAACCTATCAAAGGTTAGTAAATATGATGTTAAAGACCAACTGGGGGATACGATGGAAGTCTATATAGATGACATGGTGGTGAAGTCGAAGAAAGCTGAAGATCATCTGAAAGATCTTGAAGTAGCCTTCAATATCCTGGACAAATACAACATGAAGCTGAATCCAGCAAAATGTAATTTCGGAGTAGGAGCTGGAAAATTTCTGGGATATATGGTCACTAAAAGAGGAATAGAAGCGAGTCCAGAACAGATCAAAGCCATCTTGAATTTGAAGTCTCCATCTAATGCTAAAGATATCCAAAGGTTAACCGGAAGATTGGCAGCTTTGAATAGATTTATATCAAGATCTTCTGATAGGTGTAAAGAGTTTTATGACATCTTGAAAAAGAACAAAAGATTCGAATGGGGAGAAAAGCAAGAAGAAGCTTTCCAAGAATTAAAGAAATATCTCTCCACTCCACCATTGCTGGTCAAGCCTGAAGATGCTGAGCCTCTATATCTCTACATGGCAGTATCTTCAAATGCAGTAAGTGCTGTCTTAGTAAAGGAAGCAGATGGTCTACAACATCCTGTTTACTACGTAAGTAAAAGTTTAATTGATGCTGAAACCAGGTATTCTCATCTTGAAAAACTCATACTTGCATTAGTTATGGCATCTACCAAACTTAGACATTATTTTGAAACGCATGCTATACATGTTAGAACTAATTATCCTATAAAATGTGTGCTTAGAAAACCTGAAGTATCTGGTAGAATGGCTAAATGGTCTGTAAAATTAAGTGCTTTTAATCTAATTTATGAACCTAGGACTGCAATAAAATCTCAAGCTTTAGCAGACTTTGTGGCTGATTTTAGTACTGATTTGCAACCTGAAGTAGATCTAGAAGTAAAAATGTTACAAGAAGCTACTGAAAAATGGATTCTATATACTGATGGCGAACCAAATATACTGTTGGTGAAATAAAACTGCCAGTATATGTTGGAGGGGTTAATTCCATGCAGAAATTTTGTGTAGTTGATACTCTTCCAGGATGCAATATAATTCTAGGAAGACCCTGGATTCACGAAATGAAGGCGGTACCATCAACATACCACCAATGTGTTAAAATGCCAACACCTTGGGGAGTGATCACTGTTAAAGGAGATCAACAATAAGCTAGGGAATGCTATACATCCACCATGAAGTCAGCAGCCAGATCAACATTGCAATAGCAATTACAGAAGAGGGTCTTCGATGTAGATGAACCAGAAGAGCAAGATGTTAAAGAAGTGATTCTGGTCCCTGAAGATCCTAACATTAAAGTATTATTGGGCAAAAAGATTTCGAAAGACTTAGAAGTTGAACTTACAAGTTTCTTGAAAGCTAGAATGAAGACTTTTGCTTGGAAGCAAGAAGATATGACAGGAATATCTAAAGAGGTGATTACACACAAGCTTGGAATTGACAAGAGTTTCAAGCCAATTCAACAAAAAAGAAGAAAATTTGCTCCAGAAAGAAACGCAATTATCCAAGAAGATGTGGAAAGATTGTTAAAGGCAAAATGATTAGGGAAGTAAAATTCCCTGAATGGTTGGCAAACGTAGTAGTGGTATAGAAGAAAAAGGGGAAATGGAGAGTTTGTGTAGATTTCACTGATCTTAACAAAGCATGCCCAAAAGACCCATTTTCCTGCCACATATTGATGCGATGGTAATGCAACTTCTGGACACGAGATGCTCACATTTATGGACGCTTCCTCTGGATTTCAGCAAATTCAGATGGAGCCTGAAGATCAAGAAGCCACTGCTTTTATGACCCCAACAGGTATTTATTGTTATATTGCTATGCCTTTTGGTCTTAAAAATGAAGGTGCAACCTATCAAAGGTTAGTAAATATGATGTTCAAAGACCAACTGGGGGATACGATGGAAGTCTATATAGACGACATGGTGGTGAAGTCGAAGAAAGCTGAAGATCATCTGAAAGATCTTGAAGTAGCCTTCAATATCCTGGACAAATACAACATGAAGCTGAATCCAGCAAAATGTAATTTCGGAGTAGGAGCTGGAAAATTTCTGGGATATATGGTCACTAAAAGAGGAATAGAAGCGAGTCCAGAACAGATCAAAGCCATCTTGAATTTGAAGTCTCCATCTAATGCTAAAGATATCCAAAGGTTAACCGGAAGATTGGCAGCTTTGAATAGATTTATATCAAGATCTTCTGATAGGTGTAAAGAGTTTTATGACATCTTGAAAAAGAACAAAAGATTCGAATGGGGAGAAAAGCAAGAAGAAGCTTTCCAAGAATTAAAGAAATATCTCTCCACTCCACCATTGCTGGTCAAGCCTGAAGATGCTGAGCCTCTATATCTCTACATGGCAGTATCTTCAAATGCAGTAAGTGCTGTCTTAGTAAAGGAAGCAGATGGTCTACAACATCCTGTTTACTACGTAAGTAAAAGTTTAATTGATGCTGAAACCAGGTATTCTCATCTTGAAAAACTCATACTTGCATTAGTTATGGCATCTACCAAACTTAGACATTATTTTGAAACGCATGCTATACATGTTAGAACTAATTATCCTATAAATGTGTACTTAGAAAACCTGAAGTATCTGGTAGAATGGCTAAATGGTCTGTAAAATTAAGTGCTTTTAATCTAATTTATGAACCTAGGACTGCAATAAAATCTCAAGCTTTAGCAGACTTTGTGGCTGATTTTAGTACTGATTTGCAACCTGAAGTAGATCTAGAAGTAAAAATGTTACAAGAAGCTACTGAAAAATGGATTCTATATACTGATGGCGCAGCCAATGTTAAAGGAATAGGATTAGGTATTATACTAAAATCGCCACAGGGGGATATCATACCCCAAGCAGTGAATTGTCATTTTATAGCTACTAATAATGAAGCAGAATATGAAGCTTTAATTTCTGGTATGCAACTGGCTAAAGACATGAACATTAGAAACCTTAAGGTATATGTGGATTCATTACTTTTAGCTAATCATTTTAATGGAACATATGCTGTAAAGGTGAAAAATTGATGCAATATTTAGAAATAGTTAAGAAACTGGCAAGAATTTTGATTTATTTGATATAGAACAAGTACCTAGAGAAGAAAACACCGAGGCTGATGCTTTAGCAAATCTAGGGTCAACACTTAAGATGTCACCAGAAACTAAGATTCCTATAGTACATGTGTTACATCCTGCTATAAAATCGATTAATATCTTGGCTGTTCAAGATACAGAAACTGAAAACTCTGGGGATAATCAAAATTCCTGGACTAAATCGATAATAGAATATTTAAATACTGGGACAATCCCTAAAAATGAAAACTCAAGGAACTTTCCTTTGAAAACAGTGCATTATTCTATGATAAATGGTATTTTGTATAGAAAATCTCTTGCAGGACCATATCTTAGGTGCCTAGAATATCCCGAGACCAATGAGGTTCTTAAGGATATACATGAAGGAGAATGTGGAAATCACACAGCTGGGAGATCTCTATATTCAAAGATCTTGAGAACAGGTAATTATTGGCCAACTATGAAACGAGACGCAGAAGAATATGCAAAGAAATGTGATGCTTGTCAACGACATAGCAACATTTATCATCAACCGGCAGAACCCATGTATCTAGTTCTATCTCCATGGCTATTTATGAAATGGGGGATGGATATTGTTGGGCCAATGACTGAATCTTCAGCTGGAAAGAAGTTTTTCTTGGCCATGACGGATTATTTCTCAAAATGGATTGAAGCTGAAGCATATTCCAAGATACAAGAAACTCATGTCATATCTTTTATCAAAAGAAATATACTCACAAGATTTGGAGTTCCAGCAGAAATAATCTGTGAGAATTTCATCGGCAAGAAGACTACAAATTTTTGTGAAAGATGGGGAATCAAGATGATTACTTCTACTCTAGTCCATCCTCAAGCCAATGGACAGGCAGAATCAAGCAATAAGATTATTATGAATAATCTAAAAAAAAGACTGGGACAAGCCAAAGGTAAATGGGCTGAAGAATTGCCATTTGTCTTGTGGGCTGACCGAACAACTTCGAAAGTGCTACTTGTAACACCCCACCGTTGGCGGAAACATGAGGTGTCATGAAAAGTACAGCACGACATGGAATTACATAGATACTGCTAAAATGAAATAGAATATAATAAGTATATTCCCAAAACATGAGTTCAAAGTCATAACGATGCTAGAACAGCTTGATACAATAAGCCCATAAACGGGATAGTCAAAGGCATGTAGCCTTAAAGTCTGACAATAAGCAATGGAGCATAAATCTCCGAAGTCCAGTCCTAGCATAAAAGTCTTTATCCCTGATTAGCCTGATTACCTGAAAAGTATACTAAAACGTGTCAACACAAAGGTTGGTGAGTTCGTAGGTTTTAGTCAAAAAGTCTAGTCAAGAAATAAGTCTTTTGTCGATTCTTTTAAGTCAAAACAAATATTTGTTCAATATAAAATGAGCAGAGTTACGCCATGTCAAGTCAACAATACAAGTCTCAATACCACAAGTTTCAAGTCTCAAAGTCCGGTCTTATGGTACCTGCCTCGATGTGAGTCATAAGACTCAAAGTCTAGTCTTACGATACCTGCATCATCAAGGTCCGGTCTTATGGTATCTGCCTCGATGTGAGTCATAAGACTCAAAGTCTAGTCTTACGATACCTGCATCATCAAGGTCCGGTCTTATGGTACCTGCCTCGATGTGAGTCATAAGACTCAAAGTCTAGTCTTACAGTACCTGCCTTAGTCCAAGTCTCCAAAGCACACAATAAGTACGTCCAAACAAGCACAACCATCAAGCACATAATCACACACATATAAACAAGAACAAGCACGTCACATGGCATCAATAACTCTATAGGCACAGGCTCGGTATTGAACATAAACAGAAATCGACAAAACTGTTTGGAAAAAAATAAGTATACTTTTTACCCCAAAACTGATAAAAGAGGGGCTACGAAACTCACCTGAAAGCAGCACAGTATAAGTATTCTAGATCAATGTCAAGAACACGAGCAGTCAGATACACCTGAAATAAGCTCACTATCTGTCCAACAGTCCTACATTGTCCACAAGTCACCCAGTAAGTACTTACTTAATATCACACGTCTATGTCCTATACTAGTGTCTTAGGAAATCCCATTATGTCTCGTTAAATGTCATAATATATATAATAGTCCCTTTATTCTTGTAAATGTCCAAATGAAATAATTAGTTAAATAATGTCACGTTTTATTGTCCATATCTCGTCAAGTACTCGTATGGAACGTCATTATAGAACATATATTAAGTCCGGAAAGTCATACGATTTATATAGTCTTTTCATGTCCATTTAAATTAATTCGTATATATATATATACTTAGGTCCAATGTCCATATTAATTCCGATGTCACAACATTAGGATCCAATTATAAACCCGCTCGAAGTTACCAACTCAATATTAACTTTGACCCAAAATTCCCTAAGTTTGACTTTTGACCAAAACCCTAATTTTAACTTTGACAAATCAATTCAAACTAATTTTGACTTTTCAAAATCCTTATCCAATTTTGACCAAAAACCTAAATCAATTTGACTTTGACCAATAAGAAAACTAATAAAATTTTTGACCAAGAATTACTAATTAATCCCAAAACTTAATTTTGACCAATCAAAAGTCCAAACAATACCAAATTAAACCCAACCCTAATTTTACCAAAAAGACCAAAATAGACACCATAAAAGTCTGCCCCTTTGACCGCCGTTGACCTGTTGACCGACGGTTGACCGACCCAAAACCAAAGGCAAATCTAGATCCAAACATAATACCCATTACAAATCACTTTTATAACCCGGATCTAAACTAGATCTAACCAAAAACAACCCGGAAATCTCTTTCATTCACGGTTTCAATTAATTTCGGTATATACACATGAACAAGAAACCAAAAATCACTTTACAACATCACATCTTACCCAAGAACAAAGATTTCGGACATAAGATTTCGGATCTAGAGATTTTCGTATATATATGTTGACATATTCTCTTATTGAACCGAAAACCACACATTTTTCTCAAGAAATTTCGGATCTATGAGCATATACCCAAACCAATCGAAATATATATATATATATATGTATATATATATTATAGTGTATATTTTGTGTATATATATAATATAGTGTATATTTTGTGATATATATATATATATATATGTAGAAACTTATCTATAAATTTATATACATACATACCCCGATTTATATATATAGAAGAAAAGAATTTCGGATTTTTACAGATATATATCTATTCATGGCCGAAAATATATGTATATATATGTAGAAAATCGTGATTTACATGAAGAACAAACACTTAGATGCATAAATCTTACCTAAGACTAAGAAAAATGAAGAATAAGATGAAGATTGACGGTGGTTAGTGGTGGCCGCCGTTTTTAGAGAGAGAGAGGAGAAAGGGGGCGGCTAGGAGAAAGAGAGGAGGAGGGAGAAAGGGTTTGTGAGAAATGAGGGAGAGGTGGGAAGAATTTAGGGTTTTGTTAGGTCATAAACTCCCTTGCCTCACCCTTTGACTTTCTAATAAAATGGTTTGACCCGGCAATTCACGAATACTCGTGACCCGTAAATTCATTTTGTTGACATATTTAAATGTAACTTTTCAATAGCTTTCTGACGGATATAAACATGACCATATTTATTTATTAATTCTTTAGTTGATTGAATTTTAAGTATTTTACTTAATTTGGAATTTCCACATGACAACTAGTATTCCTCCTGTTTTCGAGTCCACGCACAATTTTCTCAAAGTCTGATTGCTCATAATGTCCGAACAAAGCATAAATCTATTAATTCCAAGGTCAAGTCTTACAGTCTAATGTCGTACATAAACGAAACGAACTAAAACGACCGGCAAAGTACTTCGGAAAATACGCTCAGATGACGGTTGTCACAGCATTACCCCGTTAAAAGAATTTCGTCCCGAAATTCAACTCGTACTAGTCCCATTAAACAATTGGGGGTATTTTGTCTTGAAATGATCTTCCCGTCCCAAAGTATACTCAGTCCCTCGCTTGAATTATAACGAACCTTAACGAGGGTATACTTGGTTTTCATTTATTTCTGCACCGCGCGATCCACAATCTCCAAAAAGCTCTTCAACGAAGTTAAAGTTATCGTCGATGTGGATTTCATCCATAGGCACATGACATTCCTCAATGGCTAGACATTTCCGAAGATGCGTCACATGAAATACGTCGTGAACTCTCTTAAGCTCTTCTGAAAGTCTCAACCGATAGGCTACCTTACAACCTCTTTCTAGTACCTCAAATGGTTTGATAAATCGTGGTCCGATCTTTCCACTTCTGACATATCTAACCACACCTTTCCAAGAGGAAACCTTCAAAAAGTACACGATCCTCAACACTGAATTCCAAAGGTCTACGCCTGATGTCAGCATACTTCTTTTGTCATTCACGTGCTAATCTAAGTCGCTCCTTAATCTGAATTATTTTCTCGGCAGTCTCTTCAATAAGCTCAGGCCCAACCAACTGGCTATCGCCAAAGTCAGACCACGCAACAGGTGACCTACACTTCCGTCAATACAATGCCTTGAAAGGATCCATATCAATACTCGCGTGATAACTATTGTTGTAAGAGAATTCTTTCAAATGTAGATGGTCATCGCAGTTACCTCCAAAATCTAAGACACATGCTCTCAACATGTCTTCTAAAGTCTGAATTGTACGCTCACTCTGACCATCGGTTTGAGGATGGTACGTCGTACTCATGTCTATCCTAGTCCCAGAGGCCTTCTGAAACCCTCGCCAAAATTGAGAATTAAAGCGAGTATCTCTGTCTGAGATAATCGAAACTAGTATGCCATGTTTCGACACGACTTCCTTTACATACTTCCTCACCAATTTCTCTGTGGAGTCTTTCTCACGAATGGCCAAGAAATTGGCAGACTTTGTCAGTCTATCAACAATCACCCATATCATATCATGACTCTCTTTTGTTCTAAGCAGTTTTGTAATAAAACCCATAGTCATACATTTCCACTTCCATTCAGGAATTTCTGGTTGTCTGAGTAATCCAACAGATTTCTGATATTCCACTTTCACCTATAAACACGTCAGGCATCGACTTACAAACTCAGCGACATCCTTCTTCATGTCATGCCACCAATAAAAACTCACGCAAGTCATAGCACATCTTGTCAGCATTCGGTTGTACCGAATATATTGAGTTATGAGCTTCATTCATACTCAATTTCCGTAAATCACTATTGAAAGGATCCCATAGTCTGTTCACGAAATACAAGCCTCCATCGTCTCTTTCATCCAGATAGTGTTCCATACCTTGTAGTTCCTTCTTAAGGAGTCCTTCATCGCCAACAACCCTTGTCTGTGCTTCTATGATCTGATCTCTAACACTACTGCAATGCTCATCACACGTACTCGTCTAGGCTTAACCCTTTCCTTACGGCTCAGAGTGTCAGCCACTACATTAGCTTTTCTCAGGTGATCACGAATGTCACAATTGTAATCACTAAGTAACTCAAGCCATCTCCTTTGCCTCATATTCAGATCTTGTTGCGTGAAGATATGCTGCACCCTTTTGTGGTCCGTATAGTTTACACACTTGGTTCCATACAAATAATGCCTCCAACACTTTAATGCAAATACCACTGCTCCTAACTCCAAGTCATGAGTTGTGTAATTCTTCTCATGGATCTTCAGTTGTCGCGAGGCGTACGCAATCACCTTGGCTCTTTGCATGAGCACACAACCTACTCTTTGACCCGATGCATTGCAGTATACTACAAAGTCATCAGATCCTTCAGGCAGACTCAAAATCGGCGCATTACATAACCTATCCTTTAAATTCTGAAATGCTTCTTCTTGTTTCTCGCCCCAAACATACGGTCTGTCTTTCTGCGTCAATTGCGTTAGCGGCAACGTAATCTTAGAAAATTTCTCAATGAACTATCTATAATAACTCGCCAGACCAAGGAACTGTCTAACCTTAGCCGGCGTATCTAACGTTCTCCAATTCTTAACCAAATCACCCTTGCTAGGATCCACATGTATTTCATCCTTGCTCACAACATGTCTCAAAAAGTATACCTCATTCAGCCAGAATTCACATTTAGAGAACTTTCCATACAGTTTTTCTTTCCTCAACAATTCTAGTACTTTTCTCAAGTGTTCAGTATGTTCCTCTTTTGTCTTTGAGTAATTCAGGATGCCGTCGATAAACACAATAACAAAACTTGTCCAAATACGGTCGACACACTCTATTCGTCAAGTCCATGCATACTGCCGGAGCGTTAGTTAATCCAAAGGGCATCACTGTAAATTCAAATTGTCCATATCTCGTCCTAAAAGCGGTTTTTGGTATGTCGTCCCCATGTACACGTAATCGATGATACCCTGAACGTTAGTCAATCTTTGAGAACACTTTGCACCTTGAAGCTGGTCGAACAGATCATCAATCCTAGGAAAGGAATAATAATTCTTCACCGTTAACTTACTCCGCTCACGATAGTCGATACACACACGAAATGAACCATCCTTCTTTTTGACGAATAAACAGGTGATGCGTTAGGAACAAGGCTAATATGAAAATCAAGTTGTCGAGACGGAGGTACGCCGGGTAAATCATCAGGGAAAAACATCCTGATAGTCACGAACGACGGGGACATTAATCAAGCTAACCCTCTTCACAGACACATGACACGGCCCTCAAAAGACTCAAGCTTCTCACCCTAGACTTCTAGTATCTCACCATTAGGTAAGGGAATTCTAACGATTTTTGCACTACATAGAATCGTCGAGTCGACCAAGGACATCCAGTCCATACCAACAATAACGTCAAAACACCCCATTACAAAGGTACTAAGTCAATAGGAGAATTATAATTATTAAAGTCTAATGTGCACGAACGAACGACCTAGTCCAACTAGCTCTCAGTTAACCATTTGTACGTCAAAATATATATATATACGTATGACTCGGTCTAGTATCCAATAAGGAAACAAAACTAGTCGCGGTAAAACTATAATCAGCTCTCGAGTCGAAGAACAGTAGCATAAAGATCATTCAGAAGAAGTCCCTGTAGCACAATCGAATCGTTACGAGTCTCTATTGCATTTAGTACGTAAGTCCGACCTCTAGCAGCTAACTTGATCGCCTCTATTCTGACGGGTCCAACAATCTGTAGCTGATTAGGATGAACTTCCACCTGAACCTGTCACTCAACACACTGAACCAACTCATCAGTCATAGCCTCAGATCTCAATATAGTCGTTTCCAGAGTAAGCGGATGAACAACAGCCATAGTCGACCTAACCTAAGGGATCAACCTATGAAGATACTTCTCGATGCCTTTTCTCTCGGAATTCAAATGTAAAACAAGCCTTGACAACTCATTTAAACGTGTAGCATAACCAACATGATCAACAATAATCATCTTATGCTCCAAAAGTTCTCAATGTAACCTTATCAGTTCAGTTGCTGTACAGAACTTTCTCGTCAACAACTCCTTAAAATTTTACCAAGACACCGCCTCAGCCACTACTCTGCATCTGGCT
>CM067169.1:92411460-92485075 GCA_034093135.1 Erigeron breviscapus | reverse complement strand
GTATGTCGTCCTCATGTACACGTAATCGATGATACCCTGAACGTTAGTCAATCTTTGAGAACACTTTGCACCTTGAAGCTGGTCGAACAGATCATCAATCCTAGGAAAGGAATAATAATTCTTCACCGTTAACTTACTCCGCTCACGATAGTCGATACACACACGAAATGAACCATCCTTCTTTTTGACGAATAAACAGGTGATGCGTTAGGAACAAGGCTAATATGAAAATCAAGTTGTCGAGACGGAGGTACGCCGGGTAAATCATCAGGGAAAAACATCCTGATAGTCACGAACGACGGGGACATTAATCAAGCTAACCCTCTTCACAGACACATGACACGGCCCTCAAAAGACTCAAGCTTCTCACCCTAGACTTCTAGTATCTCACCATTAGGTAAGGGAATTCTAACGATTTTTGCACTACATAGAATCGTCGAGTCGACCAAGGACATCCAGTCCATACCAACAATAACGTCAAAACACCCCATTACAAAGGTACTAAGTCAATAGGAGAATTATAATTATTAAAGTCTAATGTGCACGAACGAACGACCTAGTCCAACTAGCTCTCAGTTAACCATTTGTACGTCAAAATATATATATATACGTAAGACTCGGTCTAGTATTCAATAAGGAAACAAAACTAGTCGCGACAAAACTATAATCAGCTCTCGAGTCAAAGAACAGTAGCATAAAGATCATTCAGAAGAAAGTCCCTGTAGCACAATCGAATCGTTACGAGTCTCTATTGCATTTAGTACGTAAGTACGACCTCTAGCAGCTTGAACTTGATCGCCTCTATTCTGACGGGTCCAACAATCTGTAGCTGATTAGGATGAACTTCCACCTGAACCTGTCACTCAACACACTGAACCAACTCATCAGTCATAGCCTCAGATCTCAATATAGTCGTTTCCAGAGTAAGCGGATGAACAACAGCCATAGTCGACCTAACCTGAGGGATCAACCTACGAAGATACTTCTCGATGCCTTTGCTCTCGGATTCAAATGTAAAACAAGCCTTGACAACTCATTTAAACGTGTAGCATAACCAACATGATCAACAATAATCATCTTATGCTCCAAAAGTTCTCAATGTAACCTTATCAGTTCAGTTGCTGTACAGAACTTTCTCGTCAACAACTCCTTAAAATTTTACCAAGACACCGCCTCAGCCACTACTCTGCATCTGGCTCGACATTGACCATTCCACCAAGACAGCACATCCAAGGTAAATAATTTTGTCACATAAATTACCCTCTGACCAGGAGTAAACCCACTAATGCCATCACAACTTCCATCTATCTAACCATTGAATAAACTTGACTGCTCCACCTCTGCCGTCATAATCTCGCACACCACAATCCTTGAAGTTTTTGTAAGTAAAACATTTGACACCACTTCTAGACTCTCTTAGTACATTTCCAATATGAATTCTCTCATCAGCGTCTTCATAGTATTCATTGGCACCCTCATTCACTACTTCTGCATACTACGCATCCTCAGCTTCATTATAAGTCGGCCCTTCGTTCGTCGCATTTCGTGCATTTCGTGCCAGGAGAGCATTGACGACTTCAATAATCACGGCGATCGTCTCCGTTCGCAGTAGCTCTCGTCTCACCGTTATTCCACACACGTTAGTATATCTCTAGAACGTTAGACGCGAAGAAACGCTCGAAAATGTCAATGTCTATGTCACATGTTACACTCAGCAAACTCTCTCGTCTTATGGTCTAAGGGATGCTATCTAGAACTTAAACTAGTCATGCAGTTCACGTCAATGCAATACATATATATATACTAATAATATATAACCCTAAATCGCAGTTAAAATGTGGTCCGAATCTAACACCTACATCTGTTGCACTAGTGGTGTATGTATACAGGGTGTACCAGCGGCTAACCCTCCACACCCCTAGTACATCTAATGCAAGGTCGGATCACGGTACTGGTATGCTCTCCAGGTATTGGTCGGGTATGTATACAGGGTGTACCAGCGGCTAACCCTCCACCCAACCAACACCCATTAAGCAGACCAGGGTTGCTACCACACTCTCACTACAAGTGCAATCCATTAGGTCAAAAACTGTCGTAAAACAGGGAGATAATCGCAGAAAGTTGATCAGGCTTTTCCTTGCTATCTTTCCTGCAATACTAGTTAGTGCCATCACTTCATCTTGCTCTAATACACATAAATAATCACAACAGCACCAAAGCACACAGTCATCAAAGTACACAGTCACCAAATGACAGCCACAGTCAAAATAAGCACAGGGATAATAAGTCTTAAGATAACATGAACTCAAAATATAAGCGACGTTAGCACGTCTAGAATGCATCTATGATTCCTATCGTAAATGCTATATGGGGTTCTTAGGTTATAGTCTAGGCTTTTCCACCTAATTTTCTATAACCACGGCTCTGATACCATTCTGTAACACCCCACCGTTGGCGGAAACATGAGGTGTCATGAAAAGTACAGCACGACATGGAATTACATAGATACTACTAAAATGAAATAGAATATAATAAGTATATTCCCAAAACATGAGTTCAAAGTCATAACGATGCTAGAACAGCTTGATACAATAAGCCCATAAACGGGATAGTCAAAGGCATGTAGCCTTAAAGTCTGACAATAAGCAATGGAGCATAAATCTCCGAAGTCCAGTCCTAGCATAAAAGTCTTTATCCCTGATTAGCCTGATTACCTGAAAAGTATACTAAAATGTGTCAACACAAAGGTTGGTGAGTTCGTAGGTTTTAGTCAAAAAGTCTAGTCAAGAAATAAGTCTTTTGTCGATTCTTTTAAGTCAAAACAAATATTTGTTCAATATAAAATGAGCAGAGTTACGCCATGTCAAGTCAACAATACAAGTCTCAATACCACAAGTCTCAAGTCTCAAAGTCCGGTCTTATGGTACCTGCCTCGATGTGAGTCATAAGACTCAAAGTCTAGTCTTACGATACCTGCATAGTCCAAGTCTCCAAAGTCCGGTCTTATGGTACCTGCCTCGATGTGAGTCATAAGACTCAAAGTCTAGTCTTACGATACCTGCATCATCAAGGTCCGGTCTTATGGTATCTGCCTCGATGTGAGTCATAAGACTCAAAGTCTAGTCTTACGATACCTGCATCATCAAGGTCCGGTCTTATGGTACCTGCCTCGATGTGAGTCATAAGACTCAAAGTCTAGTCTTACGATACCTGCATCATCAAGGTCCGGTCTTATGGTACCTGCCTCGATGTGAGTCATAAGACTCAAAGTCTAGTCTTACGATACCTGCATCATCAAGGTCCGGTCTTATGGTACCTGCCTCGATGTGAGTCATAAGACTCAAAGTCTAGTCTTACGATACCTGCATCATCAAGGTCCGGTCTTATGGTACCTGCCTCGATGTGAGTCATAAGACTCAAAGTCTAGTCTTACGATACCTGCATCATCAAGGTCCGGTCTTATGGTACCTGCCTCGATGTGAGTCATAAGACTCAAAGTCTAGTCTTACGATACCTGCATCATCAAGGTCCGGTCTTATGGTACCTGCCTCGATGTGAGTCATAAGACTCAAAGTCTAGTCTTACGATACCTGCATCATCAAGGTCCGGTCTTATGGTACCTGCCTCGATGTGAGTCATAAGACTCAAAGTCTAGTCTTACGATACCTGCATCATCAAGGTCCGGTCTTATGGTACCTGCCTCGATGTGAGTCATAAGACTCAAAGTCTAGTCTTACGATACCTGCATCATCAAGGTCCGGTCTTATGGTACCTGCCTCGATGTGAGTCATAAGACTCAAAGTCTAGTCTTACGATACCTGCATCATCAAGGTCCGGTCTTATGGTACCTGCCTCGATGTGAGTCATAAGACTCAAAGTCTAGTCTTACGATACCTGCATCATCAAGGTCCGGTCTTATGGTACCTGCCTCGATGTGAGTCATAAGACTCAAAGTCTAGTCTTACGATACCTGCATCATCAAGGTCCGGTCTTATGGTACCTGCCTCGATGTGAGTCATAAGACTCAAAGTCTAGTCTTACGATACCTGCATCATCAAGGTCCGGTCTTATGGTACCTGCCTCGATGTGAGTCATAAGACTCAAAGTCTAGTCTTACGATACCTGCATCATCAAGGTCCGGTCTTATGGTACCTGCCTCGATGTGAGTCATAAGACTCAAAGTCTAGTCTTACGATACCTGCATCATCAAGGTCCGGTCTTATGGTACCTGCCTCGATGTGAGTCATAAGACTCAAAGTCTAGTCTTACGATACCTGCATCATCAAGGTCCGGTCTTATGGTACCTGCCTCGATGTGAGTCATAAGACTCAAAGTCTAGTCTTACGATACCTGCATCATCAAGGTCCGGTCTTATGGTACCTGCCTCGATGTGAGTCATAAGACTCAAAGTCTAGTCTTACGATACCTGCATCATCAAGGTCCGGTCTTATGGTACCTGCCTCGATGTGAGTCATAAGACTCAAAGTCTAGTCTTACGATACCTGCATCATCAAGGTCCGGTCTTATGGTACCTGCCTCGATGTGAGTCATAAGACTCAAAGTCTAGTCTTACGATACCTGCATCATCAAGGTCCGGTCTTATGGTACCTGCCTCGATGTGAGTCATAAGACTCAAAGTCTAGTCTTACGATACCTGCATCATCAAGGTCCGGTCTTATGGTACCTGCCTCGATGTGAGTCATAAGACTCAAAGTCTAGTCTTACGATACCTGCATCATCAAGGTCCGGTCTTATGGTACCTGCCTCGATGTGAGTCATAAGACTCAAAGTCTAGTCTTACGATACCTGCATCATCAAGGTCCGGTCTTATGGTACCTGCCTCGATGTGAGTCATAAGACTCAAAGTCTAGTCTTACGATACCTGCATCATCAAGGTCCGGTCTTATGGTACCTGCCTCGATGTGAGTCATAAGACTCAAAGTCTAGTCTTACAGTACCTGCCTTAGTCCAAGTCTCCAAAGCACACAATAAGTACGTCCAAACAAGCACAACCATCAAGCACATAATCACACACATATAAACAAGAACAAGCACGTCACATGGCATCAATAACTCTATAGGCACAGGCTCGGTATTGAACATAAACAGAAATCGACAAAACTGTTTGGAAAAAAATAAGTATACTTTTTACCCCAAAACTGATAAAAGAGGGGCTACGAAACTCACCTGAAAGCAGCACAGTATAAGTATTCTAGATCAATGTCAAGAACACGAGCAGTCAGATACACCTGAAATAAGCTCACTATCTGTCCAACAGTCCTACATTGTCCACAAGTCACCCAGTAAGTACTTACTTAATATCACACGTCTATGTCCTATACTAGTGTCTTAGGAAATCCCATTATGTCTCGTTAAATGTCATAATATATATAATAGTCCCTTTATTCTTGTAAATGTCCAAATGAAATAATTAGTTAAATAATGTCACGTTTTATTGTCCATATCTCGTCAAGTACTCGTATGGAACGTCATTATAGAACATATATTAAGTCCGGAAAGTCATACGATTTATATAGTCTTTTCATGTCCATTTAAATTAATTCGTATATATATATATACTTAGGTCCAATGTCCATATTAATTCCGATGTCACAACATTAGGATCCAATTATAAACCCGCTCGAAGTTACCAACTCAATATTAACTTTGACCCAAAATTCCCTAAGTTTGACTTTTGACCAAAACCCTAATTTTAACTTTGACAAATCAATTCAAACTAATTTTGACTTTTCAAAATCCTTATCCAATTTTGACCAAAAACCTAAATCAATTTGACTTTGACCAATAAGAAAACTAATAAAATTTTTGACCAAGAATTACTAATTAATCCCAAAACTTAATTTTGACCAATCAAAAGTCCAAACAATACCAAATTAAACCCAACCCTAATTTTACCAAAAAGACCAAAATAGACACCATAAAAGTCTGCCCCTTTGACCGGCGTTGACCGGCGTTGACCGACGGTTGATCGACCCAAAACCAAAGGCAAATCTAGATCCAAACATAATACCCATTACAAATCACTTTTATAACCCGGATCTAAACTAGATCTAACCAAAAACAACCCGGAAATCTCTTTCATTCACGGTTTCAATTAATTTCGGTATATACACATGAACAAGAAACCAAAAATCACTTTACAACATCACATCTTACCCAAGAACAAAGATTTCGGACATAAGATTTCGGATCTAGAGATTTTCGTATATATATGTTGACATATTCTCTTATTGAACCGAAAACCACACATTTTTCTCAAGAAATTTCGGATCTATGAGCATATACCCAAACCAATCGAAATATATATATATGAATGTGCAAAAATTTCGGTTTTGAAGGGAGGAAGAAGGAGAAAAATCGATATATATATATATATTTTGTAGAAACTTCGGATCTATAAATTTATATACATACATACCCCGATTTATATATATATATATTTTGTAGAAACTTCGGATCTATAAATTTATATACATACATACCCCGATTTATATATATAGAAGAAAAGAATTTCGGATTTTTACAGATATATATCTATTCATGGCCGAAAATATATGTATATATATGTAGAAAATCGTGATTTACATGAAGAACAAACACTTAGATGCATAAATCTTACCTAAGACTAAGAAAAATGAAGAATAAGATGAAGATTGTGGTGGTTTTGTGGTGGCCGTACGGTGGTTAGTGGTGGCCGCCGTTTTTAGAGAGAGAGAGGAGAAAGGGGGCGGCTAGGAGAAAGAGAGGAGGAGGGAGAAAGGGTTTGTGAGAAATGAGGGAGAGGTGGGAAGAATTTAGGGTTTTGTTAGGTCATAAACTCCCTTGCCTCACCCTATGACTTTCCAATAAAATGGTTTGAGTCCCAAATATAGATGAATAACTAAACCCGACTGGCAAGTACAACTGATCTTGATGGACAAGTTTAGTTTACGATCCAGATATGGATAACAAGAAACAATTGAATTAAAATAAAATGCAAGAACAAATTGGCAGAAACTATATAAAGATATATATAAGTATAATCAAGTATGTAGCATTGAGACACGTTGTTTTCTTTCAAATGTATTTGGTTTATTGATATATATAAACAAATACAAGGATTGTTGCGGAACAAAGATAAACACCCAAGTGTAAGTATCTAAACAATCCTGAAAAAACAAGTGATCTAAATAACTTGGAAATACTCGTAAGTTTACTTAGAGTATATCTCACAAGTTGCAATGCTAAAGTTTCTAAGCCATTTGCAAGTTATGAGAAGACTTTGTATTTATAGACCAAGTCCATGATGACATGGACAAGATCGCATAAAAGTGGTTGTGAGCATTTAAGGAATTAAACCTAATTCCTTACATGCTTGTACTAGGAAGAGTATATAAGTCAGTTGATGTGACTTATAGTACTATGTTCCAAACCTATACTTTTACCTTGTACCTTTTATTAATAGATAAATCTATTAACTGGGTAAAGGTATGCAAAGTAAAAAGTCTTCCTCGTAATCAGTGTAAAGTGTTGTAAATACTTTATACTGAGATGCTTCAGTCTTCGATCTGGTAGAATCACTTTTTGCTCGCTTCTGAGATGATTCTCTTCTTCATACTTCAGTCTTTGACTTCAGAATGAATGTTTCAGATTTGTCTCGATCTGAACTGAAGTGAAGCTTCAGTGAAGGAATTCTGAGATGGCTCAGAATCCTGTGCAAACTTCTTCACTAAACTTCAAGCTATTTCTGAACAAATTATACTTGGTTGATTTTTGACCTAACAAATTTCCCCTATTTGTTCTGAAATAGTGCATGCATCTCAGACTTCTATCTATACATGTTTGTAAGTCTGAAATGCAAGTTTTTGTTTAAGTTGTAAAAATTTTCTAAGTACATCTTATAGATCATTGATGTCTCAGAATTTTACTTGTGGTTTTTCTAACTTAAACTTACCATCTACTTATTGGTTAGAATTTGCAACATATATATACAAACTAAAATGTTTGTTACAAATGTAAATATATTACAAGTACATGATAAACTGAAAAAAAGGAACTACTTCTTGGCAGGCCTTGAACCAGAAGGTGCTTCAGTAGGTTTCCTTTTCAGTGGAGAGTGACCCTTCTTTCCAAACAGTCTGCTTTCAATCTCTACCTTGGCTTGCATCTTTTGTTGGATTCTTGATAACCATGCACCAATTTGAGCAGACTTTGGCTTCCCCTTCAGAATCTGGATCATCTCCCTATGCTCTGAAATCCCAAACTCGTGAACTGAAACTTGATTGTATTCTTCAGCTGCCCTACCTTCTCTTTTCACAATCAAATCAAACAACTTCAATCCATCAGCCTTTTTAATTTCCATATCAATGATTTTGGCTGGATGCGATCGATGATTCATGTAATGATCATATTGGTCCTTCTCATGTTTTCTTTCAAGTTCAGCAACATCATCAGATGGTTTGAGGGAAGTAAAGACAACATCACGAGAATTCTTTCTTGCAGACCTTGTTCCAGTCACTTTGGGCTTTGTGGGTGGTCTGAATAACTCTTTCTCAACCTTCAGAACTTCGGCCAGAATTTCTTTCCTTTTGATTGCCATTTCTTTTTCTCTGTTTTTCTTTAAGTCTTCAATGGACAACTTGAAGGTCAGACTCTCCAACTTTTGTTCCAGAGGTGAATAATTCATCCCACATTCATATTCAAGCATATCAACAACAGCCTTTTGCACTCTTGGATCATTTTTGATTTTTAAGTATCTTTCCAGAGATAAACCAAGAGCTGCAGCATCTATATGATCAAGGGTCTCCATCTTCAGATGTTGTTCCCTTTCTCTTTCTTTGTTTTCCCCCCACATAATAAATTGATTGGAGACCTGCTTTTGCAAAGCTTCCAATTTCTTACTATCAGCATCAAGATCGTGCAAGGGATAACCATGCTCATCCACATTCTCACCAACAATAATTCCAGAACCCTTTGAACTTTTCTTTGGTTCTTCCACTGCTTGGGCCTTGCCCTTGCCCTTGTCTTTCTTAGCAGGTTCAGTTTCAGATTTCTGAACTTGTTCCCCCTGAACTGAGGCACTACCAGATGGTACCTCAGTTTGCTTCTTGGTTGCTTCAATCATTTCTTGAGTACTGGCCAGCAAACCAATAGGCACACTTCCCCCTTTGGGAATCTCTAAAGGCATTTTTGCATAAAGATCAATTGTAGTTTTAATTGCCTTCAGTGGTTCCCAACTTTGTTGTTCCAGGCAATCACATATACCCTTTGCCATTGTAGCAAACTGAGCCCTTAATCTGAATGATGAATTAAGGTTCAGTGCTTCTTGATCTTTCAAGTCCTTCAACATTTTTCTATCTTCTTCAGTGAAAGAAGCAGGGGGAGGAGGAGCAACAACAGTTTCTTTCTTTAGAAGAGTTAGAATTTCATCTAACTGTTCGGACTGATTCTGAACTGAACTTTCAAGATTGGACACTTGATCTTTAACTTCATTCACAGCCTTGTCCACTTTGTCATTTGTGTTTTTGGTTAGTTCAGCAATCATCACTCTAACCTTCTGACCAACCTTTTCAGAAACGGAATCTGAAATCTGAGCAGCTAGATTCTGAGTTAGCTCAGACTTCAGATTATCCAAAATACCAACACCGATAGAAGCCCCAAGTTCTTTTTCATCAACACTTGTGTTAGAAATACAATTTAGTGGTGTTAAATTGTAAATAAAGTTACATTTTATATTGTTGATAAAGTGCAAGGGGTCAAAGTGATAATTGTAATTAGGCATATATAAACCCCTTGCCTTCTCATTTGTAAAAAAACTTTGAACATAATTAAAACACATTTGACTAATTCACTCTCTCCTCCCTATCATCTTCAACCTCTTTCCTCACATACTAAAACACACACATTCCTCCATTGTTACTCAATTAAGCTCAAGATCATATCTAACAATTGATATCAGAGCATAATCGGTGTATCCGAACGATCCACAAACATATCCGTAACCGATTTTGTTCATAATTTTGAGAATTTGAGCTTAAAATTGATTCTGAAATTTCTGATTACTGATGAAATTGAAGCTGAATTGTGATTCTGAGTGTGATTTAGAAGTGGATTAATGTTCAATTACCTGAATTCAGTGGTTAATTTCGATTTTTAGATCGTAATTGGTTGAGTTCGTGAGTTTCTGTATTCTAGACTAAGAAAAGTCAACAAGTTCATTTTTCATGGCGACAGTGATGCTTTCACGTGTTTGATCAGAGGCAGTTACTGTACATTGACAATTTCAATCTTCATTTTACAATTTTTTACATTTTATAAAACAGAAAAAAAAAAAAAAAAAAAAGGCAGAAAAGAAAAACATCAAATTTTACATAACTTCTCTCTTCAAATTGATCTTCATTGTTGATCGTTTGAAGCTGAAATTTACGAGGTTTTGTTCGCGGTCGAATCCTGATCGTAATCGTCTTTTCAATTTCTCGATTTGACAATTTTTGGTGACGGTTGAATTTTCCGGCGAGCTTTAATCGACTTAATTTTCAGTGAGGATTTGTTCGCGGTTTCATTTAGAGTATTTTGGTGGTGGTGACAAGTGTTAATCTGAAGGAAAGAAGGTTTAATCGGTGTTTGAAGGTTTTCCGGTGAAGTCTTTCCAGAATCCGGCCGCCGTGGTTAGTGTTGAATTGTTCCAGCCAAGAACTAGCCATTTGCCGAGCTAACCGTTCACAAAACTCGTGTTTGCCGAGTTATCTTCACGACCAGCATACCCATACTCGTGGTTGCCGAGCTAAAGTCTCGACCAAAAGTTGTGTTCATTCTCAAACTTCTTCTCACTACCAGCAAAAACTTTCTTCTGATCATACTTAGGAGCATCCGCATTTCTAGCATAAGAAGACACTGATGATGTCCTAAGTTGATTGTTTGTTGGTTTCTTCTTGAAGAATTTTTTCTTGAAAGCCTTGGTGAAATAAGCGAGTTCTTTGTACATCTGTTTCTGTTTTTCATCCAGATCAGAATCACTCATCTCACTTGAATCAGAATTAGTTTGATCTTCTACAAAACTGTGTCTTGACATTCTTGAAACCTTCTTTTCTGCAACCAAAGCCAATGGATCAGTATGGATACTCTCTTCTTTCTTCTTCTGAATCCTCTTCACATCTTCCACATTCAATTGTAGTTTCTCAAACAGTGTATGGTTCTTCAATGATATGACCAATACTTAGCTGTTCTATATCTGCAGTGTATAGACTTTGATCTGGATAAGGCACATTAATCTTTCTCTTCACAACTTCAAATCCTATCTGAAAATCTTCCAATGAAGCATATTGAATGCAACTTGACATGTATCTTTTCACAGCATCAAAAGCAACAACATCTTCTTGGTATCTTTGTATGGCATTCAGGAAATGATTGTAAAGGAAGATAATGTCGTCCACTGGCAAAAGTTTAAATTGGGCTTCTGTGAACCGGTAGATCTTGTTATTATCCCTCTTGACATGAAAACATGGGATAGAAATAGAAACTCTCTTAATCAGGATCACCCTGATCAGCACTAAAATCTTATGGTTTCTCTGTTCTTTCAGCAACTTTGGGTTATATTGTTTTGTAAGTTTAAGAAGCGCTGTATATTCTTCGATTTGCCTGGCTTCCTTAAACTTGTACATTGATTCCAGTTCAGGTCTTTTGGTTTTAGTCACCTTTGTAGCTCCACAAAATATTGGGTAAGCCCTTTCTTCCAGATATCTTGATTTCTTCGCTGCTTCTTTTGGTTTAATGCCGAGAGCAACCATTCTTTCTCTATCCCTCAAGAAGTATCCCCGATTAATAAAGTTTAATTGTTCTTCAATGATATGACCAATACTTAGCTGTTCTATATCTGCAGTGTATAGACTTTGATCTGGATAAGGCACATTAATCTTTCTCTTCACAACTTCAAATCCTATCTGAAAATCTTCCAATGAAGCATATTGAATGCAACTTGACATGTATCTTTTCACAGCATCAAAAGCAACAACATCTTCTTGGTATCTTTGTATGGCATTCAGGAAATGATTGTAAAGGAAGATAATGTCGTCCACTGGCAAAAGTTTAAATTGGGCTTCTGTGAACCGGTAGATCTTGTTATTATCCCTCTTGACATGAAAACATGGGATAGAAATAGAAACTCTCTTAATCAGGATCACCCTGATCAGCACTAAAATCTTATGGTTTCTCTGTTCTTTCAGCAACTTTGGGTTATATTGTTTTGTAAGTTTAAGAAGCGCTGTATATTCTTCGATTTGCCTGGCTTCCTTAAACTTGTACATTGATTCCAGTTCAGGTCTTTTGGTTTTAGTCACCTTTGTAGCTCCACAAAATATTGGGTAAGCCCTTTCTTCCAGATATCTTGATTTCTTCGCTGCTTCTTTTGGTTTAATGCCGAGAGCAACCATTCTTTCTCTATCCCTCAAGAAGTATCCCCGATTAATAAAGTTTAATTGTTCTTCAATGATATGACCAATACTTAGCTGTTCTATATCTGCAGTGTATAGACTTTGATCTGGATAAGGCACATTAATCTTTCTCTTCACAACTTCAAATCCTATCTGAAAATCTTCCAATGAAGCATATTGAATGCAACTTGACATGTATCTTTTCACAGCATCAAAAGCAACAACATCTTCTTGGTATCTTTGTATGGCATTCAGGAAATGATTGTAAAGGAAGATAATGTCGTCCACTGGCAAAAGTTTAAATTGGGCTTCTGTGAACCGGTAGATCTTGTTATTATCCCTCTTGACATGAAAACATGGGATAGAAATAGAAACTCTCTTAATCAGGATCACCCTGATCAGCACTAAAATCTTATGGTTTCTCTGTTCTTTCAGCAACTTTGGGTTATATTGTTTTGTAAGTTTAAGAAGCGCTGTATATTCTTCGATTTGCCTGGCTTCCTTAAACTTGTACATTGATTCCAGTTCAGGTCTTTTGGTTTTAGTCACCTTTGTAGCTCCACAAAATATTGGGTAAGCCCTTTCTTCCAGATATCTTGATTTCTTCGCTGCTTCTTTTGGTTTAATGCCGAGAGCAACCATTCTTTCTCTATCCCTCAAGAAGTATCCCCGATTAATAAAGTTTAATTGTTCTTCAATTAGCTCATTTGGAAAATAATCAGGGAGGACTTCCTCGGATGTGATTGCCTCTCGCAAAACCTGCTTGTAAGTAGATTTCTGGAAATTCTGACTTGCAGCTTCTGGAGTCTTTCTGAGTTCATCGAAATTGTTGAAATCTTCAAAATTATAATGTTGAGGAGTTGAGCTAGCACGAGCAGATGATTCTCCAACTTCTACTCTGCTTGAAGGACCTGTTTCAAAATAATCTAAATCTGCAAATTCTTCAAACACAGGTTCTTCAACAACTTCTACATTTGTTGGATTCTCAACAATCTCTGGTTCATCAAATGTTACATTATCTTTCAACGCTTCAACATCTGCATCATCTTCAGCATATTCAACAACACCATCTTCATTCACAAACTCTTCATCATCATCAACAACTTCAATTCCTTCATCATTATCATCCATATCAGAATCATCACCAAAAACTTCTATTATCCTTCTTTCAATCTCATCATTCAAAGCATCGTTCTCAACATTCTCAACATTTTCAACCTCTGCTCTTTCTTCCATCACCATTTCTTCATCCAAGATTTCTTCAGCAGTGTCTTCAAAGATTTGGGCAACTGCCTTGTTAACTGCTTCAGTTACTAGATCTAAAATAGCAGCATCAACATTGGTTTGAAGTCTAGAACTTTCAACATTTTCACCCTGTACTCTTTCTTCCATTAACACATCTCCAACATTTACTTCCACACTTGCCGATGTATTTTCAATATTGGCTTGACCTTCTCCTTGGTTCTCCCCCTCGGGGTGATCATCAGAATCAGGATCATCCCGACGAGAAGGAACCGAGGCCGGTCGGCAAGATTCTAAAGCCAACAGTCTGAGTTCAAAGGCAGCAAGCTTTGCATCATACTCTGCTTTTTGATTTGCAACCTGATCTTGTAGATCTTTAACCCTCCTTTCTGTTGCTTTTTCCCTTTCCCTCACTTCAAGAGCATTTAACACACCTCGTTCCGTAACACTCAACAAATCACCTTCAGACCTCAAAATATGCAATAACACTTCACACGCCGAGTCTTTTGTAGGTAAATTTGTTGATGTTGATGGATATTCATTTTGTGTTGGTGTTCTTTGTGTTTGTGTGGGAAGTGGAGTATCCAACCCGGGGGTTGTTGGCACACTTGTGGTGTGACCTAAATTCAGCGATGCTGATTCAGGATTTCCTGCGGATCCTTGGGATATACCCTCACCAGCAGTTGGAGATTCAGTGGCTTTGCAACCAGAATCGGGTTGTGTCCTAGACTGTGATAAATCACTGTCCGGGACTTGTTGTTGGGCAACACCAATAACAACACCGGGGTCACTGAGAATGCCCGTTAATACAGGCTCAGTTTGATCCTGAGGAACAGCAGTGTCACTACGGCGTTCATACTGCTCCCCAGTCTCGGTCTGAGACCTGTTACCTGCGGCTAAAGCTGGCGTGATGGTAGCTAAGGCAGGATTTCCAAGCTGTCCTTGAGGGTCACACAAAGTGGGTCCCTCTCCGCTTGTTCCGGCACCAGTACTCAACTGGGCTTGTGTTACTGTGTCCCTAGGGGATCTAGACTCTAGTGCATCAAATGAAGGCGAGAGGTGGGGCTGGTCCTCTCTGATTTCAACACTCTCATCCTCCAAATGAGGAGAGTGTGGTGAGCGTGGCTGTTCCCCGTGAATATCTGAGACTAACTCCTGTTGTGAGGACTCAGAATGGCGAGGAGAATCCGGTGCAAGCGAGAATGGGCAGTTCTCGACTTCTACCCTAGGGCTAACCCGGCTAGACTCAGTTGGTTGAACTATCGGAGGGCCATCGTTTTCTTTTTGCCCTTGTCCTAACCCTGACCGCTCATCCTCTCCGGTATTTTCAACTCCTCCCTCATTCCTTCCTTGTTCCTCCAGCACAACATCATCGCCAGTGCTCACATATTCAGTTTCAATCTCAGATACAACATTATGCACAACATGTTCAACATCAAACTCAGCTGAGGCACCAGCTTGTTCATTTACATCTGCTGAAGAAGAATCAAGTCTTTGTCTTGCAGATTTAGACGACTTATGTTTTCGTTTGGATTTCTTCTTCTTTAACTTCTGCTTTAAGACACTTCTAGCAGACATTTTCAGTCGTCTCCCTGGTGGTGGAGTTGGTTCAGCAGGTAAGGCTGAGGCAATAGGTGTTGGATTAAAAACAGGTGTAGTATGAGGTGGTGTAAAGGTTGGTGGAATCGGTGAAACAATGGATGGTAAAGGTGTAGATTGCGAGGGTGAAGATTGAGAAAAGCGAACGGTTGGTGTAGATGGTGTAGATTGTGAAACAGGTGATGACATAGGTTCGGGTGTAGCAACATCTTGCTCAAAAACAACTCTTTTCGACTTTCTTTTCCTCTGCTCAGAGGCCTCTTCACCACTAACCCCTCTTTTTCTTTTTGACTTACTAGGACCCTCACTTGGCGACCTATGCTCAGTTTGGGCAGGAGTCTGTTGGTTGTCAGACCCCATCACTGAGACTAACCACTCAAGATATGCCTTAAGGTGAGGACTCTGAGCAGGAACCAAATTGATCAAGAATGGTGGAATTGGAAAAGGTCGGACATTATCACTTCCAGTGCCTCTCATATTCGATTTGTACATAGCAATGACGCACTTGAAACTATCCTCCATCTTGGGAATATCATCATTGTTGTCTAGAACATCATCCACAATCAATGTAAAGAATCTGATGTAAGGAATGTACTTCCTTTCTTGTGCGTCCTTCCCTTTGACAACTTGGGCCATCTTATCCCATATAATCTTGGCAAAGTCACACTCAACATTGTGAGTGACTGCATAGAAGATGGACAAGGAATGTTTTGTCATTGCATCAATTCCTTTTTGTGAAGGCATCAGACATGTAACTAGAACATTATACATCGTATGCCAGAGAGAAGCTATTTTCATTCTTTTAAAGTCTCTCATTGTGGCCAATTCTCCATCATAACCCAGAGAATGAACTGCATCTAGCATCTCTTCAATAGAAGGCAGTTCTTCATATACTTCATGTTCAGGAAAGCCAATTACAGTTCTGAACTCATTTAAATTGAATGTGCATTCAACTTCATTATTTCCAGATCTAAGAGTGAATCGGAAGAAATCTTCAGTCTTTCTTCTCTTACTTTCTTTGACATATTCAATCGATTCCCATAGATCAAAAATATATTTCTCTGGAACTACTGCACCATTTGTTAAAACATCTCTCAGAGGATGATGACTTAAAATCTCAGTAATGATTGGAAATCTTGTATTGAAAGGAATGTGCAGAGCTTGATTCGCTTGCATTTTCATTGTAGCTCCTTCTTGAAACATCACCATCTTATTTTTCTCTTTTTATGAATTTTCTGAGAAAATAAACTGACCAAAAGAAAATTTTTGACCAGACATTTATTTTAGTAAACAACAAATACAAAGAAAAAAAATAGAAGGTAAAAGGAATGACATATAGAATCTCATAAGTATTAAAAGATAAGATACATAAGGTAGTACACAAAGGCGTTCGATACCTTGTTTCTTACCCTAACACTTATGAAAAACTATATAGACAGCAAAACACACACACATACATACATACACTTAGACAATATATCAACAAACAAGAAAGAAAACAAAAAAGAAAGAAAGGAAAAAAAAATTTTAAAAAAATGTTCATTTGCCGAGCTTAGATCTCGGCAAATGACATGTTCAAACAGAAGGTTTTGCCCAGATAAATGACAAGTTATGAAAATTGGTTTTGGGCAGCTGGTTTGATAAAAGTATGATTTGCCGAGCTTAGGAGCTCTGCAAATGGCCTTTTCATTACTTAGAAAAATTTCAAGTAAATCAATTACAAGTAAAACATGCATTTGCCGAGCTGGGAGCTCTGCAAATGGCCTTTTCATTACTTAGAAAAATTTCAAGTAAATCAAATGCAAGTAAAACATGCATTTGCCGAGCTTATATCTCGGCAAATAAGCATTTCAGAATGAACTTCAAATTGATATATGAAAAATCCTTTGATTTGAATAACAAGTATGTTATCAATGAATAAAGGATGTTTTTCAATGAAAATATGTGCATTTGCCGAGCTGGGAGCTCTGCAAATGACACAAATACTTTGATTTTGACAACATTTTTCAAAAATCTCATTTGCCGAGCTGGGAGCTCTGCAAATGACCTTTTCAGTACTTAACAAAATTTTGAGGGAATCAAATTCAAGTAAACCTGCATTTGCCGAGCTGGGAGCTCTGCAAATGGCCTTTTCATTACTTAGAAAAATTTCAAGTAAATCAATTCAAGTAAATCAAATCAAGTAAAACATGCATTTGCCGAGCTGGGAGCTCTGCAAATGGCCTTTTCATTACTTAGAAAAATTTCAAGTAAATCTTCAAGTAAATCAAATACAAGTAAAACATGCATTTGCCGAGCTGGGAGCTCTGCAAATGGTGGTTTCAGAAAATTACTTGTAAAATTTAAGTGACAAGTCTTTGTTCAATTGAGATAAAACATGCATTTGCCGAGCTTGGAGCTCTGCAAATGGCATTTTTTAATAAGAAACTTGTATGACTTAAACAACATGTAAAACTTGGATAGTATGAAGATTTGAAGATCAAGATGAACAAACATAGCGTTTGCCGAGCTGGGAGCTCTGCAAACGAGTCAAATCTTCAAACATTCATACTAATGCCCAACCCTTAACATGATCCGCCCAGAAACATCGAAAAAAGATAAACAAGAGCAGTCATATCGATCAAAACAATATGCATTCATCCTAATCATGCATCTAACACATCAACAACACACGATCACACTTCAAATAATTCATACTATGCATGAAAGTTCATTGAGGCCTTTAATCAAACAGTTAGATTGCACTTAAAAAGCAAGTAATCTTACCTCAAAACTCTTTATATGATCGAAGAATAGATATGTTATGGACCGAAAATGAGTTCTCTTGTTATTCTTCCTTTGATTTTTATGGCTTAAGAAAAAAAATATGATTGATTGATGTGATGTTGATCAGTTTCGAGAGAAAATAAAACACACTTGATTTGAATTTGAATAAAGTGATTTGACCCACCCACTTTTTCTATTTAAACACAAATCTGGTTTCGGGTCCGGGTATGACCCGCGTGTCAACCCGGATCTTGACTGGTCAAAGATTCAACAAGTTGAAAGGTTTAACAAGATAGTTGGGCCAAAGTTGGTTTTGGGCTTAAAACAAATCAACAACAAAAAAAATAATAACAAATAAACAACAAAAAAAATAATAACAAATAAACAAAACAAAAAAAATTAAAAAACAGATTAAAAAAATTTAAACAAACAACAACAAAAATCTTTTTAGAATTTTAGTATTTTCTATTTTTGTATTTGATTTTTCAATTTAAAAATTAACAAACACACATACAAATTATAAAAGAAAAAAAATTTAAACAAACAACAACAAAAATCTTTTTAGAATTTTAGTATTTTCTATTTTTGTATTTGATTTTTCAATTTAAAAATTAACAAACACACATACAAATTATAAAAGAAAAAAAATTTAAACAAACAACAACAAAAATCTTTTTAGAATTTTAGTATTTTCTATTTTTGTATTTGATTTTTCAATTTAAAAATTAACAAACACACATACAAATTATAAAAGAAAAAAAATTTAAACAAACAACAACAAAAATCTTTTTAGAATTTTAGTATTTTCTATTTTTGTATTTGATTTTTCAATTTAAAAATTAACAAACACACATACAAATTATAAAAGAAAAAAAATTTAAACAAACAACAACAAAAATCTTTTTAGAATTTTAGTATTTTCTATTTTTGTATTTGATTTTTCAATTTAAAAATTAACAAACACACATACAAATTATAAAAGAAAAAAAATTTAAACAAACAACAACAAAAATCTTTTTAGAATTTTAGTATTTTCTATTTTTGTATTTGATTTTTCAATTTAAAAATTAACAAACACACATACAAATTATAAAAGAAAAAAAATTTAAACAAACAACAACAAAAATCTTTTTAGAATTTTAGTATTTTCTATTTTTGTATTTGATTTTTCAATTTAAAAATTAACAAACACACATACAAATTATAAAAGAAAAAAAATTTAAACAAATAAAACAAAAATCTTTTTAGACTTTTAGAATTTTCTATTTTTGTGTGCTGAACAGGATTGCATGAAATAGCAATAGCACTCTTTGAGTCACAGTAAATGGGAATTCTGTTGAATTGGAATCCATAATCAGTCAATTGTGTCTTCATCCAAAGAACCTGTGAACAACAGCTTGCTGCAGCAACATATTCAGCTTCTGCAGTAGATGTGGATACACAGTTTTGTTTCTTCGAAGACCAACTGACCAATCTATCCCCAAGAAACTGTACACTCCCAGAGGTGCTCTTCCGATCAAGCTTACAACCTGCATGGTCAGCATCTGAATATGCAATTAGCTGAAACCCGGTATCCCTTGGATACCAGAGACCAAGGTTCACTGTGCCTTTCAGGTATCGGAATATCCGTTTGACGGCCTGGAAATGACTTTCCTTGGGATTGGCCTGGTACCTGGCACACATGCATGTGGCGAACATAATATCCGGGCGACTAGCCGTCAAATACATGAGTGACCCTATCATACTGCGATATTTCTTTTGATCAAAAGTTTTTCCATTTAAATCAGCATTAATCTTTGTTCGAGATTCCATGGGTGTGCCAATTGTTTGACAATCCATCATATCAAACTTTTTCAACATGTCAAGAATGTACTTTGATTGACAAATAAAAGTTCCATTTGTCATCTGTTTTACTTGAAGACCAAGGAAAAAGTTTAATTCACCCATCATGCTCATTTCAAATTTCTTGATCATTAAAGCAGAGAAATTCTTGCAGTATTTAGGATTAGTTGACCCGAAAATTATGTCGTCAACATAAATCTGGATTAGAATGATATCACTACCTTGTCGTTTGATAAACAAGGTAGTGTCAATTGAACCTTTGCTAAAACCAGATTTCACAAGATAAGAGGATAGAGCATCATACCATGCACGAGGCGCTTGTTTCAGTCCATATAAAGCCTTATCTAACCTGTAAACATAGTTCGGATGTTTGGAACTCACAAAACCTTCTGGTTGTTCAACGTACACTTCTTCTTTGAGAATTCCATTTAAGAAGGCAGTTTTAACATCCATTTGGTAGACTGTGAAGTTCTTGTAGGCAGCATAGGCAAGAAACATCCGAATAGCCTCAATTCGTGCAACTGGTGCGAATGTCTCATCATAATCAATTCCATCTTGTTGGCAATATCCCTTTGCAACCAATCTTGCTTTGTTACGTACAACAACTCCATTTTCATCCTTTTTGTTCTTGAAGATCCACTTGGTCTTAATTGGCTCCTTGTTCTTGTAAGGATTGGGAACCAATTTCCATACCTCAAGGCGTTCAAATTGATTCAGTTCCTCCTGCATTGCTTTCACCCAATCTGGACAACTTAGAGCATCATTCACTGTCTTTGGTTCAACTATACTCAGGAAATTTACGAATAGACATTCGTTCGCGGAAGCAGATCTTGTCTGAATTCCTGTTGTTGGATTACCAATGACTTGAGATATCGGATGAGCTCTAGTCCATTTGGTTGTGTGAGGAATTGGATCAATTGGATCACCAGATTCTTCGGAATCAATAAAATCAGGAGTATGTTGTTCTGTCAATTGTTCAAGTGAAGTAGCAATTGGTTCAACAAAGTGATCTTGATCATAAGCTTCTGGATTGGTTGAAGGATTTGTCACTTGAGAAATAACATGAGGTTGAGTATGCAACACTGAATTATCAGTTGGTGGAGGAGAATCAGATGTTGAACTTTCATCTGATGTATGTGTTGGTGAAGACTCATTTGGATCCATCTCTTTCGAATTTGAACTTGATGGTTCATCGAGATGTACTTCAGTTTCAGGAACTTCTTTGGAAACTTTGAAAAATTCTTCGAACAAGATATCCAAATCTTGTGGTGTTGGAGTAGAGAATGATTTGACATTTGATGTAGGTTTAGGTGCGGAAGCTTGTGGACATTGAGGTTCGGGTCTTGAACTGTGTTGTTCAAGAACCATACCTGAGAGTTCATCAAATTTGACATTCATACTCTCTTCGATTCTCTTGGTTCTCCGGTTATATACACGATATGCAATCGATTCTCTCGAATAACCGATGAAATATGCCTCATCGCCTTTAGGTTCAAATTTGCCCAGATTGTCTCGATCATTGAGAACATAACATACACATCCAAAAATGTGTAAGAAGTTCACATTGGGCTTTCTTTTGTTGATCACCTCATACGGAGTTTTATCAAACCTCTTGTTGATTATTGATCTGTTTTGTGTAAAACATGCAGTAGCAACAGCTTCAGCCCATAGATTCGGTGGCAATCTTGAATAGGCAAGCATTGTTCTAGCTGCTTCAACAAGAGTTCGATTTCTACGTTCAACTACTCCATTCTGTTGAGGTGTTCTGACAGCGGAAAATTGTTGTGAAATACCCATGGACTTGAAGAAAGAATCAATTGTTGAATTCTTGAATTCAGTTCCATTGTCTGAGCGAACAATTCTAACAGATGATTTGAGATTGACTTGGGTCTTCTTGATGAAATCAATAATCACTTGCGGAGTTTCACTCTTTGCATGAAGAAAGAATACCCAAGTATAACGAGAATAATCATCTACAATCACTAGAATGTATCGCTTTCCATGGATACTTTGAACCTTCATTGGGCCACACAAATCCATATGAATAAGGTGCAAAGGACCTTCTGTACTCAAGTGCTTCTTTGGTTTGTGTGATGCTTTCTTCATCTTTCCAATTGCACAAGCTGGACAAACATGTTCACTTTCATACTTGTAGTCCGGAAGACCTTCAACAAGTTGTTTATCCACGAGTGTATTAATCGTTTGAAAGTTAAGATGAGAAAGACGGCGATGCCATAACCAAGAGTTTTGTGCAGTTGCTTTCGAAAGAAGGCAAATATCTGAAGAATTGGAAGGGATGTTGTTGAGATCAATTGTAAACAGATTATTGTCTCTTGTTCCAGTCAGAATATCCACACCATCTTCAGTCTGCACTTTGCATTCATATCTCCTAAATAAAACTTGAAGATCATTGTCACAGAATTGACCAACACTAAAGAGATTGTGTCCAAGTCCTTCAACGTAGGAAACTCTCTTTATAGTGACTCCATTTTTGACAATGTCTCCATAACCAAGAATAGGAGCAATATGATCGTTTCCGAATCTGACTGTTCCCATAAACTTTTCAACAAAGTTCGACAGAATTGATTTGGTTCCAGTCATATGTCGAGAACATCCAGAGTCGACGTACCAAACACAAATTAGAAATTCCTGCAAGGACAGGGAATATGGTTTAGGTACCCTTTTAGATTGGGTCCTTGCAGGTTAGGTGGATAACATGCAAGTACACATAATAATAAAAAAAAATAAGCAAAATAACACACAAGTAAACAATTTATTCAAATGACAAATAAGTACGCACAATTGTTCAAAATACAGATACGACATACATACAAACAAAATGTAAAATGTGAAACTCATGTTTTGTTACAAGCAGGACTAGTCCTAGATATAGAAACATTATCTAATGAAGTTGATCTACGGACAATCCACACTTGTTTGACTTTTACATGTTTTCCATCAAGCTGAACTTTACTAGAAGCATTCAAAAATCTATCCTTAGGGATCCATTTACTGCTACTAGTTAAGCACACGTCACCTGAAACACGAACATGTTTTGAGTTAGCAATCACTTTGTCAACTTTGTTCTTAACAGGTTTCTTCTTGATGGGTTCTATGGTCTTATTCACTTTCTTAATGTTATTAGGTGACAACCATCCATACTGGTCTTTGTATTTAGTTATGCCTGTAACAGTATCTCTAACCCTATGAAAAGTGCATGTAGGATTCTTCTGAGAATACCTAGGGAAACTAGAATACTTAACCTGCTTAGATTGTTTGTTACCTAACGAGAAAGTTTCTTTCTTAACAGTCTTCGGACCATTGTTTGGTTTGACTTCTTTTTGTGCCTTGTGTTCAGATTTGACCTTGTACATCTGTGTTTGCCTAGAAGTCTTTGATTTCATTGTTACATTGGTACTTGTCTTTGGTTTTGGACATGAGGTAGTCTTTGGTGATTGGGTGGTCTTGGGTTTTGAAATAATCTTTGGTAATGGACTGGTCTTTGGTTTTGGACATGAGGTAGTCTTTGGTGATTGGGTGGTCTTGGGTTTTGAAATAATCTTTGGTAATGGACTGGTCTTTGATTGTGGAATGGGCTTTGGTAATTGGTTGGACTTTAGTTTAGAAACAGTCTTGGGTAATGGGTTGGTCTTTGGTTTTTGGAACTTTTCTGATGAAGATTGTGAAGAGTGTGACTTTGGAATTTTCTTTGAATTTAAATCAAGTTTTTCCATCTTTTGAACAAAAATGTTTTCAAATTCAGGGTTAAAATCATGATTTCCTTCCAAATATGTTGACATCTCATCAGTTTCCAACTTCACACTCACTTCACCTTTCTTTATTGGACATGGACTTTTCTTGAATGGAATTGATGCTTTTTCGTTTTCTTTATGATATTGAAGTGCTATTTTCTGAAGTTCGAATTCAACTTTTAATTCATTGAGTTCCTTTAGCACATTTAATCTCATTTCTCTTTCTTTTTCAAACTTTAGTTTGAAAGCATCAATGTCATTCAAGTATGATAAAGTTCCTTCAGAAAATTTGGTGAATGTCTCAATTTCAGAAGTGATTGGGAAAAAACAATCATCAACATCATGAACATCATCTAAATCACCTTCAGTTTGCACTGAAACATTCACAACATGACTCTTAACTTGCACAGATGTATTCATGATTTGTTGAACTTGACTTTCAGAACATTCATTTTGTGAAGTTTTCTCATTATGTTTCACAGATTTGGTTGGTTTTTGTGGAATTGGGGTGGCCATCACTTCACAAATAGGACAATCGGGGTGGTCACAATCATCTTCATGATTCTTGGGTAGGTCTTTGACATAGTGATTTTGAGATTGTAGATTTTCTATCAAAGATTGCTTTTCGTCAAGTGACTTTTGCAAATCCTCTATTACCTTTTCCAAGACAATTTGTGGGACATATGGTCTCAATTTTTCAGCTTTTGGAATTGGAAAATTTTCCTCTAAAGGTTTTTCTTTAAAACACTCAAGAATTTCAGGAATTATGACCTCATGAGTTTCTTTTTCGTCCTTTTCTTTCTCAATTTTATGTGTAGGGTGACTGAAAAAATCATATGAATCGTCCATTAACGAATAGTTAAAATAGACTTTTGCACCCTTTTCTAAAAAATCTTCAGCCTCATAATCACTATTCGTTGGTCTCACGAATTGGTTGGTCATCCCACATCTCAAATACGATTCGATGTATAGTGATGGGACTTCTTCTTGTGCTTTGAGCAAACACTTTGGATTGTTATAACCCAGCCCTGATGTGAATATTGTTTCAGAACTTCTTGGCCTATTTAAAAAGATTTGTTGATATGAACGATTGATCTTATACAACTTTTCTTGATAAGATTTGATTTCAGCTTTCAAGTCATCATTTTCTTTATCAAGTTTTTGTTTAAGAGAATCCTTTATACAACATTCATATTTTAGGTCAGAAATCTTATTTTCAAATTCTGTCACATCAGGGATAGATTCTTTCATCTTGACATTCAACGACTCAATGTCTTCTGCCAAAGCATTTGCTCGAAACATCTCATTGGTCTTTTCCACTTGAAGTTGTCGGACAGTCTTGCTGAGTTCGAGAACTTTGGTTTCAAGTTCTTGTTTCTCAAGATGCAGTTTGGAGTTTTGAGTAAAAGAGACTGCAGATTTTTCAGATTTCAAATTCTCAATATCTTTTTGAAGTGAATCAATTTTAATTTGAAAATCTTTTTCTTTGTCCGCCAAATCTTTCTTTAATTGCAAATTCTTTTTACTCATCTCCCTGCAGTCTTTTCTTGCAGTATCAGACATATCCATGTAATATTTTAACACAGATTTTGGAAAAGAAATTACCTCATCTTCATCCTCGACTTCAGAAGAGCTGTCTTCATCTTCTTCCAACTCCTTTGACTTCTTTATTTTCGTCATGAAGCACACGTTTGCTGCAAGCTCGTCTGTCTCCTCATCTGAAAGATGTAACCACTTGTCATCCTCAGCAAGAAGAGCAATTCCGCTTTCCTCTTGTCTTGCCAGCAACAGTTTGTACTTGTAGTATTCGGAGTTCTTTTGTCGAGGCTTGGTACAGTTGATTGCAAAATGTCCAGTCAAGCCACAGTTATAGCATTTTCTATCTTCTGATCTCTTGTCCATGACCTTCTTCTCAAACTTTTTCGGATTCTCAAACTTCTTCTCACCACCAGCAAAAACTTTCTTCTGATCATACTTAGGAGCATCCGCATTTCTAGCATAAGAAGACACTGATGATGTCCTAAGTTGATTGTTTGTTGGTTTCTTCTTGAAGAATTTTTTCTTGAAAGCCTTGGTGAAATAAGCGAGTTCTTTGTACATCTGTTTCTGTTTTTCATCCAGATCAGAATCACTCATCTCACTTGAATCAGAATCAGTTTGATCTTCTACAAAACTGTGTCTTGACATTCTTGAAACCTTCTTTTCTGCAACCAAAGCCAATGGATCAGTATGGATACTCTCTTCTTTCTTCTTCTGAATCCTCTTCACATCTTCCACATTCAATTGTAGTTTCTCAAACAGTGTGTGAATGGTGAGCTTTGCAAAATCTGACTGTTGGTTGAGTTGAGTTCCGTACACTTGCCATTCTTCTTCTAAATTCTTGATGAATTTGATGTTAAGTTCCATGTTGGTTCTTTTAACATCATTCTTTCGTAGCTCATTGATGACATTGCAGAATCTGATGTACACTTCATTCAGTGGTTCACCTTTCTGTTGTTTGAATGTTTCATACATATTCAAAACAGTTGACAACCTGATAGTGTTGGATACATCAGATCCTTCCATTTGCTTTTCCACCTCATCCCAAATGTCCTTTCCTGTTTCGTAGGAATCCACATTGCAATATATGTCATCTGGAAGTGCTTGATAAAGAAAGGCAATTGCACTTTGGTCTGCCTCAACTCTGTTTCTTTGTTCAGTGTTCCAACTTTCTTCAGATAAATTTCTCCATTCACTGGGTTCTTTGGGATTTCAGGACCTTCTTTGTATGATTTCCTGAGTAATTTTCCATTCTTTTGCCTGTCTATCCAGTTCAAAAATCTCTTCTTCCATTGAGGATAAGATCCTCTGAACAAGACAGGTGGTCTTCCTTCAGATCCAAGAGCCAATGCTTCCCTGGAAGACATACTGTAAGAAAGACTTAAAAAAATTGATTTTTTTTCTTGAAAGCCTTGGTGAAATAAGCGAGTTCTTTGTACATCTGTTTCTGTTTTTCATCCAGATCAGAATCACTCATCTCACTTGAATCAGAATCAGTTTGATCTTCTACAAAACTGTGTCTTGACATTCTTGAAACCTTCTTTTCTGCAACCAAAGCCAATGGATCAGTATGGATACTCTCTTCTTTCTTCTTCTGAATCCTCTTCACATCTTCCACATTCAATTGTAGTTTCTCAAACAGTGTGTGAATGGTGAGCTTTGCAAAATCTGACTGTTGGTTGAGTTGAGTTCCGTACACTTGCCATTCTTCTTCTAAATTCTTGATGAATTTGATGTTAAGTTCCATGTTGGTTCTTTTAACATCATTCTTTCGTAGCTCATTGATGACATTGCAGAATCTGATGTACACTTCATTCAGTGGTTCACCTTTCTGTTGTTTGAATGTTTCATACATATTCAAAACAGTTGACAACCTGATAGTGTTGGATACATCAGATCCTTCCATTTGCTTTTCCACCTCATCCCAAATGTCCTTTCCTGTTTCGTAGGAATCCACATTGCAATATATGTCATCTGGAAGTGCTTGATAAAGAAAGGCAATTGCACTTTGGTCTGCCTCAACTCTGTTTCTTTGTTCAGTGTTCCAACTTTCTTCAGATAAAATTTCTCCATTCACTGGGTTCTTTGGGATTTCAGGACCTTCTTTGTATGATTTCCTGAGTAATTTTCCATTCTTTTGCCTGTCTATCCAGTTCAAAAATCTCTTCTTCCATTGAGGATAAGATCCTCTGAACAAGACAGGTGGTCTTCCTTCAGATCCAAGAGCCAATGCTTCCCTGGAAGACATACTGTAAGAAAGACTTAAAAAAATTGATTTTTTTTCTTGAATTGTGAAGGATGCCGAGCTCAGATCTCGGCAAATGATGAAAAACTTTTTGAAAATTTCAAACACTTTGCACCAGGAAAGAATGTTGATCAAAAATGACTTTGAATCAACTTTCACCAAATTTGTTGATTTGCCGAGCTTAGTCTCTGCAAATGGAACAATTTGTCTAACACTTAGAAAAATTTCCTTGAAATAGTGATTTGCCGAGCTTAGATCTCTGCAAATGGCACTATTCGTCCAACACTTAGAAAAATTTCCTTGAAAGTGATTTGCCGAGCTTAGATCTCGACAAATAGCACAAATTCCAACTTGACCTCAAACACTTAGATGAATTTAAGCTGAACAACGTGTTTGCCGAGATAATATCTCTGCAAATGGAACAATTTGTCTAACACTTAGAAAAATTTCCTTGAAGTAGTGATTTGCCGAGCTTAGATCTCTGCAAATGGAACAATTTGTCTAACACTTAGAAAAATTTCCTTGAAGTAGTGATTTGCCGAGCTTAGATCTCTGCAAATGGAACAATTTGTCTAACACTTAGAAAAATTTCCTTGAAATAGTGATTTGCCGAGCTTAGATCTCTGCAAATGGCCAGTTCATCCAACACTTAGAAAAATTTTCTTGAAATGTTGATTTGCCGAGCTTAGATCTCTGCAAATGGAACAATTTGTCTAACACTTAGAAAAATTTCCTTGAAGTAGTGATTTGCCGAGCTTAGATCTCTGCAAATGGAACAATTTGTCTAACACTTAGAAAAATTTCCTTGAAGTAGTGATTTGCCGAGCTTAGATCTCTGCAAATGGAACAATTTGTCTAACACTTAGAAAAATTTCCTTGAAGTAGTGATTTGCCGAGCTTAGATCTCTGCAAATGGAACAATTTGTCTAACACTTAGAAAAATTTCCTTGAAGTAGTGATTTGCCGAGCTTAGATCTCTGCAAATGGAACAATTTGTCTAACACTTAGAAAAATTTCCTTGAAGTAGTGATTTGCCGAGCTTAGATCTCTGCAAATGGTACTTTCACTTAGTCACAAGTACGAGATCTCTGAATCAAACTTCAATCACTACTAGATGCCGAGCTTAGATCTCGACAAATAGCACAAATTCCAACTTGACCTCAAACACTTAGATGAATTTAAGCTGAACAACGTGTTTGCCGAGATAATATCTCTGCAAATGAACCAAATCTCAATGACTTAGTCACACCAGAATTGAACTTCGTGTTTGCCGAGCTTAGTTCTCTGCAAATGGAACAATTTGTCTAACACTTAGAAAAATTTCCTTGAAATAGTGATTTGCCGAGCTTAGATCTCTGCAAATGGCCAGTTCAACCAACACTTAGAAAAATTTTCTTGAAATAGTGATTTGCCGAGCTTAGATCTCTGCAAATAGCTAGTTCGTCCAACACTTAGAAAAATTTCCTTGAAATGTTGATTTGCCGAGCTTAGATCTCTGCAAATGGTTAGTTCGTCCAACACTTAGAAAAATTTTCTTGAAATGTTGATTTGCCGAGCTTGTATCTCTGCAAATAGCACTATTCGTTCAACACTTAGCCTACGACCTCTGCAAACACGAGAATACACTAAAGGACAAAATAGTCGGTTTCCAGTTGTCTTCTTCGTTCAGCCAAACACTCAAATGCCGAGCTCACACAAAAACTTAAAATTCTCACTCATTCTTGTGAATTAAAACTTGAAAATTGTTTCAAAATGTTCAGAATTAGATCGCGAACCAATCCTCGAACAAAATTTGAACAAATATCCACTCGATTCAAATCCCAACGAAACCTCTTTTTGCCGAGCTCGAACAATACATGATCAAATGTTGAAATTGAAGTCTGAAATTGATACAGAATGATGATTTACTATCAACTAATCGATCGGTGATCAAAATTCGAATCAAAACACACTCAAATTGCTGAATTAACTTGAACAGTTAACTCGGCAAATGGCAGTTTCAAAAAAAACTCAAAATTACCAGAATTAAGCACATAAACAGCTTGATTCAAGCTTGTAGATCGTTCAGATATACTGATTGTGCTCTGATACCAATTGTTAAATGTAGATTTCGAGCTTTTTATGTGTGTTTAGAGTTTATCAATGGCGGTTTCTAGAGAGAGAGTAGAGAGAGATTCAGTGAAAGATTGGATTGTATTTAGTGTCAAAAGGTTACAACTTACATTGTCAATTCTTTTCCATCTTTGGTGTGTCATTTGAAGAAATTTATTTCTGAAAACCTCATTTGCAGAGATAAATGCTCTGCATCCAATGCAAATAGACTTTTGTTCTTCAAGTCTTGTATTCTTGGCTGTGTGGTGTGTTGAGTTCATTTTCGTTCTGTTGTACATCAAAGAGAGATCAGAAAGTTTTTTTTAAGAAGAAGGAGAAGTGATACAAATTTCTTTTGAAGAGAAAGTGTTTGTGGATTTTTGGGTTTGTTTGTTTAGAAAGAAAAACAAAAAGATAGAGTTTTTTTTTAAAAGAAAATCTGGATCAATTGTTTTTGGTTGTAAGAAAAGGCAGAGAATAAAACTTTTTGAGAAAAAGAGAGTGGTTGAATTTCATTTGTAATATCCTTTGTATTTTGAAAAGGTGAACACAAAAAGAAAGTAATTCGTGTTGTCAGAGGAAAACGTGTGGCAGTATATTTCTAACACGCGTGTTACTTAATTGTGGTTGTCAAGTAGAGTGTGTCATGCGTGGTACATATCGTCAAAAGAAAACGAGTTGTCTTGACTAGAGTTCTTCACTTGATCATCTCTATATTTTTATTCTTTTCTTTATAGTGGGGTCATATCAATTTGTTGATAAGAAGATAACGTGTTGCAGGTCTTTAAAGTGTGAAGAGGAAAAGTAAATTTAGGATGAAACTAGACTGAGCTGTCATTGTTACATTTGGTCAATTTATTTGATCAATTCATTTTCATTTGTAATATCCTTTGTATTTTGAAAAGGTGAACACAAAAAGAAAGTAATTCGTGTTGTCAGAGGAAAACGTGTGGCAGTATATTTCTAACACGCGTGTTACTTAATTGTGGTTGTCAAGTAGAGTGTGTCATGCGTGGTACATATCGTCAAAAGAAAACGAGTTGTCTTGACTAGAGTTCTTCACTTGATCATCTCTATATTTTTATTCTTTTCTTTATAGTGGGGTCATATCAATTTGTTGATAAGAAGATAACGTGTTGCAGGTCTTTAAAGTGTGAAGAGGAAAAGTAAATTTAGGATGAAACTAGACTGAGCTGTCATTGTTACATTTGGTCAATTTATTTGATCAATTCATTTTCATTTTGTAATTTTTTGTTTGATGTGTCACGTGCAAAGTTAACAAGAGGATACAACAGAGTTTTCATTTTGCAAATTTGCCATTACATTGCCATAGTTAGTTTTGGTCTAGATTTTTTGTTTTTCCATTTAAATTTTTACTTGGACTAGTTGGTTTGATAAGTTTTGATTTGGACTAAAACGTTTTTTTTTTGGGCTAAGAATTCTCATAAGTGTTTGGTGGGCTTAAAATTTTAAATTTTTGGGCTAAATTTTTTTTGGTACTTGTCTTGAGTTGTTCGTTTAATTAAATTGTCATCAAGTTTCTTTTTGAGTCAAAATGTCAACCATACCGATCAAATTTGAACCAAACATGGGTTCATATGGTTTTCATAATAGTCAAAAGTGTTCATGTTTTCAAGGAAATAATCATGTTTGTGTTGTTCGAGTGTATCAAGAGTTTGAGGATGTGTCCAAGAAGTTCAAAGCTCTTTGTGAGGAACGTGTTTGTTTTGTGTCTGACATTAAAGACTTGAAATTGATTATTTCTTCGTACCAGATTTCAGAAAATTTTGAGTCAATAAAGTTCAATGTGCCAGATAAACTGACGACTATGTTCATTCAAGAACCCACAGGGGATGAAATTTGGGATCATAAAAATTGTCGTTGTACATGTAATTTACATCCCAAGACTTTCAACAACAAACATGTTCCATGTGCTGTCATTCGTTTTCAAGAAAAACGATACATGTATGACACAAGTCAAAAACTCATGGAACAAAACAAAAATCTTCAACTTGAAATTGACCAACTCATGTCAGAGAACAAAGAACTCAAATCTGCAAATGATCTTATTTTGTCCAACATGGAAAGTCTTCAAAAAGAAAATGATCATTTGCAATCCAAGTTTTTCAAATTCACAAATGAGTTGGACAATTCTTCCAAAAAGCTCAATAAAATTGTTTTGGACAATCAATCAAAAGAACTTGTTTTGCAACAAAAGATTTCTGAGCTTAACCATGAGTTGCGAAACAAGTCCACCATTTTTGAGAGCAAAGTTGAAGAAGGAAGAACAAAGTTTTGTGCTCAAATCAAGTGTCTTGAAGACAAGTGTTTGCAACTTCAGTCAAACGAAGCATCTTTGACAAAGAAAATTTCCGACCTTGAGATTGAATTGCAAACACAAACCAAATTTTTTCAGCATCAAACTCATTGTTCTGTCTCTCTTGACCTTCCTAAAGAAGTTGTTGAAGGTTGCACTGAACCTGGTTGTCCTGTATGTGAAGTTGTGGATTCTTCTGTAACAAGTGAATGTGATGTTGTTAAGATCGTTGAGAACTCAACTAAGACTGATGTTGATTGTGTTTGTACTCAAACTAATTGTCCTATTTTTGTGAACTCTTATGTGCAGACTGATTGTGATAAGGTTGAGACTGTTGAAACTTCTATTCAGACTGATCCTGATGTTCCAAAGAAGGTTTACACGGGTAAATTTTCTAAACCTTTTGGAAGAAAGGTGTCTCAGTTTACTAATTACTCCTTACAAAAGGGTAAGAAGTTTTCTAAGAAACCTATTTCAGATGGAACAACTACTTTTGTCTCTTTTCTATCATTTGAGGATAATTCTGGACATATTTCTCAAGCAAAATCTCAGTTGACTAAATCTAAATGGAAACCGATTTCAAAAGATAAGTCAATTGAGTCAAAATCATTCAAATATTCATTTTCGGAACTTTTTGATCTTGCACCAAAACCTGTGAAAACAGTTGTGCAAAAAGTGAATGATTTTGCTTCGAAAAATCATTCTTCAACTCAATCTACCAAGATTGGAAGCTTTTCAAAGAAATCAAATGATTTGTTTGTTTTGTGTCTGACATTAAAGACTTGAAATTGATTATTTCTTCGTACCAGATTTCAGAAAATTTTGAGTCAATAAAGTTCAATGTGCCAGATAAACTGACGACTATGTTCATTCAAGAACCCACAGGGGATGAAATTTGGGATCATAAAAATTGTCGTTGTACATGTAATTTACATCCCAAGACTTTCAACAACAAACATGTTCCATGTGCTGTCATTCGTTTTCAAGAAAAACGATACATGTATGACACAAGTCAAAAACTCATGGAACAAAACAAAAATCTTCAACTTGAAATTGACCAACTCATGTCAGAGAACAAAGAACTCAAATCTGCAAATGATCTTATTTTGTCCAACATGGAAAGTCTTCAAAAAGAAAATGATCATTTGCAATCCAAGTTTTTCAAATTCACAAATGAGTTGGACAATTCTTCCAAAAAGCTCAATAAAATTGTTTTGGACAATCAATCAAAAGAACTTGTTTTGCAACAAAAGATTTCTGAGCTTAACCATGAGTTGCGAAACAAGTCCACCATTTTTGAGAGCAAAGTTGAAGAAGGAAGAACAAAGTTTTGTGCTCAAATCAAGTGTCTTGAAGACAAGTGTTTGCAACTTCAGTCAAACGAAGCATCTTTGACAAAGAAAATTTCCGACCTTGAGATTGAATTGCAAACACAAACCAAATTTTTTCAGCATCAAACTCATTGTTCTGTCTCTCTTGACCTTCCTAAAGAAGTTGTTGAAGGTTGCACTGAACCTGGTTGTCCTGTATGTGAAGTTGTGGATTCTTCTGTAACAAGTGAATGTGATGTTGTTAAGATCGTTGAGAACTCAACTAAGACTGATGTTGATTGTGTTTGTACTCAAACTAATTGTCCTATTTTTGTGAACTCTTATGTGCAGACTGATTGTGATAAGGTTGAGACTGTTGAAACTTCTATTCAGACTGATCCTGATGTTCCAAAGAAGGTTTACACGGGTAAATTTTCTAAACCTTTTGGAAGAAAGGTGTCTCAGTTTACTAATTACTCCTTACAAAAGGGTAAGAAGTTTTCTAAGAAACCTATTTCAGATGGAACAACTACTTTTGTCTCTTTTCTATCATTTGAGGATAATTCTGGACATATTTCTCAAGCAAAATCTCAGTTGACTAAATCTAAATGGAAACCGATTTCAAAAGATAAGTCAATTGAGTCAAAATCATTCAAATATTCATTTTCGGAACTTTTTGATCTTGCACCAAAACCTGTGAAAACAGTTGTGCAAAAAGTGAATGATTTTGCTTCGAAAAATCATTCTTCAACTCAATCTACCAAGATTGGAAGCTTTTCAAAGAAATCAAATGATTTTTCACCGTTGGTTCCACGAAAACTCTTTTCAACTAAACCACCGGGTTTTAGTTCTCCGTGGAATGCAACATCTATTCATCAAATCGATGAGACTTACGTTTGGACTTTCAAGAATTCAAAAACCATTGGACCCAATCTCAAATGGGTTCCAAAAGTGATTTCCAAGTGATTTGATGAATAGTGGCTTATGCACACATCAGTGTATAACCCGTTCTAAAACCGTTTTCGTAATTTCATTACTTTTAGAAAAATCCAAAAAGATTTTCATTTTCTTATTTTTGAAAAATCCAAAAAGATTTTCATTTTCTTATTTTGAAAAATCCAAAAAGATTTTCATTTTCTTATTTTTGAAAAATCCAAAAAGATTTTCATTTTCTTATTTTTGAAAATCCAAAAATATTTTCGTTTTCTTATTTTTGAAAAATTCAAAAAGATTTTCATTTTCTTATTTTTGAAAAATTCAAAAAGATTTTCATTTTCTTATTTTTGAAAAATCCAAAAAGATTTTCATTTTCTTATTTTTGAAAAATCCAAAAAGATTTTCATTTTCTTATTTTTGAAAAATCCAAAAAGATTTTCATTTTCTTATTTTTGAAAAATCCAAAAAGATTTTCATTTTCTTATTTTTGAAAAATCCAAAAAGATTTTCATTTTCTTATTTTTGAAAAATCCAAAAAGATTTTCATTTTCTTATTTTTGAAAAATCCAAAAAGATTTTCATTTTCTTATTTTTGAAAAATCCAAAAAGATTTTCATTTTCTTATTTTAGAAAAATCCAAAAAGATTTTCATTTTCTTATTTTTGAAAAATCCAAAAAGATTTTCTCTTTTAATCATTTTGTTTATTTACTTTGTCTTTGAGTTTCTCACAATGTTTTGGATGAGATGCAAGGCATCGAACGCCTTTGTGTACTGCCTTTGTTGTCTCATTTTTAATGTTTGTGAGCAACTTTTAAACCTTTTACTCACCCTTTATATGCAAAACCTTTGTTTATATCATGCATATATTTAGGGGGAGTTTGTTTATAAAACCAAAACTTTCAAGTGTTTAAACTCATTTTCCATTTTAAAACACTTTGGAAGATTTTCAAACCATTTTCGATCAAATTCATAGAAGTTCGGTGTTAGATTTGCACATGAGAGTTTAGGCCACTCATAAATACTCCATGATCTTGTCATCGCCGATGAGATCTAACCCCGGAGTTAAATTCTCAATTTAGATTGTGAGGGTTTATGAGCGTGGTGATGTTGTTTGTGCAAATAGGCCATGAGGGAGTAGTCGAAAAGTGAGAGGTTACGGTGAAAAGATGATGTGAGAAAGGGCTAAAAGAAAAATTCTCTAAACGCCGGGTCAACACGTTTCTATCGGATTTCATATGTTGATTTCTCGATATTGAAAAAGACTTCATGGACCCAGTGAAGCAATGCACATCTTTACCTAACCACTCAAGTGTTTCTTAACAAATACTTGTTTTATTCTCACGGAGATTTTCACATTTCTATTGACTCTTCTTTTGGAAGATGTTGATATTGAAAAAGGGAGACACTCTGCTCCGGTCCCCGACTTCAGTTGATCACTATTGAGTCTAGAGCGTATTTGATATATCTTTCATTTGACTAGGACACATAGAGTCTTTATATGTCTTTGTGACATTGCATATCTTTGTGATATTGCCGGAACATTCGTAGTGATATCATATTATTGATATTCCACGATGATCGAATGGAAATCCTACCAATGCTAACATCTTTTCCAACGTTGAACGTAGGTCTCACATTTTCATTTAATGAATTTGTTGAGTAAACGAGAAGTCTATGTGACCTCGGATTTTATTTCCCAAAAGTCTTTGAGGATAGTAAGACATGGTCATCGAACGCCTTTGTGACACTGACCATGAATTACATTCTTTAAAGCAATCTATCGGTTGAAAAGCCATAGACCGAACCATTTAGAGATAAGCTTTGTGCATTTCTCGATGATAATGGGAAGTCCTAAAATAGTAATCGTATTTTTAGGCCACACCATTAATCCTTTTGATTTTTGGTTGTGTTAACGGATCATTATTATCCGGTTTTCACTTCTCTTCACACAAACACAAAGAACCCAAACACCATTATAAAATCTTTTTCCAACAACGCAACCTCACATTCTAGTTCACCAATAGGTTCATTGGGAATTGGGAATTGGGTTGGGTTACTTTGCTTGCTTGTCGTTTGTTGGTATCTACCATTTATGCTATCAATCATTATTGTATGATGAAACCGTTTCACATTTCTATTGACTCTTCTTTTGGAAGATGTTGATATTGAAAAAGGGAGACACTCTGCTCCGGTCCCCGACTTCAGTTGATCACTATTGAGTCTAGAGCGTATTTGATATATCTTTCATTTGACTAGGACACATAGAGTCTTTATATGTCTTTGTGACATTGCATATCTTTGTGATATTGCCGGAACATTCGTAGTGATATCATATTATTGATATTCCACGATGATCGAATGGAAATCCTACCAATGCTAACATCTTTTCCAACGTTGAACGTAGGTCTCACATTTTCATTTAATGAATTTGTTGAGTAAACGAGAAGTCTATGTGACCTCGGATTTTATTTCCCAAAAGTCTTTGAGGATAGTAAGACATGGTCATCGAACGCCTTTGTGACACTGACCATGAATTACATTCTTTAAAGCAATCTATCGGTTGAAAAGCCATAGACCGAACCATTTAGAGATAAGCTTTGTGCATTTCTCGATGATAATGGGAAGTCCTAAAATAGTAATCGTATTTTTAGGCCACACCATTAATCCTTTTGATTTTTGGTTGTGTTAACGGATCATTATTATCCGGTTTTCACTTCTCTTCACACAAACACAAAGAACCCAAACACCATTATAAAATCTTTTTCCAACAACGCAACCTCACATTCTAGTTCACCAATATGTTCATTGGGAATTGGGAATTGGGTTGGGTTACTTTGCTTGCTTGTCGTTTGTTGGTATCTACCATTTATGCTATCAATCATTATTGTATGATGAAACCGTTTCACATTTTCATCATAAGGGGGAGAAATGATTATATGATTGATAGATAGAATTCAAGGATATAGGTAGAATTTGATTGATAGAATTTGTTTGAGGATGATTCATAGTGTTTGGTTGTTTAAAGGATCGTTAGTTTAGGTGAAGAGAGTGAATAATTATTGTGCTAAGTTGAAAGATTGTTTTGAGAAAGTTAAAGAAAGATTGATTCGAGATCGAGTATATTCAATATGATGTACATGGTCGATAATTGAAAGATTTATTGGATAATTGACCAGTGGTTGATGATCACAAGAGTTTGAGATTGAATTATGTTTAAGAAGAAATGAAAAGTTTGAGATTGAATAGAGATTGTCGTTTGTTGATGCTACAAAGAAAATTAAGTTGGATAGTTAAGTTTGTTCTTTAATTGAAGAGATTGTTCATTTGAGGGGGAGCAAGACTAAACTCATGAAATGTTAAATATGCTCCGAAATGATTGTTTGTTCGAGGGGGAGCAAGAGATTAAAGATTTGTTATTGAATAATTTGCTCCGAGATAGTTGTTTGATTGAGGGGGAGCAAAAGTTAATTGATCAAAGAATCAAGTGCTCCAAGATGTTTATTGATATAGAGACAAGTTCGATCAAGAATTGAAGTTTTAAAGTCAAATCAAATTTCCGCATTCCAAAACCAAGCTTCCGCAAAGCCAAAAGAATTCAAAGTCAAATCCAAGCTTCCGCAATGCCAAAGAATTCAAAGTCAAAACCAAGCTTCCGCAAAGCCAAAAGAAGTCAAAGTCAAAACCAAGCTTCCGCAAAGCCAAAAGAATTCAAAGTCAAAACCAAGCTTCCGCAAAGCCAAAAGAATTCAAAGTCAAATCCAAGCTTCCGCATGCTACTCAAAGTTCAACTTACTTCTCAAAGCAACATCAAGTTGAAATCAACATTCAAAGGTTCAAGTTGTGAAAGCTTAAAAGCTACAAAGATTTCAAAGGTGCTTCCAAAGTATTCAAAGTTGCAAGAGAAGATCAAGTTGTAGAAAGTCATCGTCAAGAATATTTGTTTGTTGAGAAGATTCAAAGTCAAGGTTGATATAAGAAGTTGAAGACAATGAGAAAGCTTCAAAGTCCAATCAACATTGAAGATTTTCAACAAATGGGCTCATCATGTTATTTAAAGACCGAAGACGATGCAACATTTACAATTCAACACCAAGGGGGAGATTGTTAGAAATACAATTTAGTGGTGTTAAATTGTAAATAAAGTTACATTTTATATTGTTGATAAAGTGCAAGGGGTCAAAGTGATAATTGTAATTAGGCATATATAAACCCCTTGCCTTCTCATTTGTAAAAAAACTTTGAACATAATTAAAACACATTTGACTAATTCACTCTCTCCTCCCTATCATCTTCAACCTCTTTCCTCACATACTAAAACACACACATTCCTCCATTGTTACTCAATTAAGCTCAAGATCATATCTAACAACTTGGCTTTTTAACCAACTCATGTACTTCTCTTCCAACAGCCATAAAGTCTTGTTTCATAATCTGAACACAAGATCTCAAGTTTGCAACCACCGAAGCTTGCACGTCTCTTTTTGTTAGCTTGAAGGCTTCTCTGATTACAGAGCTCACCTTGTTGCAAGTCATCACCAGCTCATTCAGCTTCCCAACTACTAGTCCTTCGTTTCCAGCAACTTTGGTTAACTCAGTTCCAAGAAACATCTGAGCACCTTTCATATCAGCCACAGAACTAGTATTGGCAGTTAGAGACTTGGTTAAATCCTCCACCTAAGAATAAGGCTTTGGACTTCGGTTTGAGTTTTCTCTAACTGTGCTTCTATATTTAAAGGAGGTGGGGGTTGTGCAGAAGCAGGAGCAACAAATGGTAGATTACCAAGCCCTTTAAGAACATTGTTTATTTGTAAATCCGTTGGACTCTCAGATTCTGTCTCAGAATCCAAGTCCTTCTCTATTGGGGCATCATAATTGATAGGTGGTGGGATATTGTAAATTTGGGGTTGAAGAAATTGAAGTGAGGGATTAAAAGTTGGATCGGTGACATAGGCAGGAGTAGTGCCCGGTGGAAAAATTAGATGTTGATGAGATGGAGGTGGTGGAACATAAGGATCATTATCTTGAATTTGGATTTCTGGGGGAGGAGGAGGGGCGTTTGCGAGGATGGTGGCTGGCTCAGAATCGGATTGATTCGCCTCCAATAATCCCTCGTCAAACTCAAAATCAGCAAGAAAATCAAGATTCTCCTGAGGTAGCTCATCGTCATCCCAGAAAGCATTCACTTTTACAATCTGGTCAGATATGCCCTGGTTTGGGTCACTAGTACCCTCACCAGATTCTGGTTCAACAGCTGCAGAAGCAGTTGCATCGTCACCAGTTTCAACGATTGGCTCAACCGTAGTATCATCGCCAGGGACAATAGATACAGGTGTTGGAGCTTTGATGATGCTCAACAACTTATCTCTAGGTCGACTAACGGGTCCTACATTCTTTTGTAGCCCACTTAGTGACCTTTCTGAACCAGCTAGTGTGGCTGAAACAGTTTTATTAAATACCTGAAGCATAGCAGAGGAGAGTTCAGGCTCATCTTTAGCAGTGGATGCCTTTGAGAAATCTCTGCTGTATTCTGGTACTGAAGCTTCAAGTCCAGCTTGATTATAAGCATCACCAAGAATATCCATGAAACATAAGCTCAGAAATCTTGGAAAGGCAATATGCAGACTTCTCTTTCCTTTTAGTTTTGTAATCAGCTGAGAAAAGAGAATCTCAGCAAAGTCTGCTTGTATCCCATTCCAAATATAATACCCCATCTTAACTTGGGGTAACGAAAGTTGGTCCAACCCTCCATGGTTGCCACCAAGACTTTCCACAATCTGGGTCCAGAAGAACCTCCAGCAATTGCCAAATCCAGAGATAAATATGTGTCCGGAGGTCTTCAGATTACCATCAGCATCCTCCATATCGCCATGACCGGTGGCGACTAGAACTTCCCTGAAATTGACTCCTTTGAGTCGTTTAGCAAACACCTGGGAAGGTTCGAGGTAGTTCAGATGAAGGGAATTTCTGAACCCCTCAAGAGTGATAACACACTTCTTGGTGCCCTCATTGAGAGTGAAGGAGATGGATTGTTCATCTTTGCTCACCACAGCAGTGTACCAGAATTCAAGCAAGTATCGATGATACAATGCCTGAGGATTAGCGGTCAGAGCATAATGGAAAGGGGATTTCTCCCAAAAATTATTAATTCTTCCCATTAGAGTTTTGGATTTCACATTTAATTGAGCCAAGAAATTGCTCATGTTAAATCGAATTTGAGAAGGAGTGAAATTCTTTGGCCACGTGGCAGATGTTTTCACATCACTCGATGGAGTATATTCAAAATTGATGAGCGATTTGTGTTGTGAAGAAGATGATGATTTAGACATTTTTAAGAATCGAAAGGTGAAAGTGAAAGGAATATGAAGAGTTAAGGAATTTGAGAGTAAAGATGAGAGAGATTGATGATTGGGAAGTAAATGAAAAACGAAGTAAATGAAAGAATGAGAAGGAATTTGAATTTAAGATGGAATACAAAGTGATTTTCCAACTAAAAACAGTTTAAAAATAATTTTTGAATTTCAAAACCCGAGACACATAAAATATTTTATATTTAAAAACGATTTTGATTGGGTTTGAGATCCTAAAACAATTTCTGGGGTCAAGTCCGCATTAAATGCAGAGACGTTTGTGTGACCCCACCCTGCAACACTTTTTCAGAAAAAGTACTCATTTCTTTCTCTTTTACGGCGCAACTTGTGTGACACATAAGCATGACCAACGTAAGTTAAAAACATAGTATGCAGTAGGTCACGTGTACACACAATTGACCAATCTTGAAAGGATTGTTGTATTTCAGTTATGACAAAACAAATTCTGAGCATGGTCAGTTCCAAAGAGATCTGAACCATCTCAGTTAATAAAATTCAACTGAAATAATTTTGATTTTCTGAAGTGCTTCAGTTAAATACATTTTTCTGAGTAAAAAAGTTCTCCCTCAAAAATGAAGGTTTATTTTAAAGTTTGAAAAATATTTAACATTCCTCCTGAAGTGATGATCCATGAATTAATAAGTGCCAAGATAGTATCACAAAGGCGTTCGATAGCTAGGCGAGCAAAAATTACATGGATCGCTCAGACTGGTGAACCAGATCAGTGTCACTGAGGCGTTCATAACAAGATTACCAGTCTAAGGATTTAACATACCCAACTCACTGACTAGATGTTTAAAGGTTTTGACATCTAAAGGTTTTGTAAAAACGTCAGCGAGTTGCTTATCAGTGGGAATAAAGTGCAATTCAATATCTCCTTTCAGAATATGATCACGAATGAAATGATACCTGAGATCAATGTACTTGGTTTTCGAGTGCATCACAGGATTGTGAGATATGGCAATGGCACTAGTGTTATCACAAAAGATTGGAGTCTTTGTGTAAGTAACACCATAATCAGTCAGCTGGTTTTTCATCCATAGAATCTGAGCACAACAACTTGCTGCAGAAATATACTCAGCTTCTGCAGTGGATAGTGATACTGAAGTCTGCTTCTTACTGGTCCAGCTTACTAATTTGCCACTAAGGAAATGACACCCACCTGTGGTACTTTTCCTGTCTATCTTACAACCTGCATGATCAGAATCTGAATAACCCATTAGATCTAGACTAGAGCCTTTGGGATACCAAAGACCCAGTCTGGGGACACCTTTAAGGTATCTGAAGATCCTTTTAACAGCATTTGCATGTGCTTCTCTGGGATCAGATTGAAATCTAGCACAAAGGCATGTTGCAAACATTATGTCTGGTCTACTTGTAGTTAAATACATCAGTGAACCAACCATACCACGATATTTTGTATGGTCCACTGGTTTTCCATGTGGATCAGAATCCAAAGTTAATGGAGCAGAAATAGGAGTATCTTTTGATGAGACTGAATCAAATTGATATTTCTTTAATAAATCTCTGACATATTTTTCCTGGTTTATGAAAATACCATCTTCAGTTTGTTTTACTTGTAGTCCCAGAAAATATGTCAGTTCACCCATCATACTCATTTCATACTCAGAAGACATGATTTTAGAAAAAATTTCACACATCTTCTCATTTGTAGAACCAAACACAATATCATCAACATAAATTTGTACTAAAAGGATATCACTTTTATCATGCAATATGAACAAAGTTTAATCTATTGCACCCCGTTTAAAACCATTTTTAAGAAGATGTTTAGTAAGAGTATCATACCAGGCTCTGGGTGCTTGTCTCAGACCATATAAGGCTTTGTTCAGTCTGTACACCCAATGTGGTTTTTCTTCATTGATGAATCCTGGTGGTTGATACACATAAACGACTTCTTCTAGTTCTCCATTCAGGAATGCACTTTTTACATCCATTTGATAACCTTTAAACTGATGATGAGTTGCAAAAGCTAAGAATATTCTGATAGCTTCAAGTCTAGCAACTGGTGCAAAAGTTTCATCAAAATCTATTCCCTCTTCTTGCGCATATCCTTTTGCAACAAGTCTTGCTTTGTTTCTGATGATGTGACCATCTTCATCCATCTTGTTTCTGAAGACCCATCTTGTCCCAATTGGTTCCTTCTTCAGGTTACTGGGACAAGGAACGAGTTCCCATACATCGTTTCTTCTAAACTGGTTGAGCTCATCTTGCATGGCTTCAACCCAGCTTGGGTCTTGCATAGCCTCATCAATCTTCTTGGGTTCAATTAGAGATAAGAAGCTGACGTTTAAGCATTGATCGCTTGTGGCTCTTCTGGTCTGAACCCCTCTACTGGACTCTCCAATAATTTGCTCGATTGGATGTGCTTTTGTCCATTTAGAGTATTGACCAGGATGAGCAATGATATCAGTGCAAGAACTTCTCTGAGTAACTTCAGGAGGAGCTTCAGAAAATACATCTTTAGCTTCCTCTTCTTCCTGCAGATCATGACTTGCATCATGAAATTCTTCAGATTGAGGTTGCTCAGTGGAGCCTGATATCATAGGAGAAGCAGCATATACATCTGATCTAATAGTCAGTTCAGAAGGTAGTTTGAAACTGACTGGAGGATAAAATGGAATGTTGCTAGGCTTGTTTATTACTGGTTCTGAACGGAGATGTTCAGAAGCAGGTTCAGGTGATTGATCAGTTTCAGCAATAGGATCAGAATCACCAAAACTTATTGGACTTTCTGAGGGTGGTACAGGAATGGAATTTTTAAAGATTGCAGAATTGGATTCATCAAAGGTAACATGAATTGACTCGTCAACCTTTTCAAGTCTTTTGTTAAAGACTCTAAAGGCTTTGCGATTTGATGAATATCCTAGGAAGTATCCTTCATCAGCTTTTGCATCAAATTTTCCAAGCTGATTTGAATCATTCAGAATGTATACTGGACATCCAAATACATGGAAGTATCCAATATTAGGCTTTCTATTTCTGAGTACTTCATAGGAGGTCTTCTTGTGTCTTTTGACATAAACAGATCTGTTCTGAGTGTAGCATGCAGTTGCAACAGCTTCAGCCCAGAAATTCTTGGGAAGACCAGATTCATTCAACATACTTCTAGCAGCTTCAATCAGCGTACGATTCTTTCTTTCTACAACACCATTCTGCTCTGGTGTGTGGGCTGAGGAGAAGTTCTGAGATATGCCAGTTTCAGTGCAGAAGGACTCCAGAGTGGCATTTCTGAATTCAGTGCCATTGTCACTTCTGAGCTGACAAACTTTTCGCTTGTGCTTGAGCTCAACTTGTTTGATGAGAGCAACGATTTCAGCAGCAGCTTCACTTTTGGATCTGAGGAAAATCACCCAGCAGTATCTTGAATATTCATCAACGATAACAAGGGTGTACTTCTTTCCTGCTCTGGTCTGAACATTCACTAGTCCAAAAAGGTCCATGTGAAGCATGTGAAGAGGTTCAGTTATACTAAAGCTTTGTTTTGTCTTGAATGAAGCTCTTTTCTGCTTACCCATTTCACAACCTGGACATGGCTTGTCTTTATTGAAAGACATAGAGGGTATCCCATCAACAAGTTGTTTTCTAGACAACTTATTAATATTTTTGAAGTTCAGATGGGATAATCTCTTGTGCCACAGCCAGTTTGTGTCTTCATCTTCCTTTGAGTAGAAACATTGTTCAGTGGTAGAAGGATTCATATCAATGACATAAATGTTTCCCTTCCTTGGTGCAATCAGTACCACCTTTCCATCTCTGTTGAATATGGTGCCTTGTGAAATATCAAATAAAACCTTGAAGCCATCATCACACAGTTGACTGACACTGATCAGGTTATATTTCAACCCGTTCACATATGCAACACGTGTGAATTTGACTTGACCATTATTCACCACACCATATCCCTCAGTTTTTCCATTACCATCATTTCCAAAAACAATTGAGGGCCCCTTTTGCACCCTATATTCCTCTAGCAGGGTCTGATAACCAGTCATGGTTCGGCCAGCAGCACTGTCCAGAAACCATATATTCTTCTTTCGGTCTCCCTGCACACAAACAAAGATTAGTTCTTTTTGGGAACCCATCTTTGGATGGGTTCACTAGACTCTCCCTTAGCAGTCTCAGATTTCTTTGGTTCATAAGGAACAGAAGGATCAAAGGGGATTTCAGTCATTATTTCAGATGACAAAAAAATAGTTGGTTTGATGGGGTTTTCAACCTTTTTCTTTTCAGATTTCTGCTTGATTTGCTTAGAAAAGGGTTTTGTATTTTGTTTAGGTTGAAGAGGAGGAGTTTCAACATTTTTTAAACGTGCATTACAACTCTGCACTTGTCTAGCCAATAGTTGAAATTGACTTTCTAACCTTAACAAAATCGATTCTTCATTAGACACCTGAGCCTTACCTGAATCTGAGGTAGATGGCTCAGTAGGGGAGAAATTTTTCTTCTTCTTTAGGTCTTTAGTAACCTTAGATGAAGTCTGAGGGGATGGCTTTTTGGATTTAGCCTTCCTTTCTGAAACAGTTGTCTGAGCTGTTTCAGATTTACCCTCAGATTGTTCCTGGGCTTTATTAGTTACAGTTTTCTGCTTGCCAACTTTAGGAAAAATGATTTCAGGCTTTATTTCCTTTGGAAGTGCATCTAAATCAGTGATTATGGATGCCAAATGAAGATCACCAGACTCATATGCTGCTCTTTGTGATGCAAAAGTATTTTTAATTGCAGCATCTGGCCTTGGTGCTTTCATCCAAGATTTAATAATTGCTTGTTCTTTTTCAAGGATGGATTTTAATTCTTCCTTTTCCAATTCTAAAGTTGCAACCATAGACTGATAACTTTTTAGAGCCAAATGAACATCTTTCAGTTCTTTCAGTCTGGCATGACTGGCGTTCAGTTCAGAAGCATTATTTTCAAACATTTTTAGGCTTTCTGAACGCACTGTCTCAACAAATGAGATGTCAGCCTCTAATAGAACCAAAAGGTCCAGTTTGTGTTCCTCATTCTTTTCAAAGCCAAAATTACTGACCTTTTTCATTACAATATCCACCCAGCGACCAGATTCAACGTCGGATTTGACCAAATGACCTTGATCTTCTTGTGCCATGAAACACATGTCCCTAACTTCTTCTTCATCATCAGATGATTCATCAGATTCTTCCCATTTTTCAGTTTTGGCAATCATACAACTGTTGCTTGAGTTGTCTTATGCCAGAAGAGCCATATGTGCCTTTAACTTCTTATATTTGGCCTTATAGCTGTCATCAGATTTCTGAAAAATAGAATGGTTAGGAGCAGATTGTGATGATGATGGTTGACTAGATCTGCATTCCTTCATGAAATGTCCTTTCTTGCCACATTTAAAGCATTCAAGATTAGACTTGTCAATCGAAGCGCTGGAAGCAATAGGTTTGCCAGATCGATTTGATTTGGCTTTAAAACGATTGAACGTTTTAGCCAGCATGGCAACCAGATCATCATTGTCACCCTCATTACAATCATGAGTAACATTACCAGAGATACCAGTTTTTAACATTTCAGAAACCATCTTCTTCATCGAGTCAGAAATGTCACTCTCAGAAGATAGTAGAGCAGTACTGTGTAGTTCAGAATACTGAACCATACCAGAACTGGTAGAAACATGATTCTTGGCATCCTGCTCAGCCAAAGCTCTCTCAGCCTTGTTCTCTTCAGTATATCTGAAGGCTCCATAAAGGGAAGCAAGAGTGTGACTGTGCAAAGTTTTGCCTTGTCTCAAGACCAAGATTAAATTTTCCCATTTAGAAGGTAAAATATCACCAAATTTTTCCAACAAAATTTCTTTATCTTTGGTTACACCCAGGGCTTTCAGTTGATTTACCAGATTTGTAAATCTGATGTAAGTTTGAGTTAAAGTTTCCCCAGGGACAGCAAAGAAAGACTCATATCTTTTGTTTAAAGCAACTTTTCTTGTGACAATTGTCTCATTTGTGCCTTCAAACTGTGTCATTAGTTCCTCCCACATTAATTTGAAATTTTCAAGTAAAACAAGAGTGGGCATAAGGGTTTCAGGAACTGCATATAAAATCATATTTTGTAACTTAGTATCAAGGTCTACAAGTCTATGATCTTCCTCAGACCAATGATCCTTCTCCTTAGGTGACTGCCTAGGAGTCCCATCGGTATTTCTGACAACAGTAGAAGCATTCATGGGAACAAAGGGTCCTTGTTTTAAGATATCGGGCAAATGTCTCTTAACACCACCAATATACTTTAGCATGCATGCTTTCCATGTTTGAAAGTTTTCACTGTTCCCATCGAACTTGGGAACAGGATTATTTGGAAAGTGTACGTGTACATTATGTGATGGTATATTGTTGTTGATAATAGGGGGTGGAGTAGTGTTATTAGGGTCAGGTCGTTCTTGTTCAAAGTCAGCCATTTATGCAGATCAAAGGTTAAAGAATTGATATAATTTAACTTTGCTGCTCTGATACCAATTTTGAGTCCCAAATATAGATGAATAACTAAACCCGACTGGCAAGTACAACTGATCTTGATGGACAAGTTCAGTTTACGATCCAGATATGGATAACAAGAAACAATTGAATTAAAATAAAATGCAAGAACAAATTGGCAGAAACTATATAAAGATATATATAAGTATAATCAAGTATGTAGCATTGAGACACGTTGTTTTCTTTCAAATGTATTTGGTTTATTGATATATATAAACAAATACAAGGATTGTTGCGGAATAAAGATAAACACCCAAGTGTAAGTATCTAAACAATCTTAAAAAAACAAGTGATCTAAATAACTTGGAAATACTCGTAAGTTTACTTAGAGTATATCTCACAAGTTGCAATGCTAAAGTTTCTAAGCCATTTGCAAGTTATGAGAAGACTTTGTATTTATAGACCAAGTCCATGATGATATGGACAAGATCGCATAAAAGTGGTTGTGAGCATTTAAGGAATTAAACCTAATTCCTTACATGCTTGTACTAGGAAGAGTATATAAGTCAGTTGATGTGACTTATAGTACTATTTCCAAACCTATACTTTTACCTTGTACCTTTTATTAATAGATAAATCTATTAACTGGGTAAAGGTATGCAAAGTAAAAAGTCTTCCTCGTAATAAGTGTAAAGTGTTGTAAATACTTTATACTGAGATGCTTCAGTCTTCGATCTGGTAGAATCACTTTTTGCTCGCTTCTGAGATGATTCTCTTCTTCATACTTCAGTCTTTGACTTCAGAATGAATGTTTCAGATTTGTCTCGATCTGAACTGAAGTGAAGCTTCAGTAAAGGAATTCTGAGATGGCTCAGAATTCTGTGCAAACTTCTTCACTAAACTTCAAGCTATTTCTGAACAAATTATACTTGGTCGATTTTCGACCTAACAAATGGTTTGACCCGGCAATTCACGAATACTCGTGACCCGTAAATTCATTTTGTTGACATATTTAAATGTAACTTTTCACTGTTCCCATCGAACTTGGGAACAGGATTATTTGGAAAGTGTACGTGTACATTATGTGATGGTATATTGTTGTTGATAATAGGGGGTGGAGTAGTGTTATTAGGGTCAGGTCGTTCTTGTTCAAAGTCAGCCATTTATGCAGATCAAAGGTTAAAGAATTGATATAATTTAACTTTGCTGCTCTGATACCAATTTTGAGTCCCAAATATAGATGAATAACTAAACCCGACTGGCAAGTACAACTGATCTTGATGGACAAGTTCAGTTTACGATCCAGATATGGATAACAAGAAACAATTGAATTAAAATAAAATGCAAGAACAAATTGGCAGAAACTATATAAAGATATATATATGTATAATCAAGTATGTAGCATTGAGACACGTTGTTTCCTTTCTAATGTATTTGATTTATTGATATATAAACAAATACAAGGATTGTATATATATATATATATATATATATATATATATATATATATATATATATATATATATATATATATATATATATATATATATATATATATATATATATATATATATATATATATATATATATATATATATATATATATATATATATATATATATATATATATATATATATATATATATATATATATATATATATATATATATATATATATATATATATATATATATATATATATATATATATATATATATATATATATATATATATATATATATATATATATATATATATATATATATATATATATATATATATATATATATATATATATATATATATATATATATATATATATATATATATATATATATATATATATATATATATATATATATATATATATATATATATATATATATATATATATATATATATATATATATATATATATATATATATATATATATATATATATATATATATATATATATATATATATATATATATATATATATATATATATATATATATATATATATATATATATATATATATATATATATATATATATATATATATATATATATATATATATATATATATATATATATATATATATATATATATATATATATATATATATATATATATATATATATATATATATATATATATATATATATATATATATATATATATATATATATATATATATATATATATATATATATATATATATATATATATATATATATATATATATATATATATATATATATATATATATATATATATATATATATATATATATATATATATATATATATATATATATATATATATATATATATATATATATATATATATATATATATATATATATATATATATATATATATATATATATATATATATATATATATATATATATATATATATATATATATATATATATATATATATATATATATATATATATATATATATATATATATATATATATATATATATATATATATATATATATATATATATATATATATATATATATATATATATATATATATATATATATATATATATATATATATATATATATATATATATATATATATATATATATATATATATATATATATATATATATATATATATATATATATATATATATATATATATATATATATATATATATATATATATATATATATATATATATATATATATATATATATATATATATATATATATATATATATATATATATATATATATATATATATATATATATATATATATATATATATATATATATATATATATATATATATATATATATATATATATATATATATATATATATATATATATATATATATATATATATATATATATATATATATATATATATATATATATATATATATATATATATATATATATATATATATATATATATATATATATATATATATATATATATATATATATATATATATATATATATATATATATATATATATATATATATATATATATATATATATATATATATATATATATATATATATATATATATATATATTTATATGAGAGATGCTTCAGTCTTCGATCTGGTAGAATCACTCTGATTGCTCGCTTCTGAGATGATTCTCTTCTTCATACTTCAGTCTTTGACTTCAGAATGAATGTTTCAGATTTGTCTCGATCTGAACTGAAGTGAAGCTTCAGTAAAGGAATTCTGAGATGGCTCAGAATTCTGTGCAAACTTCTTCACTAAACTTCAAGCTATTTCTGAACAAATTATACTTGGTCGATTTTCGACCTAACAAATGGTTTGACCCGGCAATTCACGAATACTCGTGACCCGTAAATTCATTTTGTTGACATATTTAAATGTAACTTTTCAATAGCTTTCTGACGGATATAAACATGACCATATTTATTTATTAATTCTTTAGTTGATTGAATTTTAAGTATTTTACTTAATTTGGCATTTCCACAAGACAACTAGTATTCCTCCTATTTTCGAGTCCACGCACAATTTTCTCAAAGTCTGATTGCTCATAATGTCCGAACAAAGCATAAATCTATTAATTCCAAGGTCAAGTCTTACAGTCTAATGTCGTACATAAACGAAACGAACTAAAACGACCGGCAAAGTACTTCGGAAAATACGCTCAGATGACGGTTGTCACAGCATTACCCCGTTAAAAGAATTTCGTCCCGAAATTCAACTCGCACTAGTCCCATTAAACAATTGGGGGTATTTTGTCTTGAAATGATCTTCCCGTCCCAAAGTATACTCAGTCCCTCGCTTGAATTATAACGAACCTTAACGAGGGTATACTTGGTTTTCATTTATTTCTGCACTGCGCGATCCACAATCTCCAAAAAGCTCTTCAACGAAGTTAAAGTTATCGTCGATGTGGATTTCATCCATAGGCACATGACATTCCTCAATGGCTAGACATTTCTGAAGATGCGTCACATGAAATACGTCGTGAACTCTCTTAAGCTCTTCTGAAAGTCTCAACCGATAGGCTACCTTACAACCTCTTTCTAGTACCTCAAATGGTTTGATAAATCGTGGTCCGATCTTTCCACTTCTGACATATCTAACCACACCTTTCCAAGAGGAAACCTTCAAAAAGTACACGATCCAGTATTTAAGCCAAGAAATAAACCCTACACAAGGCATGTTAATAATCAAGTGAATGCAGTTGAAGAAGATGATGGGGTTGAATATCCTGCCCTTTCAACATACTGCTTTTCAGTATCAACGCCTGGCATTATAATGGCGCTCAAGGATCTAGGAGATAAAGTAAGGTGGCCACTAAAGAAGAACGATTCTTACTTCAAGAAGAAGGATCCTAGCCAATGGTGCGCGTATCATGAAGACTTTGGTCATCTTACTGAAGATTGCAAGATGTTGAGAAGGGAGATCTCTACTCTTCTGGGCAAAGGGTATCTTAAGGAACTCCTTGGAAGGAAGAAGGCTAAGGATCTTGAGGGCGTAGAATTTGCAAGGCCAAATTCGACCCAAAAAGCAGATTCTCCACCTCCAGACGCAAGAGTGATTAACACCATTTCTGGTGGATCAGAAGTATGTGGTACGACATATTCAGTAGCTAAAAGATTTGCGAAGCAAAGCAAAGCAGATAAAGGAGAAAAAGGCGTAAAGAAAGCTTCAATTTCTGATTCTGATATTGTCTCTTTTGAAGACGATGACTTCGATGACATAATGGAACCTCATCACGACGGATTGGTTGTTACTCTTTTTATCGCTAACCATTATGTTCACAGGATTTTAATAGATAACGGAAGCTCGGTAAATATTATCAAGCTAGAGACCCTGAGAAGGATGGATATTTCTGAAGACAATATTATTGGCAAGGCATCGCCATTAATTGGATTCAGTGGCGAAACCAAATATACTGTTGGTGAAATAAAACTGCCAGTATATGTTGGAGGGGTTAATTCCATGCAGAAATTTTGTGTAGTTGATACTCTTCCAGGATGCAATATAATTCTAGGAAGACCCTGGATTCACGAAATGAAGGCGGTACCATCAACATACCACCAATGTGTTAAAATGCCAACACCTTGGGGAGTGATCACTGTTAAAGGAGATCAACAAGAAGCTAGGGAATGCTATACATCCACCATGAAGTCAGCAGCAAGATCAACATCGCAATAGCAATTACAGAAGAGGGTCTTCGATGTAGATGAACCAGAAGAGCAAGATGTTAAAGAAGTGATTCTGGTCCCTGAAGATCCTAACATTAAAGTATTATTGGGCAAAAAGATTTCGAAAGACTTAGAAGTTGAACTTACAAGTTTCTTGAAAGCTAGAATGAAGACTTTTGCTTGGAAGCAAGAAGATATGACAGGAATATCTAAAGAGGTGATTACACACAAGCTTGGAATTGACAAGAGTTTCAAGCCAATTCAACAAAAAAGAAGAAAATTTGCTCCAGAAAGAAACACAATTATCCAAGAAGATGTGGAAAGATTGTTAAAGGCAAAAATGATTAGGGAAGTAAAATTCCCTGAATGGTTGGCAAACGTAGTAGTGGTATAGAAGAAAAAGGGGAAATGGAGAGTTTGTGTAGATTTCACTGATCTTAACAAAGCATGCCCAAAAGACCCATTTTCGCTGCCACATATCGATGCGATGGTAGATGCAACTTCTGGACACGAGATGCTCACATTTATGGACGCTTCCTCTGGATTTCAGCAAATTCAAATGGAGCCTGAAGATCAAGAAGCCACTGCTTTTATGACCCCAACAGGTATTTATTGTTATATTGCTATGCCTTTTGGTCTTAAAAATGCAGGTGCAACCTATCAAAGGTTAGTAAATATGATGTTCAAAGACCAACTGGGGGATACGATGGAAGTCTATATAGACGACATGGTGGTGAAGTCGAAGAAAGCTGAAGATCATCTGAAAGATCTTGAAGTAGCCTTCAATATCCTGGACAAATACAACATGAAGCTGAATCCAGCAAAATGTAATTTCGGAGTAGGAGCTGGAAAATTTCTGGGATATATGGTTACTAAAAGAGGAATAGAAGCGAGTCCAGAACAGATCAAAGCCATCTTGAATTTGAAGTCTCCATCTAATGCTAAAGATATCCAAAGGTTAACCGGAAGATTGGCAGCTTTGAATAGATTTATATCAAGATCTTCTGATAGGTGTAAAGAGTTTTATGACATCTTGAAAAAGAACAAAAGATTCGAATGGGGAGAAAAGCAAGAAGAAGCTTTCCAAGAATTAAAGAAATATCTCTCCACTCCACCATTGCTGGTCAAGCCTGAAGATGCTGAGCCTCTATATCTCTACATGGCAGTATCTTCAAATGCAGTAAGTGCTGTCTTAGTAAAGGAAGCAGATGGTCTACAACATCCTGTTTACTACGTAAGTAAAAGTTTAATTGATGCTGAAACCAGGTATTCTCATCTTGAAAAACTCATACTTGCATTAGTTATGGCATCTACCAAACTTAGACATTATTTTGAAACGCAGGCTATACATGTTAGAACTAATTATCCTATAAATGTGTACTTAGAAAACCTGAAGTATCTGGTAGAATGGCTAAATGGTCTGTAAAATTAAGTGCTTTTAATCTAATTTATGAACCTAGGACTACAATAAAATCTCAAGCTTTAGCAGACTTTGTGGCTGATTTTAGTACTGATTTACAACCTGAAGTAGATCTAGAAGTAAAAATGTTACAAGAAGTGTAGAAACACGTGGGGACGTGTTCCCAGATCGTTTAACACGAGATCTACGATCATAGACAGGCGGAATCCGTCTATAATCGTCGTTAGGGTTTATATGATGAACACGAAGATAACAACAACAAAATAACTACGAATTTACTGATGAATAGGAGATAAAAACAAAGAATTCATTTATCATTAGTCGAATGATTACAAGAATAAATCCGTTTAAAATACATCTCAATGATTCCGGATTACAATCAATCGAGACGACTCTTGATAATGAATTACATGGTGACGGAATGGCGGGGCATAGATCTCTACCCCGATCCCTATGGACGACCTCTGTTGCAACTAAAATCCCCCTTGAAATCTGAAACCTAAGTCCTATATTTATAGGTACAAAATGGGCTGGGCTGTCAAATTCGTACAAAATAGGCTGGGCTGTACGAACTTATTAGTTCTTACGAACTTAAAGTTCGTAAGGCATATATGTACGAACTTATTAGTTCTTACGAACTTAAAGTTCGTAAGGCATATATGTACGAATTTCTCAGCCTTTAAGAATTATTGCATCGGACAACAATTTGTGCACTTTATGTGCACCAACAAACTCCCCCTTGGCCGGTGCAATCAATTCTTCACAATCCGATATTAGTTATAGAAAGTCTAAACAAATAGCCTCCCCCGTAACTAAAGATATCGGGTCTTCTTATGTTGAAACTCGATCTTCTGAAACTACACTCTGATCTTCAACCTGTAAACTCTCTGTATCTTCATGATAACCAACTAACCCAACACCTCTCATTGTAGTTCTCCCCCTCAACAGTAACCACCTCCGAATTAAACATAAGCAATCATCCACTCGGATCTATTTGCATGTCGTGCTTAACCGGCATATAATAGAGAAGTAGAATTTCCAACAATCAGCATCAAATCAATCAGCTCCCATAAAAATAAGAAACTCTGCAAACTGAATCACAAAATGTAGTCGCATAAATCCTGTCTCAACTAGCAGTGTCTGACTCTGTCTTGTATATTCACAAATCCACCAATCACTCGAAGTCGTTCTTATCAGATCTCCTCTTCAGTTGTATATACTGCCATAATATAAAGATCTTTATCTATGCAACTCCTCCGCAAGAATCACCTGATAATTCATCTCTACATCTTGGAATATGGATAAGATTCGATCTTCAAATACTGAACAACAAATAACCAGCTTCAATGATCCAATACTTCAACAAAGTTTCCACGACCGCTATATATGAAAATCATCCGTTGATATAAATCAATTTGAACATATAGTTCGATGATCTTCAAAACACCTCGAGCATTAGAATACAATAATCACCAACAGAATAACCTTTGATCGTTATGTAACTCGAGTATGTAGAAAAGTTTTGCTCAAAAATCAGAAATTTTTATTCCCCTTCATTTTTCTGCAAAACTTTGAAAATCAACCCATCTGCTTATCTTCGGTTTCAAAAATCTCCCTTTCATGTGGTTTTAAACAGGGTATATTGTGTTTCTTCTGATCAACTGCATGTATTCTTCAGACTGAAACATATCGAACCTCCATAGTAGCTTGAGAACATCTTCGTAGTCTGAACATCAACATATACGAACTTGTTCTTCTTCTTACGAACTTATTCTTATTACGAACTAGTTAAGTTCGTAACAACAATATCTTCGTAAAGGTTGATCACTAAGTTCGTAAGACAAAAGGCTTGTTATTACGAACTTAATCTTCAGAAGGTGAATAATCTTCTTACGAACTTAGTAAGTTCGTAAGACCATTATATCAGCAAAGCTACTAACTTCGTAAGGCTATTAAATTCGTAAGGTGAAAGTTCACAACGAAGATAGATAAGTTCGTAAGCTAAATTCGTTAGTTGAAATCTGAAAACGAAAAAGGCTATCTTCGTTTTGCTAAAGGAAAACGAACTTAGCGTTCTGTTCGAATTTTCATCAATAAAACCTAATTACCAGATCTCGTTTGAGGAAAAACCATCCTCCAAGGCTTTGATATCATGTAGAAACACGTGGGGACGTGTTCCCAGATCGTTTAACACGAGATCTACGATCATAGACAAGCGGAATCCGTCTATAATCGTCGTTATGGTTTATATGATGAACACGAAGATAACAACAACAAAATAGCTACGAATTTACTGATGAATAGGAGATAAAAACAAAGAATTCATTTATCATTAGTCGAATGATTACAAGAATAAATCCGTTTAAAATACATCTCAATGATTCCGGATTACAATCAATCGAGATGACTCTTGATAATGAATTACATGGTGACGGAATGACGGGGCATAGATCTCTACCCCGATCCCTATGGATGACCTCTGTTGCAACTAAAATCCCCCTTGAAATCTGAAACCTAAGTCCTATATTTATAGGTACAAAATGGGCTGGGCTGTCAAATTCGTACAAAATGGGCTGGGCTGTACGAACTTATTAGTTCTTATGAACTTAAAGTTCGTAAGGCATATATGTACGAACTTATTAGTTCTTACGAACTTAAAGTTCGTAAGGCATATATGTACGAACTTATTAGTTCTTACGAACTTAAAGTTCGTAAGGCATATATGTACGAACTTATTAGTTCTTACGAACTTAAAGTTCGTAAGGCATATATGTACGAACTTATTAGTTCTTACGAACTTAAAGTTCGTAAGGCATATATGTACGAACTTATTAGTTCTTACGAACTTAAAGTTCGTAAGGCATATATGTACGAACTTATTAGTTCTTACGAACTTAAAGTTCGTAAGGCATATATGTACGAACTTATTAGTTCTTACGAACTTAAAGTTCGTAAGGCATATATGTACGAACTTATTAGTTCTTACGAACTTAAAGTTCGTAAGGCATATATGTACGAACTTATTAGTTCTTACGAACTTAAAGTTCGTAAGGCATATATGTACGAACTTATTAGTTCTTACGAACTTAAAGTTCGTAAGGCATATATGTACGAACTTATTAGTTCTTACGAACTTAAAGTTCGTAAGGCATATATGTACGAACTTATTAGTTCTTACGAACTTAAAGTTCGTAAGGCATATATGTACAGTTCTTACGAACTTAAAGTTCGTAAGGCATATATGTACGAACTTATTAGTTCTTACGAACTTAAAGTTCGTAAGGCATATATGTACGAATTTCTCAGCCTTTTAGAATTATTGCATCGGACAACAATTTGTGCACTTTATGTGCACCAACAAGAAGCTACTGAAAAATGGATTCTATATTTACAAGGTAGGTTAGTTCCAAGAGCTTGGAATGCTATTCATCTCAAAACATATCATATGTAATTTATTTTGTCTTTTGACAAAATCAGGTATGACTTCTTACTTTTATGTTTTCAATTATCTCTTATTTTATTTTCCATAATGATGATACTGACTTGAGCGTCGGAGTGGCGTTAGTCAAATGGCTAACGCCAGTTTCAAAAACTTCTGCTTTGTAGATCTCAAAAGATGATCAACATCATCAATCATACGCATTACATCGTGGAACAAGATCTTCACCTTTTGGCTTTCACGCCAACTTTTGGTTGAAGGTTTTCACCTTCTCTTAAATTCGCCCGTGTCGCACGTTAATTAATTTCACGGTTGAAGGGTTAAATTCCAAGGTCGTTGAAATTAATTTTGTTGGTTGTCGGTGTTACCATCGATCTCCCGAATAGGCTAACCACGCCTCCCATTACACAAACATATGAAAAGGCTAACCACGCCTCCCAAGCAAGTTCAAGATATTGAGACCCCCTCTATATCTTGAACACCAATGTCCCTACGAGAATCTTAAAATTAAGAATCCCCTTCTTAATTTTAATCCCCTCCAAAAAATCAATCTACTCCCACACATATTATTTTATTGCAGGAATAAATGTTGGAGACAGATGACCATTAAAGATACTGCACGCTAGGGATCATAGCCTACAAATGGATCTTAATTACGAATAACAGGTGCATGTATCTTACTCTCTAATTATTACTTTGATTTGATTATTTACTGTTGATGTAGTCGAATAAGTCAAGCGTAATTATTAACTGACACATTACATCATTTAAGTAATTAGTCATTTTCCGTTTTTACCCTCAATAACACTATTGATTTTCGAGTCCAAACAAAGATGGATCAAAAGATAGTTTTCATTCATTCAAAAGTTATTTACAAGAAACTACCTGAAAGCAGTTTTACATCCATGATTGATCATTCCAGACCAATCTCTCCCCTCCTAAACATTGTTATTCTACATTACACTACCCCTACCGATTCAGTTCTTCAAATACCACCAAAAGAGTCTAGAAATATGGGCTCTGGCCTTTGCATTATATTCTTCATCGCCCACGAAAAATATCTTAATCAGAGATGCTAGGCTTTAACTTTTTGGCGACCCTTAGGTAGATCAAATCCACTTTCGCCATTTGAAGTTCTTCTTTGGTTTTAGCCAACTTTGTTTCTAACTCCTTTATCCTTAACGCCTGAGCTTTTCTTGACTCTAAAAGCCATTGAATATACTGATTCTGACTTTTCAGTTCCTCATCTTTGATTCTTGCAACTTCCATATGTGCGTATCGCATCTGAGAAAAACACTGTAGAAAAAAGATAAATTTAGTTTTAGAAAAACACGAATAAAACCAAAATAATTTATCTTACATGAAGAAGTCTTTTCTCTGATTTGTTAACACCCCAATCGACTCTTGGAGGATCTTGGACTTGAAGATGAGATTGACCGTTCTTAACTTCAGACATTGTGGTATTGTAAGAGTTTATGGAAACTGAAAATATAATGAATACCTTTTTGAGCATGAAAATTATTTGTGATTTTGGAAGCCTGAAATTATTGACATATATAGAGGGGTGAAAAAATGAAAATGAACTGACTGGTAGTTACCTATCAAATCAAGACTCTTGGTTATCTTTCTTACACGCGTCTTATCTTAAAGGCAATTTAAAATTTACTAATTGACTCCGGTCAAAACTTTCTTTAGAAGATTCAAAGTTATTTTAACAACATAGATTTTATTCAAATAACTTTGGGGACAATTGTTATGGGTGAAATTTCAGGTGTCAATATCCTGAAGATCCAAGATCTTGACGTCCCAGGATCCTGACTTAGCAGAATATTTTGATTACACATTGATACTTTGCTAACGATATGTTTCAAGTATTATTGTTATTTCCACATGAGATAAGTATGCAGGTTCTGGAGTATTCAATATGAAGCTAAGGAAAACACTTCTAACGGTAAAGAAGAGAATTCACACATGGTATAACTCATCAACACGCAAGAACGACTTGGTCTGCCAGGATATTCGGAGTTCAACTCAATTTCACGAGGAGAAAGACTATAACGGCCACTTGACTGGGCAAGATCCTCCACAACGTTCAACTATCGAAGACCCGGAAGATCCCTACAACTTCGGATAGTTAGTTAGATCTTAGGCTTATAAATACTGAATGAGGCTGATCGATCTAGGCACTTCAATCTAATTCAACTTCATTTTACTTACTGCTTACTCTACACTTGTATCCACACACACTACTCTTATCACTTAGAAATATTGATCAACCGAATTCCACCCTTTGTAATCATTTATCATTCATTAATAAAAGAACAAGGCAGGGACGATTGCTTCCTCCCGGGGTTTTTATGCCAGCAATCCTCAAAGGATTAAGGGCTTTTCCTCGACAATAAATCTCGGTGTTCTTGTTCTCTACTCTTTACTTTAATCGCATTATTTATAAGTTCTTTACTTTGATTTGCTTTATTTATCATTATTATTGCTTATCATTCTGATCTTTATCATTTGGTATTTTTTCTCTGTCCAGTCGACATAATCATTCTTTAAACCCTTTTTATTAAACGCATCTTTGAATCTCAAAACTATTTTACAAGCCCTTAACCTCACGAACGAAAGTTTGGTTACAACATTGATTTAAGTCTTTAATGAAAAGTAACTTGATTAATTTTTGACCAAAACATTCGGTAGTTGAACGTTGGAGCATATCTTGACTATTCTTGTGGCCGTTGAAGATATTATCCTCATGCTGAAATCAACTTGAAGTCCGATTATCTTGGCAGACCAAGTCTTCTTTGCGTGTTGAAGATTTATCCCATGTGTTAAATCTTCTTTTTACCGTTAGAGGTATTTTCCTTAGCTTTATATCGAATATTCCAGAACCTGCATGCTTATTTCACATGGAAATAACAATAATACTTGAAACACATCGTTAGCAAAGTATTAATAAGTAATCAGCATATTCTACTATGTCAAGATCCTGGGACGTCAAGATCTTGGACCTTCAGGATATTGACACCTGAAATTTCACCCATAACAATTGTCCCCAAAGTTATTTAAATAAAATCTATTTTGTTGAAATAACTTTGAATCTTCTAGAGAAAGCTTTGACCAAAGTCAATTAGTAAATTATGAAACTACCCCGAGGATAAGACGCGTGTAAGTAGGATAACCAAGAGTCTCGATTTGATAGGTAACTACTTGCGGTTCATTTCCTATCTTTTCACCCTTCTATATACAAGACCAAAATTTTTCAAGACATAGACAGTTTTTCCGTAAACTTTCATATTTCTTTAAAATGTCTAGCGAATTTCCCATTCTAGAGGTAACATATTTTGTTTGCTTCTTTCTGATGATTATTATTGTCTTACTAATACTATCAGTTTTGTATACATTTTTAGGCACTTGGCGACCTTAAATCAAAGCATGAAGAAAAACATGCCACGAACGATAACATTATCAGTAATTTGAGTAAAATTGTAGAACCTTTTGAAAAGAAAGCTAGGACTGAAAAAGAGATGGCTGAAATATGAAAAAATGTTTTGAATCTGAGGTAGCGGCTATGCATAAGTTACTTCTTGAAGCATATTATGAAATCGATCTTTTGGAAGAACAACTGATTTATACTAGGAGACGACACGATTTAGCAGCGGCTCAAGTAGACAGATTTGAAAGAGAGTATCCCTTAGAGGCTAAATCACTCTTTGCTAGTAAGGAGAAATCAGTTCTTTAAAAAAGGCGGATTTGAGCGATGAAAAATTTGAAGACAAGGCCATAACTCATAATTCCAGATCTTTCGTAATGTAGATCTTTAGCAAGATCAGACTTCTATGTAAATATATCTTAATGAATGGAAAGTTGTTTTTCGATTTTTCTAATTTTAGAATTAAAAATTTAAAGTGTTATCTAAAGGTAAATATGACGTTTCGTGCAGTTATTAATTATATTCTTGACTAATCATATTAATGCAGTAATTAAACAGTAAGATACATGCACCTTCTTTTTCTTCTAAATTTTGATAATTAAATATCCTGCAAAATAAAACTGAAACTTTTGGATCCTATCTTTAAGGTTCAAGATCCTTATCGACAAAGATATCGGAGTAATGGTTAGTAAATATTTATAGATAACTACAAATTAAATAATTTATATTTACTTGCTTCCAGAATACTCCTCTGCTACAATTAAAAAATGAGTGGTTGGTTAAAAGACACATATCAAATAAAGTTACTGCGCCCCTATATTAGGTCAAATTTTTTTCTCTTTCTTAATCAATTATTTTTCACCGTTTGCATCGCCTCATATTTTCTCTCAAGGTAACTTCCTTCCTTTCTTGTTTTCTTTTCGTAATGTCTGTTGATTCTACTTCTGTCATAGAAATTAGCGATTTCATAGAAACAAATGTCATGGATAAGGATTATTTTAGTGATTTTAAGAAGTCAGATCTTGAAAGCATGAAGCCACATTTTCCCGAGGGTACAATTTTTAGGCCCCCATATTCTAAAACAAAAACCGATTTAGCTTCCTGATATTTGGATTCAGTTTCCTGAATATCCCTTTAAGTATTTGAAATTAGGTTTTCCTTTCCCAAACTTTATTACTCAGTTTTTCAAATCAACAATGATGTCTTATGGTCAAGCCAGTCCTATGCTATGGAGAATCCTATTTGTGTTGAACATCTTAATGGCCAGTAAAAAGTTAGAACTTAAGGTCCCAGATTTGAGTTTAGTTTATACTTTGACAACTTTCGGTTCTGGGTTTTATATTCTCAAAGTTAAAGATAAGAACAAGCGTTTGATTGGTGAAGTAACTCAGAATGATGATCACTGGAAAACCAGATTCTTTTTTGTTAAAAGAGAATCACTTCCTGTAGGCAGTTATCTCCCTTCCTCTTGGGTGGCTGGAGGTAAAATTGTTAGGTCTTTTTAAATTATTAAACTATGTTTCACTCTCATGTACATAATGTCTTTCTTTCTTTTGTTAGCAAAACTAAAGGCTTCAAAGGACAAAGGAGCCCAGAAGAGGATCGATAAGTTCTTCGGATTGGATAGTAAGGAGAGGAATTTCGGAAACTACATTCTCAAGTCAGCATCTTCAACCAAGACTAGCGACGATACTATGGAAGATCACTCTGCACAATCCTCTCCCACAAAGAAGACTTCTCTATCAGATGATTTCTGTGATGATGGGTTATTTGATATGAGTGAGAGTCCAAAACGTCACTTAACTTTGACTAACACTCGATCCAACAAGAAACTCAAGACTGAGGCAGGTTCGAAGACTGGGTAAAAACTAAGACTGATTCTAAGGCAAAATCTGATGTAAAAATCATTGATCTGACTGGAAAGAAGCTGCTACACTCAAGATTCAAGGACCTATGGATTTGGAAATGGTTCAGGTGCAGTTTAAAGAGGTATTTTAGCAATCTCTTTTCTTTTTAACATTAGTACTTAGGTTTTTCTAAGCGTAGTTAAAATTCTTGCTTATTTATTGGTAGGCTCTTAAATTGGATACCATTAGTAGTGAATGTGTTTGGAAATTCATGGGGGACAAGGCAAATGAGTGTACTACTTTGAAACAACAGCTTGATAATAGGGACAAAGTGATCAAGGGTTTGGAACAGGACTTCGCCAAGACTAAGAGTGAACTTGCCAAGATGGCTAAGAAACTTGAGAGTCAGACGACTGAACTCGAAAAACAGGCAGCCGAATTTGAGAAAAAGATGAAAATCAGGTCAGATACAATTAGTAAGAATTCCAGGATGAGCACACTAAGGTCAATTGCAGGTGTGAGGGTTTAGATGGCTCTTGAAGCCCAATCGGCTGGTATGACTCTTCCTGAAGAGTGGGATTTGGATGAGCTAGACAAAGAGTATGTGTGTTTAGGTGACGTATCAAAGTTGAAGAAGCGGGTTGAGGAACCAGTCGATGAAGCAACAATTGAGGATACATATGATGACATAGTCAAAACAAGTCAGGAAGCGGTTCGTGATGTGCAGGCTACTGATGAAGCACGGGAAAATGATGAATCGGAGAAGGATGGAATGCAGGTTGGAGAAGAGACGCATTAGAAGGATGAAGCAGCTTAATGATCTTAATCAGTTGTTTTGATCGCCTGTAATCATATTAGTACTTTTATTATGTTCTTTGGTTTGTGGTTTGTAATCTTAAACAATTTCTCTTGGGGCGTGGTTAATCTGGAGTGATTAGCCATGGTGGTGTGATTAGCTTGGGACTTATGAACTTTGTTTAGGATTATGCTTGCTACGGGAGTTGTCCCAGTTCACATTGGGCACAATTTTCAAATTTCAAAAAGCAGCTATTTCGGATATTCGTTATGTTGATTTATTATAGATTGGTATTTCTTTTTCTTTTGAAGGTAAAATGGGTCTTCCCTTTTTTGGAGGTATTTTTCACAAAATTTCATCTTTTATTCTATTTTCGATTGTTGGTATAAAATTTTTTGTTCGATATTATTGTTATTATATATAAACGTAATAGAAAAATACGTCAGCCAATAAATGATCTAATTATGAAAACAGTAAAAACAATAGATATAGAGTTGAATACATGCACCTTATGAGCGCATTTATAGTTCCATCCGTAGGCTATGACTAGCCTTCAGTGTCGTTATTGATCGTCAGTCTTCAATCACTTGTCAAAGTAATTATTCCTACCTGTTTCCCCAAAGTTACTGTATAAAGAAAAACAAATATTTTTGTTGATTTGTGTGGGAATGAGTTTTAGGCATGAGAATCCTAAAACCCATTGATGTTTGAGACTGAAGATATTGACCTTCAAATTCTCAAGGGAATATTGGGCTCTTAAGATCTGGGGGGTGTCCCCAGTCTCTCAAGTATATTGAGTGGCTTGGTTAGCCAATTTGAATGGAATAAACTTTTGGGTGGCGTGGTTAGCCAATTTCGGGAGAAGGCGTGGTTAGCCAATTTCGGGAGATCGATGGTAACACCGACAACCAACAGAATTAATTTCAACGACCTTGGAATTTAACCCTTCAACCGTGAAATTAATTAACGTGCGACACGGGCGAATTTAAGAGAAGGTGAAAACCTTCAACCAAAAGTTGGCGTGAAAGCCAAAAGGTGAAGACCCTGTTCCACGTTGTAATGCATGCGTTCGATGTGTAATAGCTGATGCACTTTTTCCTGCCTAGAACAATCTTAATACTAAAATTGTTTTAAGAGGTTAATTCAAGGAAATCGAAATTCATATATTTGCATTTCCATATTCTAAACCTTCAGATCAGAATTTCTTGGTACATCCATACCGTTTCTAGGCAGTGTACCTGCAATTGCCAATTCGTTAGGATTAAAAGAATTAATACCTCGAGGTTGTGTTTCCTTTAAGTCGGAAGTCTCTCTTGTAACCTCTGGTTCATGGTCTATCTTTCGCCGTTTTAAATCTTCAATTCCCAAGCTCTCTATAGCATGAGGATCTAAATCTTTAGATCTCTCTATAATGGCCTGAAGTTTGAGAACATCTAAAAATCTCAATTGTAATATTTTTAGATCTCTCATGATTTCAGAACTTCTTTTTTCCAAATCTGTTTCAATCCTACTGATGATAGAAAACATATTTTGATTAGCATATAGAAAAGGATAAGAATGTTTGAGCTTCCTTTTCGCACCAATTGTCCCTGTGTTTTTACTTTTGGAACACCTTTTTCCTTGTCTATTCGACGTAATCAAAAGAGGTCTAATTCTGATTTGATTGAAAAAATTGAAGGTTTTGTTATTGATTAAAAGCACCTTTTACCCCACGGTGGGCGCCAAATTGTTTTGGTCAAAAATTACCTAAGATAATTTATGTTAAAGAATTAGATCAATTATGTAACCAAACTTTCATTCGTGAGGTTAAGGGCTTGTAAAATACGTTTGAGATTCAAAGATGCGTTGTATGGAAAAGATTTGAAGAATAATTATATCGACTAAACAAAGAATAAAGGTGTAAAGTAATAAAGATCAGAATTATAAGAGCCACAATAAATAAAATAACGATAAATAATGCTAATCGAAGTGAAGAAGTAGAAAGTAATGCGATTAAAGTAAAGAGTAAAGAACAAGAACACCGAGATTTGTTATTGAGGAAAAGCCCTTAATCCTTTGAGGATCGCCGGCATAAAAACCCCGGGAGGAAGCAATCGTCCCTGCCTTTGTTCTTTTATTAATGATTGTTAAATGTTTACAAATGGTGGAATTCGGTTGATCGATGTATCTAAGTGTGTAAAAGAAATAAGAGCAGTGTGTGTGAATACAAGTGTATTGTGAGCAGAAAGATAAGATGAAATTGGATGCCTAGATCGATCAACCTCATTCATTTATATAGACCTAGGATCTAACTAACTATCCGAAGTTGTAGGGATCTTCCAGGTCTTCAGTAGTTGAACGTTGTAGCATATCTTGACTATTCTTGTGGCCGTTGAAGATATTCTCCTCATGCTGAAATCAACTTAAAGTCCGATTATCTTGGCAGACCAAGTCTTCTTTGCGTGTTGAAGATTTATCCCATGTGTTAAATCTTCTTTTTACCGTTAGAGGTATTTTCCTTAGCTTTATATCGAATATTCCAGAACCTGCATGCTTATCTCACATGGAAATAACAATAATACTTGAAACATATCGTTAGCAAAGTATTAATAAGTAATCAGCATATTCTACTATGTCAAGATCCTGGGACGTCAAGATCTTGGACCTTCAGGATATTGACACCTGAAATTTCACCCATAACAATGGTAACATCGAGATTCGGTAGAATTAATTTCACGACCTTGGAATTTTACCCTTCAACCATGAAATTAACAACGTGCGACTAGGGGCAAATTGAAATCGATGGTCACATCGACAACCAACAGATTAATTTCTAATACCTTGGAATTTAACCCTTCAGCCAGAAATTAATATCGTGCGACAGGGCGATAAGGTGAAAACCTTAGACAAAAGTTGGCGTGAAAGCCAAAAGGTGAAGACCTTGTTCCACGATGCTATGCTTGCTTTCGTTGGTAGTGATCACTCTTCAAGATTATCCTGCAAAACTGGAGTTCGATAAAGAGAAACGGGCTTTAGCCTGTTGGCTAACGCCACTCCGACGCTCAAGTCAGTATTGTGATAGAAACAAATTAAATTCCATAAAATTGAAATAAATTAATATAATAGGAATATTATCTTAATTTAACATAAAGCTTCTACATAAATATGATTGCATGAATATAAGATCCAAGATTCTAAGGGTCCTGGTGTTATGGGTGAAATTTCAAGTACCAATATCCTGAAGGTTCAAGATCTTAACGTCCCAGGATCCTGACTTAGTAGAATATCCTGATTATATAATAATACTTTGCTAACAATATGTTTCAAGTATTATTGTTATTTCCACATGAGATAAATATGCAGGTTCTGGAATATTCAATATGAAGCTAAGGAAAACACCTCTAACGGTAAAGAAAAGAATTCACACATGGTAAAACTCATCAACACGCAAGAACAACTTAGTCTACCAGGATATTCGGAGTTCAAGTCAATTTCCACACGAGGAGAAAGACTACAACGGACACTTGACTGAGCAAGATCCTCCACAACGTTCAACTATTGAAGACCCTGAAGATCCCTACAACTTCGGATAGTTCGTTAGATCTTAGGCTTATAAATACTGAATAAGGCTGATCGATCTAGGCATCTGATATCATCTCATCTTATCCTATCTAATCTACTCACTGCTCACTTGTATTCACACACACTACTCTCATCACTTAGAAATATCGATCAACCGAATTCCTCCCTTTGTAATCATTTATCATTCATTAATAAAAGAACAAGGCAGGGACGATTGCTTCCTCCCGGGGTTTTTATGCCGGCAATCCTCTAAGGATTAAGGGCTTTTCCTCGTCAACAAATCTCGGTGTTCTTGTTCTCTGATCTTTACTTTATTCGCATTATTTATCAATTCTTTACTTTGATTCATAATATTCATTATTGTTACTAATCTTTACCGTCTGATCTCTTTATTCTCTGTTTAGTCGACATAATCCTTTTATTAAACGCATCTTTGAATCTTAAAGCTATTTTGTAAACCCTTAACCTCACGAACGAAAGTTTGGTTACATCATTGATTTAAGTCTTTTACGAAAAGTAACTTGATTAATTTTTGACCAAAACAATTTGGCGCCCACCGTGGGGCAAAAGGTGCTTTTGATCAATAACAAGTCTTTCAATTTCCTTTCAAGTTGAAATTTGACCACTTTTGATTATGTCGAACAGGCAAGGAAAAAGATGCTTTAAAAATAAAAACACAGGAACAATTGGTATGAAAGGGAAGCTCAAGCATTTTTACCCTTTTATATATGCTAACCAGAATCTGTTTTCTATCATCAATCGGATCGAAATAGATTTGGAAAAAAGAAGTTCAGAGATCATGAGAGATCTAAAAATATTACAGCTAAGATTTTTAGATGTTCTCAAACTTCAAGCAATTATAGAGAGATCTAAAGATTTGGATCCTCATGCCATAGAAACTTTGGGAATAGAAGATCTAAAACGGCGAAAGATAGATCATGAACAAGAAGTTACGAGAGAAACTTCCGACATAAAGGGAGTACAGCCTCAAGGTATCAATTCTTTTAATCCTAACGAAATTGCAATTGCAGGTACATTACCTAGAAAAGGCATGGACGTACCAAGAAATACTGATCTAAAGGTCTGGAATATGGAAATGCAAATATATGAATTTTAATTCCCTTAAATTAACCTCTTGAAACAATTTTAGTATTAAGATTGTTCTAGGCAGGTAAAAGTGCATCAGCTATTACGTATCAAACACATGCATTGCAACGTGGAACAAGGTCTTCACCTTTTGGCTTTCACGCCAACTTTTGGTTGAAGGTTTTCACCTTCTCTTAAATTCGCCCGTGTCGCACGTTAAATAATTTCACGGTTGAAGGGTTAAATTCCAAGGTCATTGAAATTAATTCTGTTGGTTGTCGGTGTTACCATCGATCTCCTGAAATTGGCTAACCACGCCTTCTCCCGAAATTGGCTAACCACGCCACCTAAAACTTTATTCCATTTGGCTAACCAAGCCACTCAATATACTCGAGAGACTGGGGACACCCCCTAGATCTTAAGAGCCCAATATTCCTTTGAAAATTTGAAGATCAACATCTTCAATCTCCAACATCCATGGGTTTTAGGATCCCCACTCCTAAAATTCATTCCAACACACTATTAATGGGTTTTAGGATTCCCACTCCTAAAACTCATTCCCTCACAATTTTCTGTCAAAATTTTGTTGCTATTTAATAATGTAGGGAAACAATTATGCTGTCAAGTGAATAAAGAAGACTGGCTATAAGTCCCAACTTGATAGATGGTACTACTGAAGACACCTCTATGTCGATGGTGGAGTTACTTTGCAATATATGCACTGAACTGTAGACGACCAGTTGCAGTGTGTATATACCAAGTTCTAGATAGATTACTTATATAAATGACAATAAGTAAAGAACAAAGCAATAATACAAATAACTTGTAAGATAACTTGATGAGACAATATGTATTTTTCAATGTGTAATTTATTTATTGATATTAAACAAATTACAAGGTCGATGCGGAACCAAGATAATACACGAATGTAAATATCCTAACAACCTATGAAATACAATTGATCTATACTCGGAATTTCTCAAGACAATCGAAACACTTAAAGTTGTGAAATGTTCCTTTTAGCGATTGAGAGAAGATTGCACAAGTTCACCAAGAATATTGCAGGTTTGCAAAGTGTGAAGTTATTCGTCTTTGTGAAATAACTTTGTGAGATCGAATACTTAAATTCTTGGTTGTGCAATGACTTGTATTTATAGGCAAAGTTAACATTGGGATGTTAACTTTAGCCGTACAAATGTGGTTGGGAGCATTTAAGGAATAGCATTTAATTCCTTAAAAAGCGGTGTAAAGTCGCATGTTAAAGTGACTTTACATATCCACCTTTATGTACCTTTTAATACTTAAATAATAAGATAAGGCTTATTATCCGGGTAAAGGTACATAAAGCATATAAGTCAATTCCTTGTAATCAGTGTAAAGCTTTGTAAGGGCTTTCCACTGATGGTCTCCAGTTTGTAACTGACTAGAATGCCAACTGGGCTTCGCTGCCATTGTCATTCTCTATCTTCCATTTGTTGTCTTCGACTTCAACTGGAATGCTTCTTCAACTTGGTCAGTTCTCAACTGGAGGAAGTCTTCAGTTGCGTTAACTGTACGGTGCAACTGGACTTCAATATATTTCTCGACAAATCATCTTGGTCACCAGTTCACTAGTCTCCAGATGCAACTGGTGACTGGCAAAGTGTGAACTGGTGACTGGCAAAGTGTGAACTGGTGACTGGCCAGTTCCAGGTGAACTGGTCCTAACAAATTCCCCCTATTTGTCTAGAAATATAGTCTAAGTCTTTTCTAGTTCTTGTATCTGTACAAGTGTGAACTGGAAGGATTTGTTCGATTTAAATCTATTTAAGTTATCTAAGGCATTTTTATAGATCAATAAATGCCTTAGGTTTTTCTTTTAGGTTTGTTAGATTTTAATCTATTATCTACCTTATGGTTACAAACTGGTAACTTCATTTATACAAGGAAATGAAATTTATACAAGTTACAGAATGTAAATACAAATTACAAGTAGATAAACTGAAGAAAGAACTTAATGAGATGGCCCTTCGCCAGTTCTTCTTCTCTTGGCAACTGAAGAGATAGGCAGAGTATCCTCAGGGTCAATATTCAACTTTTGCTCAAGATTTTCTTTATGTTGAATCTTCCCCCTTAGAAAGTTAACCCATGCTTTCTCGAACCTATTCTTTTGTGCCTTAGCATCCAAAACATTCACCATCTCCACCCATTCGCTGAACCCATACTGCATAGCACCAGGATCATCAGTTCTAACCAGTGGCCCACCAGTATACTTAACTTCGATTTGAAAAACCTTGGTGCCTGGCTTGATTGTAACATTGACACCATTAATAGTACCACTATGTCTTCTGGTTGACATGATCTGGGAGTAGTAGTTTCTAGCTTCAGATTCATTTGTGATTTTTATACTCCCAGCACCAGCAGCCAGTACAGCGGACTTAATGTCTTCATTGGATACATCGCCAGTTGATTCAACGAATGTGCTAAGGTCAGCATCTCTTGCATCTCTTGTCAGTGGTCTTCTTGGTTGTGGAATCCTTCTTCTTGGTGGATTTAATACATCCTTCACAACCTTTTTAACATTTGCAATTCTCTTAAGAATCCCACTGGCCCTAATCTCTTTTGCCTTCTCCACTGAAATGTTTAAGCTCCTGGCATCGAATTCAGCTTCATCCTCATGATAGTGTCTATCCAGTTCTACATCTAGCATTTCATTCAACTGGTCAACTATCCTAGGATCATTCTTAACCCTAACATACTCATCCTTTGTGATACCCAGTAGATTGGCATCACTCATATCCAGCAACTTAATCTGAGCAAGATGTGCCCTGGCCTCAACTTGGTTTCTTTGTTTCATTTTCTTTCTTTCTTTGATGTCATTACCAAGTCTAGCCAGTTTTCTACTATCACTATCTGAAACTGGAGGTAGTATGTCAGCATTACCAGTTTCTAACATTTCACCAGTGGCCGGCTGGGCAGATGCATCACCAGCTAAACCTTTACCTTTGTCCAAACCAACATTCCCCCTATCACTCTGCTTACCAGCTTCAGTACTGGTAGCCACAACCAATTCTCTTCCAGATCCAGATGGAGTCCTTCCAGGTGCAACTGGTTGTGTAAGGACTGAACTTCTTTCCCCCTTGGCAGCATCTAGACCTGCCCTAATTGCTTCCCATTCAGAGGGGTGAGATGGCAACCGGTCAAGAGGCTGCCATGACTGCAAGTCCTTACACTCTTTGAAAATGCCACACATCATCCTGAAGGACCTCCATAAATGGTTCGTCTCCTTGGACTGGGTCAAGACATTTGCAACAACTAGGTCTTGACCAGTTTTCAATTCATTCAAGATCTTGGAGTCCTCATCCAAACCTGAGACAACCTTATCCTTAACTTCATCATCCATCTTCTTCAGATTTTCCACTTTAGTTGTCAGTTTCTCTATAGATTGAGCATGTAGAGATACCTGGGTGTTCAAACTTTCTATGCTGCCTCTCAACTGGTTGATCTCACTAGTAAGTGGGGCCAGATCAACCTGAGGAGTGGCCAGCTTGGTGATCTCAGACATCACCCTTTCAATCAAATGCTCTTCTCTAGCACCCAGCGTATCCTCTATTTTCTGACCAACCGAAGTCATCAACTGCTCTCCAAGGCCAGTTACATATAGGCCAGGTCTTTCAATAAGTTCCTTAACCTGCCTTTCAATCTCTTTTAAGTCAACTTCTGAAGTTCTGACAGTATTTCCTAGCAAGTTGGAGATTGAACTGGAGACCTTGGAGTGAGTTAGGTCAAAGGCTTCCTTTAGAGTACCAGCTAGATTGTTGCAGCCAGTGACCAACTCATTAAGCTTTTTGAACACCAAGTCTTCATTAGATGAAAACTTGTTTATCCCCAGATCGACCACCTTAATATTTGTCAAATGATCTTTGTGGTATCTGGAGAATGACTTGGTGTTCTTGTCAAGTGTCTTCTGAATCTCCTCCACCCTGGTAAGAAGGTTTTAGAGATCGGCTTGTAGTGAGACAACTTGACTATCCAGTGACAAAGGAGAAGGTGTCACTGGACCACTAGCAGTTACTACTGGAGCAACTGGAGGAGGCAAACTGATGGAAGTCTCCCAGTTGTCAGGCCAGCAGTTGAAGAAATTATTGGAGTGGTGGTTGAAGAAAGGACTGGAAAATCAAATTGTTGTTCATGCTGAGAATGCTCAGGTGTGAACAACGGCGACGGTGGGGGTGGCATTTCTCGAGCAAGTGAGAATTGCCCAGTTGGTAAAGAAGCGAAATTTGTTGGTAAAGATATATCTATAGGCACATTTACTTGTGGTGGTGAAAGTGAAATTGATGCGTCTGGAGGTAAGACTGGAGATGAAGGGTCTTGAGCTTGTACAGAAGCATCAAGAATCTCCAAGTCTGTTTCAGTACCTTCAGAATCCGAAGATTCTATAAGGATTTCCTCGTCATTAACACTCATGTCCAGATCCATGAATGTGACAGAGGGCTGTTCAGTTACCTGGACAGTCTCCTGATGACCTTCCCCAGTTTCCTGGATGGGTGCATCTGTTGGAGGATCAGATACCGAAGTATCTTCACCAGGGATAGATGAGTTGAGGCCCGCCCAGTTGCCTTTCTGACTCACCTTCAAGAGGTGCATCAGTTGAAGCGAATACCTGTTGCATTCGTTCAGGAATTTCAACCTCACCAGCTTCAGATACCAGTGAGTCTAGATTCCTTAGCATGTCTGGAGCAGTGTACGGAGAATCTGTACTATTATATGCTTCCCTGCCCAGAATTTGCTTAAAACAAAGTGAGAGGAACCTTGAAAAGGGAATACAAACACCCCTTATGCCCTTCAGTTTTTGAACTAGGCTTCTATACAGAATATCTGCAAAGTCCACTCTCAATCCGTTCCACAAGCAGTAAGCCATTTCTGCTTGCGAGGAGTTAATCTGGTCAAGTCCACCAGAACTCCCACCCATGCTCTCCACCAGGTGGATGAAAAAGTACCTCCATGAAGGTGTAAGGCCCTTCATGGTCATCGCACCTTTTGTCTTCAACACCCCATTCTCCAAACACTCCCTGTGTCCCATTTCAAGAAGTACTTGGCGAAAGTTTATATTTGGGGGCAAGACGACTGGAGATTCACCCTCTCTCCAGTAATTGAGGCGTAAGGCATCCCTCAATATATTAGCTGACAAGGTACACTGGATTGTTCCATCCTTTAATGTGAAACTGATGGAGGAACAATCGGAAGAAAGAACGGCAGTGTACCAAAACTCACATAAGTAGCTGTGAACAACTTACGTGGGTTTAGAGAGAATGAGGGTCCTATTGGAGAATTCTTCAAAAACTTTTGAATTCTACCAATAAGGGTATCGGACCCTTGAGATCCTCGTAGGCTGGCCATAGGATTATTTGGATTTAGTTTTATGACCGAAGCACTACTAGGGGCAACCAGGTGCCTGTGTGACATCTGGTGAGGGATTGTATGGAACAGTAAAGAGATTTACATCTCTTGAACAAGATGATCTAGGAGCCATAGAAGAATGAAAATGAAATTTGGGATGTAGGGTTCTTGATTTATGAAGCAAAGAGAAGAATGAAGCGATTTTGATGATTGGAAGTAAATGAAAGAATGTAAGAGAAGGAAGTAAATGAGTTTGGAGTAAATAAGGGTATTTATAAGGATTCAAGATCCCAATGAAACACCAAAATTATATTTTAATAAACAAAATCCCTTTTTGAAGATATTTTCACAAAAGTTGGTTTGAATTTTGAAATAAAATAATAATTTGCCATGTAAACATTAAATGCTTCCATGTCAGCATTAAATGCTACGACGGCTTATCTTACCCACGCTCCCACTCACTTTTTGTTTTCCCAATACAAACAGTTGTCAAGTACTAAAATGGTTTCAAACACGTCAGATCATGATATCAAGTGGTTTAAAACACTCGAGTATCATCACGTGTCACACATATTGACCAAGTATTTGTAACGTTATAAAAAATAA
>CM067169.1:92300956-92410460 GCA_034093135.1 Erigeron breviscapus | reverse complement strand
TCGGAGGCTAAGTCGATTTTTAGTTTAGAATCTGGAGCCCTAAAAATTGTATCAACCGGAAAGTATTGCTTAATGCGCTTAAGATCGGATGCTTTCATGTCGCTAAAAATATCATTATCTATAACGTTTGTTTCTATGAAATCGCTAATTTCTATGGCAGTAGAGGAATCGACAGACATTATGAAAAGAAAGTGAAAAGGGGAAGAACTTACCTTGAGAGAAAAAAGTAGGCGATGTAAACTGAGAAAAACAAATAATGAAGGAAGAGAAAAACTTTAACCTAATATAAGCCGCAGTAACTATGCTTGATACGTGTCTTTTTACTAACCGTTTATCTTGTGACTGTAGAGTTAGAATATTGGTAAATGTCAAATCCTAGTTATCTATAAATATTTACTAATATTTATCAATAAGCCTCTTGAGCCTGAAAAATAGGATCCTGGAGTTTCAGTTTTATTTTGCAGGATATTTAATACTCTGGAAGAAAAAGGTGAATCTATCTTATTTTCCGTTTGATAGTTTTATTTGAGATATTGTTTCAAGTATGAGTAATTGACACATAATATCGTATAAATTAAACAAAGACGATTGACTCCGGTCAAGGCTTTCTCTATAAGATTCAAAGTTATTTTAACAAAATAGATTTTATTCAAATAACTTTGGGGACAATTGTTATGGGTGAAATTTCAAGTACCAATATCCTGAAGGTCCAAGATCTTGACGTCCCAGGATCCTGACTTAGTAGAATATCCTGATTATATATTAATACTTTGCTAACAATATGTTTCAAGTATTATTGTTATTTCCACATGAGATAAATATGCAGGTTCTGGAATATTCAATATGAAGCTAAGGAAAACACCTCTAACGGTAAAGAAAAGAATTCACACATGGTAAAACTCATCAACACGCAAGAACGACTTAGTCTACCAGGATATTCGGAGTTCAAGTCAATTTCCACACGAGGAGAAAGACTACAACGGACACTTGACTGAGCAAGATCCTCCACAACGTTCAACTATTGAAGACCCTGAAGATCCCTACAACTTCGGATAGTTAGTTAGATCTTAGGCTTATAAATACTGAATAAGGCTGATCGATCTAGGCATCTGATATCATCTCATCTTATCCTATCTAATCTACTCACTGCTCACTTGTATTCACACACACTACTCTCATCACTTAGAAATATCGATCAACCGAATTCCTCCCTTTGTAATCATTTATCATTCATTAGTAAAAGAACAAGGCAGGGACGATTGCTTCCTCCCGAGGTTTTTATGCCGGCAATCCTCTAAGGATTAAGGGCTTTTCCTCGTCAACAAATCTCGGTGTTCTTGTTCTCTGATCTTTACTTTATTCGCATTATTTATCAATTCTTTACTTTGATTCATATTATTCATTATTGTTACTAATCTTTACCGTCTGATCTCTTTATTCTCTGTTTAGTCGACATAATCCTTTTATTAAACGCATCTTTGAATCTTAAAGCTATTTTGTAAACCCTTAACCTCACGAACGAAAGTTTGGTTACATCATTGATTTAAGTCTTTTACGAAAAGTAACTTGATTAATTTTTGTCCAAAACACCTGGATTGTCCCCAGTATCTTGAAGTTTAGGATCATGAAGTCAAAGATTGAAAATTTTCACAAGTTTCATTACTAAACATAATAATATAATATTTTTAATAACTAAGGAAATTTCAAAATAGAAATTAATCATGTATTCAAAGATTTTTGGAAATTGATATTCCAAGTTAATTATAATCGTATTATCAACTCCTTATATTAAATTTCACTTAATAACATCTAATAAATTGGGGTATTATGTCCTTTGTGAAAATTTTAGTATGACATCTATTCTTTTTTCTTTTTATTTGTCTACTTCTATTAGTAGATTTTCAAAATTTATTTATTGTTAGAGATCACTACTAAAATCAGTCACAAGTTTACTAATATATGGGATTCTATTATCGTTCTAAGATCATATTCTAAATCACTAGTGAATCATGCAGCCATCCTATTGGTGATGAAACTCGAAACAGTAATAGTAATATCATATACTAGTTGCTTGGACGGCTTTCTAATCATAGAAACAGTAAGATATCAAATCATAATAAAGAGAAGGATGAATACATGCACCTTGCATTTAAGATTCCAATTGTAGACTAGCTTCCAGCCTGTTTATTAGTCGCCAGTGTTAGGATCAGTTCACCTGGAACTGGCCAGTCACCAGTTCACACTGACCAGTTCACCAGTTGCATCTGGTGACCCAGTAAACTGGTGACCAAGATGATTTGTCGAGAAATATATTGAAGTCCAGTTGCACCGTACAGTCAACGCAACTGATGACTTCCTCCAGTTGAGAACTGACCAAGTTGAAGAAGCATTCCAGTTGAAGTCGAAGACAACAAATGGAAGATAGAGAATGGCAATGGCAGCGAAGCCCAGTTGGCATTCTAGTCAGTTACAAACTGGAGACCATCAGTGGAAAGCCCTTACAAAGCTTTACACTGATTACGAGGAATTGACTTGTGTGCTTATGTACCTTTACCCGGATAATAAGCCTTATCTTATTATTTAAGTATTAAAAGGTACATAAAGGTGGTTATGTAAAGTCACTTTAACATGCGACTTTACAATGCTTTTTAAGGAATTAAATGCTATTCCTTAAATGCTCCCAACCACATTTGTACGGCTAAAGTTAACATCCCAATGTTAACTTTGCCTATAAATACAAGTCATTGCACAACCAAGAATATTAACTTCTTCGAATAAACTTCGATAGAATTCACACTTTGCAAACCTGCAATATTCTTGGTGAACTTGTGCAATATTCTCTCAATCGCTAAAAGGAACATTTCACTACTTTAAGTGTTTCGATTGTTGAAGGGAAATTCCGAGTATAGATCAATTGTATTTCATAGGTTGTTAGGATATTTACATTCGTGTATTATCTTGGTTCCGCATCAACCTTGTAATTTGTTTAATATCAATAAATAAATTACACATTGAAAACTACATATTGTCTCATCAAGATTGTTTACAAGTTATTTGTATTATTGCATTGTTCTTTACTTATTGTCTTTTATATAAGTAATCTATCTAGAACTTGGTATATACCTCTGCAACTGGTCGTCTCCAGTTCAGCAAGTATATTGCAAAGTAACTCTACCATCGACATAGAGGTGTCTTCAGTAGTACCATCTAACAAGTTGGGACTTACAAGTGGTATCAGAGCAGAAGGCTAATAAACTTGCCTAGATCTGCTAAGATGAACACTACTGAAGGTGGAGATGGTTCTGGTTCAGGTGAAAACCCATCGAACACTAATGCACAACCTTTTCTAAATGTTAACACCAACCCTCCTCCTCCTACTGCCCCAAACCACGTCCATGTACATTACTCCAACACTCCTGTTCCAAAATTTGATGGAAACAGTGAGACTTTTGGTACATGGAAAGCTAGAATGCTGTTGCATTTTGGTGGTATTGAGAGGTATATGTTGAAAATCCTTAAGGATGGACCATATATACCTATGTCCATTGGGGTGAGTCCTCTTCTTGATCCTACTGGAAGAAGAGGCTCAAGGGAAAAGCCAGAAGACCATTGGTCTGATGAGGATCGCAGACTGGTGGACTTGGACACCAGACTGAAAAACATGATCCTTGGGGCTGTCCCTGAAGACCTAATTCCAACACTTGTGTTGTTTCCAGTGCCAAGTCTATGTGGGATGAATTAGTGATTCAATTTGAAGGAGGTGATGACACTATTGTCACCAGAAAAGTTGCTTTGAACAAGAAGTATGAATCCTTCTTTGCCTTGCCCAATGAAAGTTTAACTGGTACATATACCAGATTTTCTAGCCTCATCAATCAGTTGAGAGGTTTGGGTGTAGAGAAGGATAAGGATATTCTTCTTGAGAAGTTTTGTTATATTCTTCCTTCCAAATGGGAAAACATGGTTCTTGTCTTGAGACAAGGTAAAACCTTGCACACTCACACTCTTGCATCGCTCTATGGAGCCTTCAGATTCACTGAAGATAATAATGCTGCAAGACTTGTGGCTGAGCAAGATGCCATGAACCATGCCCAGAGTCCCAAGGTTGCTAATACAATTGAGCGACCTTATGCTGCTTTAATGTCTGCTGAGAGTGTCCAGGTACACTCGATGAAGGAGATGTTGAACAGTTTCTTAAACTCTGGGCTGACCACTGAAAACAGTGATGGTTATGATGAAACTGACGATGATGATCTGGTCGCCATGATTGCTAAAACCTTTAATAGGTTTAAGCATAAATCTAAAAGATTTAATGGCCCCAACAATGCTTCCAGCTCCAGCTCTCTGGATAAGACCAATCTTACATGCTATAAGTGTGGCAAGAAAGGTCATTTTATGAAGGAATGCAGATCTAGTCAGTTGAATAACCAAACTGGCCCCTCTGTCCCTAATTACAATCGGCCTGATGATAGCTACAAAGCTAAATACAAGAAGCTTAAGGCCCAGATTGCCCTCCTGTCCATGCAAAAGGAAAAGGATCAGTGCTTAATGGCACAAACTGAGGGAAAATGGGAGTACTCTGATGACTCATCTGATGATGAAGAAGAGGAAAGGGACATGTGTTTCATGGCCTTGGAAGATCAACAAAAGAAGCATGTGGTGAAAGATGATGTCATCTCTGGAAGATGGGTGGACATCATACTGAAAAAGGTATGTGATTATGATCACCAGGTTGACCCTGAATTAAAACTGGACCTGGCTGAATCATTAAGTGGTGATTTGGCATTTGTAGAAACTGTTAGAGCTGATAGTGAACGATATCTTGACACTATCTTAATTGAACTGAACAATGTCAAACCACAACTGAATGATTTGCAAAGTGTCCAGTTGGCTCTCAAGGAGTCAGTTTTAAAGATTGAGGCTTTAGAACTTGATAATCAAAAACTATCTTATGATTTTGAAAAAGCTCAAAAGATTATCAAGTAATGGGTAAAAGCATCTGGCAAAAACTATGATGCATTTTCAAGAACTATCGATGCCCAGAAAAATGCATGGAAATCTGAAGATCTGGAGATAGCAGCTCTTATACCAGATCTTCATGCATTGCCTCCAGCTCTCCAGGTTGAAACACCTTATGATCAACCTGAAGCTGTTGAAACTGAAACCAATGAGACCAACCCCATTGAGGTTAAAACTGGAGCCAAACAGGCTAAAGCTCCAGTCAAAAAGGCCACTGGTAACAAGCCTTTACCTCATAAGTCTAAGGAGCCCAAGACCCGACAGACTAAATCTCCAGTTGAACCAATATCCAAGGTTCAACTGCCTGAACAAAATAATATTTTGGTTAATCTGGAAAGGCAACTCCAACTTTTGTCTCGGCAGGTTCAGAGTTGCACTGCCCGGATTAACAATCTGGAAGGAGGTTCACCACCTCCAGTTTTAAAACAAAATATTAAATCACTCCCTTCTGTACCTAAACAAAAGAATGTTTCATCTGGAACAAAATCTGGTAAACTTAAGGTGAGTAAGTATCAAATACCAATCGTTTTTACTTCTGCACCTGGAGCTGGTGATAATGCTCCAGATGTAGCCTCCAGTTCAACACCTCAACAATCAACTGTGACTTCTGTAGAGAAGTCCAGTGGACCCATCAAGAAAAGATGGGTTCACAAAAAGAACTAATGATTTTTGTGTGTGTGTAGGGCGATCGAAAGAAAAATATCTGGTATCTGGACAGCGCTGCTGGCCGGACTATGACCGGATGTAAGCCCCTACTGGAAGAGTTCACTGTCCAAGATGGACCGACAGTGACGTTTGGTAACGATCAATCTGGAAAGACTGAAGGATATGGTGTGCTCAATAATGGACAAGTCGAATTCAAAAGAGTTGCATTTGTGAATGGTTTGAAATATAACTTGATCAGTGTAAGCCAACTTTGCGATGATGGCTTCAGAGTATTGTTCGATATTGCACAAGGCACCATATTTAACAAGGATTGGAAAGTGGTGATGATTGCACCAAGAAAAGGGAATGTGTACATCATGGATATGGAACCAGCTCCAAAAGAGCAATGTTTCTATACCAAAGCTGATGAGGACACCAACTGGCTATGGCATAAAGGTTATCCCACCTTAATTTCAAGAACATTAACAAGTTGTCTCGCAAACAACTGGTTGATGGGATACCCCAGATTTCCTTCAATAAGGAAAAGCCATGTCCAGGGTGTGAGATGGGTAAGCAGAAGAGAGCCAGTTTTAAAACTAGGCAAAATTTTAGCATCACTGAACCTCTTCACATGCTTCATATGGATCTATTTGGTCCAGTGAATGTTCAAACTAGAGCTGGAAAGAAGTACACTCTAGTTGTGGTTGATGAATTCACCAGATATTGCTGGGTGGTATTCATCAGATCCAAAAGTGATGCACCTGCTGAAATCATCTCGCTTATCAAAAGAATTGAGCTCAAGTACACTCGAAAAGTTTGTCAGTTGCGAAGTGATAATGGTACTGAATTTCAAAATAAGGTACTTGAAACATTTGCACTGACACTGGCATCTCTCAAAACTTCTCATCAGTTCACTCTCCAGAGCAAAATGGAGTTGTGGAAAGAAAGAATCGTACACTGATAGAAGCGGCCAGAAGCATGCTATCTGAATCTGGTCTTCCCACCAGTTTTTGGGCTGAGGCAGTTGCAACTGCTTGTCACACCCAAAACCGGTCAGTCTACATCAAGAGACATAAGAAGACTGCCTACGAAGTACTCAGGAATCGTAAACCAAATATTGGATATTTCCATGTATTTGGTTGTCCAGTTTATATACTGAACGATTCCAGTCAGCTTGGAAAGTTTGATGCAAAAGCTGATGAAGGGGTATTTTTAGGCTATTCAGATATTCGAAAGGCCTTTAGAGTTTATAATTATAGACTCCAAAAGGTGCATGAGACAATTCATGTCACATTCGATGAATCAACTGAAGCAATCAACAAGAGACCAAGCCTTGATATTTCTCCAGTCATTCCAATCAATTTTGGTGAAACTGACCAAGTTCATCGGTCAGTTGTTTCACCAGAAGATGCTTCCAGTTACAACAAACTGGAACCAGTTAAGAAGAAGAACACCTCCAGTGACACATCATTTTATCCCTCCATCAATTTTAACTTACCACAAGAATTGGTGATTGGATCAGATGTACGTGCCACTCCAATATCAGCACCAGTTCAAGCACCTACTTCTCCAGTTACTCATGAAATACCTTCAACTGAGGAATTTCATGATGACAATCGAGACCTCATTGACTCTGATAAGGATGTAGAAGTTGTTTGGACTGATCCTTCTCCAGATGCTGCTGCAACTGAAGAAGATCTCCAGGTGACTTGCACTGATATTGTAGTTCACCAGCCTAGTCAATACACTAGATGGACTAAAGCCCACCCAATTGAACAAATTGTGGGTGATCCAACTAGTGGGGTTCAGACTAGAAGAGCCACCAGTGAGCAATGCTTAAACGACACCTTCTTATCTTTAATTGAACCAAAGAAGATTGACGAGGCTATGGCAGACCCAAGCTGGGTGGAAGCTATGCAAGAAGAGCTCCTCCAGTTTGAAAGGAACAATGTTTGGGAGCTTGTTCCTTGTCCACCAGGGTTAAAGAAAGAACCTATTGGTACCAGATGGGTCTACCAAAATAAAATGGATGAAGATGGCCATGTTGTAAGAAACAAGGCCAGACTAGTTGCCCAGGGTTATTGTCAAGCAGAGGGCGTTGACTTTGATGAAACTTTTGCTCCAGTTGCAAGACTTGAAGCCATTAGAATATTCTTGGCTTATGCAGCCCATCTGCAGTTCAAGGTCTTCCAGATGGATGTCAAAAGTGCGTTCCTTAATGGAACATTGGAAGAAGAAGTTTATGTTAAGCAGACTCCAGGGTTCATCGATGAGAAGCATCCTCATTGGGTTTATAGACTGAACAAAGCATTGTATGGTCTAAGACAAGCCCCAAGAGCCTGGTATGATACTTTAACTAAACATCTTCTTAAAAATGGCTTCAAAGAGGTGCAATAGATAATACCTTGTTTATCTTGAAAGAAAGAGGTAATATCTTATTGGTACAAATTTATGTTGATGACATTATTTTTGGTTCAACTGATGATGCAATGTGTAAAAAGTTTTCTAAAATCATGTCATCTGAGTATGAGATGAGTTTAATGGGTGAATTAACATTTTTCTTAGGTCTTCAGATTAAGCAAACTGAAAATGGAATTTTCATAAACCAAGGAAAATAAGTCAGAGATTTGTTAAGAAAATACAAATATGATTCAATCCCATCGAAAAACACACCTATTGCAGCACCATTGAATTTGGACTCTGACCCAACTGGCAAACCAGTTAACATAACTGACTATAGAGGTATGGTTGGTTCACTGATGTACTTAACTGCCAGTCGACCAGATATAATGTTTGCAACATGTTTATGTGCCAGGTTTCAGGCTAACCCTAAAGAATCACATTTGCACGCTGTAAAGCGTATCTTTAGATACCTGAAAGGGTGTCCTAATCTTGGTCTTTGGTACCCCAAAGGCTCAGGATTAGATCTAATGGGTTATTCAGATTCTGATCATGCAGGTTGTAAGATTGATAGAAAATCCACAACTGGTGGTTGTCATTTCCTTGGAGGAAAACTGGTAAGTTGGACCAGCAAGAAGCAGACTTTAGTCTCTATGTCCACTGCTGAGGCAGAGTACATTTCTGCGGCCAGTTGTTGTGCCCAGATTCTCTGGATCAAGAACCAGTTACTAGATTATGGTCAAAAGTTTACAAGGACCCCAATCTTTTGTGACAACACCAGTGCAATTGCTATCTCTCACAATCCAGTGATGCACTAAAAAACAAAGCATATTGACATCAGGTATCATTTCATTCGAGATCATGTTATGAAAGGTGATATTGAAATTCATTTCATCCCCACTGACAAACAATTAGCTGATGTTTTTACAAAACCTCTCGATGAGAAAACCTTTAAACATCTCATCAGTGAACTGGGAATGTTAAACCCTTAACTGGAGCTTTCTTTGTTATTGAACGCGTCAGTGACACTGATGAAGTTCTCCAGTTGAGGAGGTCCAGATAATCTTTGCTCGCCAGGCTATCGAACGCCTTTGTGATACTATCTTGGCACTAATTGATTACTGGATCATCATTTTAGGGGGAAAGACTCAAAATAATTTTCTGACTAAAATTCGTTTTTGTTTGAAAATGCAACTGGAGAACTCTTCAGTTGGAAACTGGTACTGGACTGATCCTCCAGTTACCAGGTTCAGTCTTTGTCTAAATTTTTATAACGTTACAAATACCTGGTCAATATGTGTGACACGTGATGATACTCGAGTGTTTTAAACCACTTGATATTGTGATCTGACGTGTTTGAAACCATTTTAAGTACTTGACAACTGTTTGTATTGGGAAAACAAAAAGTGTGTGGGGTCATGGGTAAAGTAAGCCGTCGTAGCATTTAATGCTGACATGGTAACATTTAATGCTTACATGGAAAATTATATTTTTATTTCAAAATTCAAAATCATTTTGTCAAAATATCTTCAAAATTGATTTGGTTTAATAAAATATGATTTTTGGTTTTACATTGGGATCTTGAATCCCCTTATAAATACCCTTATTGGTAGAATCCGAAGGTTTTTGAAGGATTCTCCAATAGGACCCTTATTCTCTAGAAACCCACGCAAGATGTATCATAACTACTTGTGTGAGTTCTGGTACACTGCCACTCTTTCTTCTGATTGTTCCTCCATCAGTTTCACGTTAAAGGATGGAACAATCAAGTGTACCTTGACTGTTGAAGTATTGAGGGATGCTCTTCACCTCAATTACTGGAGAGAAGGTGAATCTCCAGTTGTCTTGCCCCCTAATATCAATTTTCGTCAAGTACTCCTTGAGATGGGTCATAAGGAGTGTTTGGACAATGGGGTGTTGAAGACCAAGGGTGCTATGACCATGAAGGGTCTTACACCTTCATGGAGGTATTTCTTCGTACACTTGGTGGAAAGTTTAGGTGGGAGTTCTGGTGGTCTTGACCAGATCAACTCCTCACAAGAGAGATGGCTTACTGCTTGTGGAACGGATTGAGGGTGGATTTTGCTAACATTTTGTATAGGAGTCTCGTACAAAAGCTGAAGGGCTCCAGGGGTGTGTGTATCCCCTTTTCAAGATTCCTTTCACTATGTTTCAAACAAATTCTGGGCGATGAAGAGTATAGAAATACAGATTCACCGTTCACAAGGCCAGATTTGATGAGGAATCTAGACTCTCTTGTTTCTGAAGCTAGAGAGGTCGAAATTCCAGAGCAAATGCGACTGGCATTTGCTAAAACTGATGCACCTTTGGAAAGTGAATCAGAAAGACAACTGGGCGGGCCTCAAAATAATGAGGGACCCTCCAGTTCGTCTCAAGTTGTGGTTGAGGATAGAACAACCATAACTAAAGCCACTCCTATCACGTCTATCCCTGGTGAAGATGCTTCGGCATCTGATCCTCAAACTGATGAAACCATCCAGGTAACTGGAACTGGTCATCAGGAGCCTGAACTTGATGTTCAGCCATCCCTATCATTTATGAATCTAGGCATAAATGAGGATGAGTTCCATCTTGAATCTTCGGATTCGGAAGGAACACAAGATGATCAAGAAATGGTTGATGCATCTGTACATGATCAACTCCCTTCTTTCTCTGATCAACCCCTAGAACCACAAGTTTCAGTTTCCCATACAGATACGCTCACAAATACTTCCCCACAAAGAACTCCATCAATTTTTGTGCCTAGAAATAGGCAAACCTCCCTACCGCCGCCGTTGGTCACACCTGAGCATTCTCAGCCTGACCAACACATTGAAATTCCTCAGCGTTCTTTTTCACTACCAATTTTTCCTTCTTCTGCCACTGGAACAACTGGAGAGGCTTCCTTTGTTTTACCTCCTCCAGTTGATCTCGTGCAACCTGCTACTGGTCCAGTGACAACTTCTCCTTTGTCACTGGAAACTCAATTGGTCTCATTCTCAACCGACATCCAAAACCTGATCAAACGGGTGGAGGGTGTTCATAAGACAATTGAGCAGAATGCCAAGTCCATTTCCAGATTCAACAAGGAAACAATCACAAATTCAAAGGTTGTTGATTTGGGAATAAACAAATTTGCTGCAAATGAGGACTTGGTATTTCAGAAGTTGAATGAGTTAGTCACCAGCTGTAACAATCTGTCCACATCGTTGAAGGAAGCTTTTGACTTAACTCATTCCAATGTCAATACATCTATCTCCAACCTATTGAGTAACACTGTTCAATCATCAGAGGTTGATCTGAAGGAGATAGAGAGGCAGGTCAAGGAGTTGTTTGAAAGACCTGGCCTTAATGTAGTTGAAATTGGACAGCAGGTGGCCACTTCAGTTGGCCAGATGATTGATGACAAACTGGCTAGTCGAGAAGATGAATTGGTTAAGAAGGTAATGGCTGAAATTGCCAAGCTCCCTCCTCCTCAGATTAATTTGGAGCCTCTGGCACTTGAAGTAAGACAGTTAAGGGGTGCAGTTAATGCTGTAAACACCCAGTTAGCTTCTCACACTTCATCTATTAACAACCTGGTAACTGAAGTGGATAATTTGAAAAAGAAGGATGCTGAAGTGAAAGAACAAGTGGTTAAAGGTTTAGATGAAGATTCAAAGCTGTTGAAAGACTTGAAGACTGGTCAGGACCAAACTGCTGCAAATGTCTTGACCCAGTCTCAAGAAATTAACCACTTGTGGAGATCCTTCCGGATGATTTGCACTGTTTTTAGAGAGTGCAAGGATATGCAATCGTGGCAGCCTCTAGCCCGTTTGCCCTCCAGTAATGAAGATTGGGCAGCTATTCGTGCAGGTCTAGATGCTGCCAAGGGGGAAAGGGAAAGAAGGAATATCCTTGCACCTGCACCAAGACTGCCAGGTCCAGTAAGTGCAAGACAGTTGGTTGAAAGAACTGTTGTTGGGTCAGATGAAAGTGATGACCAGCAGCATGTTATTGAACAGTTTGATGATGTTGTTGATAGGGGGAATAAGAATAAAGGAAAGTAAGTTATGCCGGCCACTGATGAACAAACAAAAGCAACTGGTACTGAGGCCAGTGTGCTAGAAACTGGTAACATTGATCAGCTGCCTCCAGTGTCAGAAGATATAAGTAACCAACTGGCAAGACTTGGGGACGCAATCAAGGAAAGAAAGAAACAGATGAGGGTTAATCAAGCTAATGATAGAAAAACTTTAGCCCCAACTCTACTTGGTATAAGTGATGCGCGTCTCCTGGGCATGACACTTGCAGAATATGCCAAAGTTAAAGCTGACCCCAGAATTATCAATGCCTTAAAAGAACAGCTGGAGGTTGAGCTTGACAAACATTATCAGGAGGATGAGGCTGAATATGATGCCAGATGTCTAAACATCACAGTGGATAAGGCCAAGGAAGTGAGAACTGAAGGAATTCTCAAAAGAGCTGAGCAGGTAAAGAAAGTGGTCAAACAAGTGTTGAATCCACCCAAGTCTAGAGGTAAACCTAAGTTGCTGCCAAGAGATGCAGACCTTAGAACCTGGGTAGAAACAACTGAACCTTCAAGTGAAGATATCAAAGCTGCAGTGCACAGTATGAGCACTGGCCAGATCAAACTGGCCAATGAATCTGAAGCTAGAGAATACTTATCTGAAGTGCAACAGCGGAGATATCACCCTGGTAAGATTACTGATATGAAAGTTTTCATCAAACCAGGTACCAAACACTTCACTATTGGGGTTCAACATCTTAATGGACCCTTAAGGCAAACTGAGAATCCTGATGTTACTGGATATGGTTATTCGGAGCTGGTGGAGATGGCAAACTTGTTGGGGGCCAAGCAACAAAAGAACAAGGTTGAAAGAGGATGGATGTTTGTTCTTCAAAGTCTGCTCAAGTTTAAAGAAAATATTAAAGAGAGACTAAATGTTGATCCAGAAGACAAACAGCCCATTTCTACAGTTGCCAAGAGAAGGAGAACTGGCGAAGGGCCATCTGTTTAAGTTCTTCTTCATTTTATCTTCTTGTAATTTGTTTTACATTCTGTAACTTGTGTAAAGTTCATTCCTTGTATAAATGAAGTTACCAGTTTGTAACCACAAGGTAGATAATAGATTAAAATCTAACAAACCTAAAAGAAAAAACTAAGGCATTTATTGATCTATAAAAATGCCTTAGATAACTTAGATAGATTTAAATCAAATAAGTCTCTATAGTTCACACTTGTACAGATGCAAGAACTAGAAAAGACTTAGACTATATTTCTAGACAAATAGGGGGAATTTGTTAGGACCAGTTCACCAGTTGCATCTGGTGACCCAGTAAACTGGTGACCAAGATGATTTGTCGAGAAATATATTGAAGTCCAGTTGTACCGTACAGTCAACGCAACTGAAGACTTCCTCCAGTTGAGAACTGACCAAGTTGAAGAAGCATTCCAGTTGAAGTCGAAGACAACAAATGGAAGATAGAGAATGGCAATGGCAGCGAAGCCCAGTTGGCATCCTAGTCAGTTACAAACTGGAGACCATCAGTGGAAAGCCCTTACAAAGCTTTACACTGATTACGAGGAATTGACTTGTGTGCTTTATGTACCTTTACCCGGATAATAAGCCTTATCTTATTATTTAAGTATTAAAAGGTACATAAAGGTGGTTATGTAAAGTCACTTTAACATGCGACTTTACAATGCTTTTTAAGAAATTAAATGCTATTCCTTAAATGCTCCCAACCACATTTGTACGGCTAAAGTTAACATCCCAATGTTAACTTTGCCTATAAATACAAGTCATTGCACAACCAAGAATATTAACTTCTTCGAATAAACTTCGATAGAATTCACACTTTGCAAACCTGCAATATTCTTGGTGAACTTGTGCAATATTCTCTCAATCGCTAAAAGGAACATTTCACTACTTTAAGTGTTTCGATTGTTGAAGAGAAATTCCGAGTATAGATCAATTGTATTTCATAGGTTGTTAGGATATTTACATTCGTGTATTATCTTGGTTCCGCATCAACCTTGTAATTTGTTTAATATCAATAAATAAATTACACATTGAAAACTACATATTGTCTCATCAAGATTGTTTACAAGTTATTTGTATTATTGCATTGTTCTTTACTTATTGTCTTTTATATAAGTAATCTATCTAGAACTTGGTATATACCTCTGCAACTGGTCGTCTCCAGTTCAGCAAGTATATTGCAAAGTAACTCCACCATCGACATAGAGGTGTCTTCAGTAGTACCATCTAACAAGTTGGGACTTACAAGATCGATCAAAAGATAGTTTTCATTCATTCAAGAGTTATTTACAAAAAACTACTCGAAAGCAGTTTTACAACCATGATTGATCATTCCAGATCAATCTCTCCCCTCCTAAATACATTGTTATTCTACATTTCACATCCCCTACCGATTCAGATTCTTAACCAACAAAAGAGTTTAAAAATATGGGCTCTGGCCTTTGCATCATATCCTTCATCACCCATATTATGTTTATTTATATAAGAACATCCCAGTAAAGCTCAGGATTGATTTCCTTCAGTTTACTTAAAATGGACTTTACTCTTTCCAATTCTTCTCGAGCATTCCTGAGCTCTTCCTGCGTAGCGCCAAGCTCGCAGCAGATTTCTTTCAAAGCATTGGTCAAAATTTTATTTTTGGCCTCCAAAGCTTTTTTCACTTCTAAACCCTTTTCTTTTTCAATCTCGACGGATTCTTTGTAAGACTTGACTAATCCTTGTAACGTCTCTATAATGTCGTCATTAATCTGTCTTTGGCAATCTGTCGTATTTCCAGCTCCGTAAGGGACTGAAATAAGATATAAAAAGAAGTTAGAAATAATAGAGAATAAATCTTGACAAAAATCTATATATACCTCTTGAAGAAATTCTCCTAGAGATTTCAAAGACATGGCGTAAATAAGTGTTTTTGAAAAATGAAAATTATTTGTGATTTTCAAAGCATGAAACTATTCGCTTATATAGAGGGGTGAAAAAATACAAATGAACCGTCGAGTAGTTACCTATCAAATCAAGACTCTTCGTTATCTTACTTACATGCGTCCTATCTTTAAGATTTTCAAAATTTACTAATTGACTCTGGTCAAAGCTTTCTCTAGAAGATTCAAAGTTATTTTAACAAAATAGATTTTATTTAAATAACTTTGGGGACAATTGTTATGGGTGAAATTTCAGGAGTCAATATCCCGAAGGTCCAAGATCTTGCCATCCCAGAATCTTAACATAGTAGAATATTCTGATTACTTATTACTTATTTGCTAACAATATACTTCGAGTATTATTGTTGTTTCCACGAGAAAAAAGCATGCAGGTTCTGGAATATTCGATATAGAGCTGAGCAAAATACCTCTAACGGTACAAAGAAGAATTCACACATGGGATAAAACTTCTACATGCAAAGAAGACTTGGTCTGCCAAGATATTCGGAGCTCAAGTCAAATTCTGCACGAGGAAAATGACTACAACGTCCACAAGACTGGTCAAGGTCTTCCACAACGTTCACTTACTGAAGACTAGGAAGATCCCTACAATGTCACATAATCAGTTAGATCCTAGGTCTATATAAACGAAGGAAGTTGATCGATTTAGGCATTCAATCTCACTTTTACTTATCTGCTCATTACTCACTTGTATTCACACACACTTTTCTTTTACACTTAGATACATCGATCAACCGAATTCCACCATTTGTAAACATTTAACAATCATTAATAAGAGAACAAAGGCAGGGATGATTGCTTCCTCCCGGGGTTTTTATGCCGGCGATCCTCAAAAGGATTAAGGGCTTTTCCTCGATAACAAATCTCGGTGTTCTTGTTCTTTACTCTTTACTTTAATCGCATTATTTATAAAGTTCTTTACTTTGATTAGCATTATTCATCGTGATTTCATACTTATTATTCTGATCTTTATTGTTTAACATCTTCACTCTTGGCTAAGTCGACATAATCACTCTTGAAATCTTTCATTATAAACGCATCTTTGAAACTCAAACCTATTTTACAAGCCCTTAACCTCACGAACGAAAGTTTGGTTACATTATTAATCTAAGTCTTTATCGTAAATTATTTTAGGTAAATTTTGACCAAAACAAATGTAGCATGCATTTCAAATATTGCTGACATTTTATAGAAGATATAAGTAATAATAAAGTAATGTTTTTAAGAAGAGAATACCTCGTTTCCGCATATGATAAATTCTTACTTGGCATTTGATGTTATTCACGTAGAGATCACGTCCCATTTCTACTCAAGATCTCATCGAGGTACCCTTTGCTTACGAGAATGCTTACTTCTTTCCTTAAAGCAAGACAATCTTTAGTCATGTGGCTGAAGTCCTTGTGAAAAGCGCACCAATCGAGTTTTCCGCTCCGTTTAGGATTTTTATTTTTCGCTTTTGGCCATCTCACTTTGTTTCCAAGTTCATACATTGCAAAAATTAGACCTGAAATGTCAACAGAAAAATGATAGTCAATTATACTAGGATATTCCTCATTATCCTTATCTTTATCCACATCATCGACTCTGTGATTTTCAGATCTTGAATAGGGTTTAGCCCTAAAAGATTTGGAAGACGAGGCTTTCAGTTTTTGGTTAGGACGATCATAAGCAGATTGCGACTTAATGCTCATCCTATCCTCCTCATCTGCATATGTTGAACCTCGGATCCTTGCCTCCAATAAGCTGCTACATGGATTTTCTGAAAGATCATCATGGAGTGGAGAATCACTATGCAAACCCATATGGAAAGCGTGTACCGCCGAAGTGATCTCAAGATCTAGGATAGGAAAAGACTTTTGGCAAAATCTGTTAAGATAACTCGCAAGAGATTCATTAGGACCCTGAGTAATCTTAGAAAGGTTTTTAATTAAATTTCTATAAAAATGATTATAAAACAATTTAATCATATGAGAGAATGAAGTAATTGAGTAGGGAGGAAAACTTAACAGCCATTCCAACGCGGAATCCATAAGAGTAGATTTGAAACCTTTGCGCAAGTATCATTCCTTCAAATCCGCAGGAATAGGAAATTTTTCCATCTTTTCTCTAAATCTGGCAACATGCTCTTTAGGACCTTTAGTGCCATCGTATAGCTTCAATTTAAGAAGCTGGATACATTTGGGGATCTCCATATCACATATCGGGGGAGAAAATATGGAGATATAGCTTCTTGGTGGAACTTCTTCAGAACTGATTCCATGATCCTGCAGATTGTTAGTATCCAGAAAGTAATAAGGGTTAAAAGTAGGGATGTAAACGAACCGAACGAACACGAACGAGACCTTGTTCATGTTCGTTCGTTTAACTTAACGAACGGTTCACGAACAAATTAACGAACATAATCACTTGTTCATGTTCGTTCGTTTGTGTTCATGAACGAATGTTCACGAACACAAACGAACGAACACTAAGAATGAACACAAACGAACGAAGTATTTATAAATTAAGTACTTTTATTTATACTTTTTCTTAAATAACTAGGTATTAATAATATATATTATATAAAAAAATATTTATATTTAAAATATTTTTTACAGTATAGTTGATTATGTATATATATATAAACGAACATAACGAACTATTGTTCACGAACGATGGTTCATGAACATAAATGAACGAACGTTCACGAACAGATTATCGAACGTTCACGAACGTAAATGAACGAACGAGAGCTTTGTTCATTTTCGTTCATTTAACTAAACGAACGAACACGAACGAACTTCCCGCTGAACGGTTCATGAACTGTTCGTGAACTGTTCAGTTCATTTACAGCCCTAGTTAAAAGTATTATGACCTGGGTTCTGGTATGAAGATTCCAGAGTTACGTCAAAATCCTTAGCGTCAACATCCTGAGCTTTAAAATCTGGAGCTTTAAGATCCTGAGCATTAAGAACCGGAGCTTTAAGATCTTGAGTGACGTCCAGATCCCGATTTGGTAAGATCTTGACAGCCTCAGTTGGATGATGCATCAAAAATGGCGGCTTCCTGGTTAGAATGTCTCCTTGATATTTGTTTGAAGATTCCATGACATCAGAGTCCAAGATCTCGGGACGCAAAGATGTGATTGTTGCTTCAAACGGTATTCTGGTTCTTGATCTTTGCATTTCTATCATCATTTGTACCTGTTCTTTAAATTGAAAAATCATAGAAACAAGATCTTGGTTAGAATAAATAATGGGATCCAACATAGTTATCCCGGATGTCAATATCTTGGCCGAATCACCATCTTCCTCCTGAGATGATTGGATATGAAGAGGAGAGCCATCTGTCCCTGAAATTGAAGATGATAAAAAAGAAGAAGAAGATCTGGATTGAAATGACATTTTCGCAATAAGTTTTGTAAGATAATATAATCGCAAATTTAAAGAAAAATTTGAGAAAAGCACCACTTGCCCCACGGTGGGCGCCAAATTGTTTTGGTCAAAAATTACCTAAGATAATCTACGTTGAAGACTTAGATCAATTATATAACCAAACTTTCGTTCGTGAGGTTGTGTGCTTAAAGATCTTGAAAGTTCAGTATACTGAGGTGTTGAAATAATTGCGAAAATGTAACGTATTTGCTAAATATTGAATAATCACGTAAAATAATGCTAAAATAAATGTTTTTATCAAGATAGGACCGTAAAAGTAAAGATCTACTTGTAAAATGTAATAAATAACGTTAAAACTCATCAATTATGACTAATTAAAGTGATAATACTTAAGAATTCGTTGAAAAACAGTATAAAAGCATGAAATATGAATAATTAAAGTACTTGAACGTAAATAAAAGGATTACTTTGTAAAAGCTGATCAAAAGTAAGCAAAATGTAAAGATATGAGCGATAATCGTAAGAAAAACGTTATATAAAATAGAAATAAAGTAAAATGCATAAAGGAATAAGAACACCGTGATTTGTTGACGAGGAAAAGCCCTTAATCCTTCTGGATTGCCGGCATAAAAACCCCGGGAGGAAACAATCGTCCCTCCGTGCTACTTTTATTATTATAAATCGAAGTTAATTACAATTCGAGAGCCCAAGTGATTGATCTAAGTGTTACAATGATGAAAAGTGTTTAGTGTAATGTGTTTACAGAAGAAAATAGAGAGAAAGAAGTGTTTTTTCTGAGATAAGTCGAAGTGTTTTAGCCTAGCAATCACTTGCCCCTTTTATAGAGAAAATACTCAACTAACTATCCTAAAAATCTGGGATCTTGAGCTGGAAATCTGGGATCTTGAGCTGGAAATCAGGGATCTTGAGCAGATTTTTCTCTTTGACTTAATTACTTGGTAAATGGACGTTATGGAGCCATTTTGTAACACCCCAACAATGGCGGAATGATGAGGGTTACAACAAATAGCACAGCACGACATGGGAATTAAGTAGAGACTACTAAATGCATTCAAGGATTAAAGTAATCCATACATGATTCAAATACAATGCAATACATGGTTCAATTTAAGGCACAAAAGTATCACAACATCAAAAGTTTACAAATAATGGATCAAATGATGTTTAATGACTCTAGGCAAAACCCAAAAGCGGGTACAAAGGATCACGGATCCACAAAATTCCAAGCTCAACCTATCACATGCAATGTAATCATCCATCTTGTCTTTGATTCACTTGATTACCTGAAAAGTGTACTAACATGCGTCAACATAAAGTTGGTGAGTTCGTAGGGACAAGTAATAGGAAACTAGTATCGGGAATACAACCGTTCAACCTTGATTAAACCAACCAACACATAACAAAACGAACTTGTAACCATGGTTAACCCAATGAACATATCACAACACATAACGAACTTGTAACGTTGGTTAACCCAACGAACACATCACATAACATACGAACTTGTAACATTAACGAACTTGTAACCTAAACGAACTCGTAACCTTGGTTAAACAACCAAACAATCATATATCGAACTTGTAACCATGGTTAACCCAATGAACATATCACAACACATAACAAACTTGTAACCTTGGTTAACCCAACGAACACATCACATAACATACGAACTTGTAACCTTATTAACGAACTTGTAACCTAAACGAACTCGTAACCTTGGTTAAACAACCAAACAATCATATATCGAACTTGTAACCTTGATTGAATAACAAGACAATCATACATATATAACGAACACAACGAACACATAACCTTGATACAATAATCAAACGAGCACATAACGATCACACAAACACAAACGAACAATGTACACTTTTCAGCCCGGATCTCAATTGAGTAGAGAGGGCTTACGAAACTCACCTTGATTGATAATAAGATGTTATTATCGAGATAAAACGAGATTATAATCGTTTAATGTTCGTCAAGAGTCCACCACCTATAATTCGATAACATACATACACGTTAACATACATATACACATGTAATCAAACTCTCGACAAACCCTAATTAGGTTTCCCAAAATGGTTCTCGACATTAAGTGACTTCTAAGGCTCTAATTCAACATTAAACAAGTTAAGAAGTGATTTAGATCGAAGCTCGATGCGTAATTAGGGTTCTGGAGGTCAAATTAGGTCAAACAAGAAATCTGAAAGTGGACAAAGGGCGTAACCTACGGCCCTAAGGGGCGTAAGGTACGGCCCTCTTGTTTTGAACTGGCGTAACTTACGGCCATATTGGGCGTAAGTTACGGCCCTCTGTATTGTTCAATTATAGCGTCTTCGGTAGCGTATTCAGTGAGCTTTTGGCGTAAGATCGGATCCCGGCGTAAGCTACGCCCCATCATGGCGTACCTTACGCCCAAAGAAAGTTTGCCTGGCGTAACCTACGGCCCTAATGGGCGTAAGTTACGCCCCTTACTGGGCAGGCATACGAACAGCAACATCAAGTGCAGGAAAATGTAATCCAAAACCTAATTCCTTCAAAACCTAAGACTCTAATTCGACCCATAAGACATTAGATCAGTTTATGAAGTTATATTTGACATCCTTAGGCCTAAATACACTTACCCAAACTCATGTTTCATTCCAAAACATCATCAAATCTTCAAAATCAACCAACCCAAATCAAAACCCTATTTAACCCAAATTTCATCCTAAATCCGATTTAATCAAATCTAAGACCTGAAATTACTTGGTAATGACTAGAAACATGTAAATAAACATAAATAGATGAATATGGGATGAATTTGACTTACCAATCTTGCTTCCAAAAGTCAAACCCGAATTTGACCCAATATGGCTAGAAATCTTGCACTTTGAAATCAAATCTTTTGATATGATGTATAAGGGAGGATAAAGATGCTAAAACTTGAATTAATCTAGCTTGAAACACTATCAATTTTCCAGAAATTTAGATTGAAAAGGTTGACTTTTTGGAGAGAAACGGAAGAAAGAATAGAAAGAGAGAGAGGAGAATGAGATTGATTGATTAGGGGGAGGGGGAGGCCGGCCTAAGGTCCAAATGGGTTGGCTCCCGCTCCGCTAATTCCGACAATTAGCTAAACGTTAACCATTTAAATGCCAAAACAATTCCGTAAGCATAAACAAATTCCACGTTTCATTCAAATATAACAATTCACGTTAATTCACGTAAATCGTTTACATTAAATTTCTAGTCAAACCTAGTCAATTTTGGCAAATGTTACATTATTCCCCCGTTAAAGGAATTTCGTCCTGAAATTCGATCAAAACCCTAGTTGTTAAACAAATGAGGGTATTTGGCTTTCATAGAATCTTCACGTTCCCAAGTGAACTCGGGTCCGCGTCTAGCTTGCCACCTAACCTTGACGATCGTGTACCAAGTATTCTTTAGCTTTTTAGTTTGACGATCAAGTATCTCAATCGGTTCTTTTACAAATTTCAATGTTTTATCGACCCGAATCTCCTCAAGAGGCACATGAAGAGTTGGGTCCGCCAAATATTTCCTAAGATTACAAACATGAAACACATTATGTACTTCACTCAAATCTTGGGGAAGTTCCAAACGATAAGCAACCGTACCAATACGTTCCAAGATCTTAAATGGGCCAATATACCTTGGCCCCAACTTGCCACGCTTCACAAAACGAATTACTCCCTTCCATGGAGATACTTTCAACAAAACAAAATCGCCTACTTCGAATTCCAAAGGTCTTCGCCTCACATTAGCATACTTCAACTATCGTTCCCGAGCTACTCTTAATTTTTCCTTGATTTGTGAGATCACCTTTGTCGTTTCAATAACAATTTCGGGCCCAATGAGTTGGCTTTCACCAATCTCCGCCCAAGCAAGTGGTGATCTACATTTTCTACCATACAAGGCCTTAAACGGCGCCATTTGAATACTAGCATGGTAACTATTGTTGTATGAGAATTCGACCAAAGGGAGATGCACATCCCAATTTCCACCAAATTCAATGACACAAGCCCTTAACATGTCTTCAAGTGTTTGAATCGTTCTTTCACTTTGACCGTCGGTTTGTGGATGGAACACCGTACTCATGTCTAGTCGAGTATCCATTGCTTTTCGGAACGCCTTCCAGAACTTCGAAGTAAATCAAGCATCCCGATCACTTATTACGGAAATTGGCACTCCATGTTTGGATACTATTTCTTTGATGTACAAGCGTGCCCTGGTGTCAAAACTGTCGTTTTCCCGGATGGCTAAGAAGTGAGCCGACTTAGTCAACCGGTCAACAATTACCCAAATGGTGTCCCGACCACTACTAGTCCTTGGTAACTTCGTGATGAAGTCCATAGTAACTTCTTCCCACTTCCACACCGATGTTCTTGGTTGAACTAATAAACCGGGTGGTTTCTTGTGGTCGGCCTTTACTTTCAAACACGTAAGGCATTCACTAACATACCTAGTGATATCCTTCTTCATTCCCGGCCACCAATACAAATCTCTCATGTCAAAGTACATCTTGTCGGACCCCGGGTGAACTGAGTATGCCGACTTGTGAGCTTCATGCATCAGTTTCAACCTTAGACCCCCAAAAACAGGAATCCACAATCGTTCTATAAAGTACAAACCATTATCTTCCTTTCGATCAAATTGTTCCTCTAAGCCATGCAATGCTTCATTAATGAAATGTTCCGGTAAGGTAGCCATCCTTTGAGCTTCAATAATGGTGTCACGAACACTTCTTTGCACAGTGAAGCTCATGGCTCCAATCCTTCTTGGATGTACACGTTCTTTCCGGCTCAAGGCATCAGCTACTACATTTGCCTTACCCGGATGATATCGGATCACGCAATCATAGTCGCTAAAAAGTTCCAACCATCTCTGTTTTGGTCAAAAATTAATTAAGACAATTTACGTGAATAACTTAGATCAATTATGTAACCAAACTTTCGTTCGTGAGGTTAAGGGCTTATAAAATAGCTTTTAGATTCAAAGATGCATTTAAAGACTGATTATGTCGACCAAACAAAGAATAAAGATCAAGATTAGAAAGATAAGTAACAATAATGAGAAATAATGCGAATCAAAGTAAAGAACTTATAAGTAATGCGATTAAAATAAAGAGTGAGGGACAAGAACACCGAGATTTGTTGACGAGGAAAAGCCCTTAATCCTTTGAGGATTGCCGGCATAAAAACCCCGGGAGGAAGCAATCGTCCTTGCCTTGTTCTTTTATTAATGATCGTTGAATGTTTACAAAAGGTGGAATTTGGTTGATCGATGTATCTAAGTGATAATGAAAATTAGAGTGAAGTGTGTGTGATTACAAGTGTATAGTGAGCAGTGAGTAAAATGAGATTCCAATGCCTAAATCGATCAGCCTCATTCAGTATTTATAGACCTAAGATCTAACTAACTATCCGAAATTGTAGGGATCTTCCGGGTCTTCGATAGTTGAACGTTGAGGATCTTGCTTAGTCAAGTGTACGTTGCAGTCTTTCTCCTCGTTTGGAAATTAACTTGAACTCCGAATATCCTGGCAGACCAAGTCATCTTTGCGTGTAGAAGTGTTATCCCATGTGTGAATTCTCTTTTTTACCGTTAGAGGTGTTTTACTCAGCTTCATATTGAATATTCCAGATCCTGCATACTTATCTCACGTGGAAATAACAATAATACTTGAAACATATCGTTAGCAAAGTATTAATATATGATCAGTATATTTTGCTAAGTCAGGATCCTGGGACGTCAAGATCTTGGACCTTCAGGATATTGACACTTGAAATTTCACCCATAACAATTGTCCCCAAAGTTATTTGAATAAAATCTTTTGTGTTAAAATAACTTTGAATCTTCTAGAGAAAACTTTGACCGGAGTCATTTAGTAAATTTTGACACTACCTTCAAGATAAAACGTGTGGAACTTGGATAACCAAGAGTTTCGATTTGATAGGTAACTACCAAACGGTTCATTTCTATCTTTTCACCCTTCTATATAAGCAAAAAGTTTTCTTATTTCGAGATCACAAAATAATTTTCATGCTCAAAAAGGTATTCATTATTTTCTCAGCTACCATAAACTCTCACAATACCACAATGTCCGAAATTACAAGTGGCGAATCTCATCTCCAGATCCATGATCCTCCAAGAGTCGATTGGGGAGTTAACAAATCAGAAAAAAGACTTCTTCGTGTAAGATGAATCATTTTGGTTTTATTTATATCTTTCGGAAACTAATTTTATCTTTTTCTTCAGTGTTTTTCCCAGATGCGGTACGCACATATGGAAGTTGCAAGGATCAAAGATGAAGAACTAAAAAGCCAGAATCAATATATTCAATGGCTCTTAAAGTCAAGAAAAGCTCAGGCGTTAAGGATAAAAGAGTTAGAAACAGAATTGGCTAAAACCAAAGAGGAACTTCAGATGGCGAATGTAGATTTGATTTACTTAAGGGTCGCCAAAAAGTTAAAGCCTAATATCTCTGAATAAGATATTTTTCATGGGCGATGTAGGATATAATGCAAACGCCAGAGCCCACATTTTTAGACTCTTTTGGTAGTATCTTAATCGATAGGGGTAGTGTAATGTAGAATAACAATGTTTAGGAGGGGAGAGATTGGTCTGGAGTGATCAATCATGGATGTAAAACTGCTTTCGAGTAGTTTCTTTGTAAATAACTTTTGAATGAAAAATGTCTTTTGATCTATGTAATTTCAAATCCAATAATCAAAAGTGTTATTGAGGGTAAAAACGGAAAATGACTAATTACTTAAATGATGTAATGTGTCAGTTAATAATTACGCTTGACTTATTCGACTACATCAACAGTAAATAATCAAATCAAAGTAATAATTAGAGAGTAAGATACATGCACCTGTTATTTGCAATTAAGATCCATTTGTAGGCTATGATCCCTAGCGTGCAGTATCTGTCTCCAACATTTATTCCTGCAATAAAATAATATGCGTGGGAGTAGATTAATTTTTTTGAGGGGATTAAAATTAAGAAGGGGATTCTTAATTTTAAGATTCTCGTAGGGACATTGGTGTTCAAGATATAGAGGGGGACTCAATATCTTGAACTTGCTTGGGAGGCGTGGTTAGCCAATTTCGGGAGATCGATGGTAACACCGACAACCAACAGAATTAATTTTGACGACCTTGGAATTTAACCCTTCAACCGTGAAATTAATTAACGTGCGACACGGGTGAATTTAAGAGAAGGTGAAAACCTTCAACCAAAAGTTGGCGTGAAAGCCAAAAGGTGAAGACCTTGTTCCACGATGTAATGCGTATGATTGATGATGTTGATCATCCTTTGAGATCTACAAAGCAGTAGTTTTTGAAACTGACGTTAGCCATTTGGCTAACGCCACTCCGACGCTCAAGTCAGTATCATTATTATGGAAAATAAGATATAATTGAAAAAACAAATTAGAGAAGTAACAAGTCATACCTGATTTTGTCAAAAGACAAAATAAGTTACATATGATATTTTTTGAGATGAATAGCATTCCAAGCTCTTGGAATTAATTTACCTTGTAAGTCTTGAAGCCAATAAGAGCCTTTTCCAGCCTCTGCTTCGATTAAATATGGACCTTCCCATTTTGGATTCAATTTGCCATCTGCCTTGGTTAAAGCCTTTTTAAGAACCAAATCACCAACTTGAAAACGCCTTAGTCTCAAATTTTTGTTATAAGACTTGGCAATTCGTTGTTGATAAGCTGCTATTCTTATCTTGGTCCTTTCTCGTAACTCATTTATAGCTTCCAAATCTTCTAGTAATAGCTCTTTATTCTTCTCATAAGTCCACAAACTAACCCTGGCAGTAGGTAGATCCATTTCAGTTGCATTTTTCGCAGTTGTTCGATCAGCCCACAAGACAAATGGCAATTCTTCAGCCCATTTACCTTTGGCTTGTCCCAGTCTCTTTTTTAGATTATTCATAATAATCTTGTTGCTTGATTCTGCCTGTCCATTAGCTTGTGGATGGACTGGAGTAGAAGTAATCATTTTAATGCCCCATCTTTTGCAAAAATTTGTACTCTTCTTACCAATAAATTGTGATCCATTATCACAAATTATTTCTGCTGGAACTCCAAATCTTGTGAGTATATTTCTTTTGACAAAAGATATGACATGAGTTTCTTGTATCTTGGAATACGCTTCAGCTTCAATCCATTTTGAAAAATAATCCGTCATGGCCAAGAAAAATTTCTTGCCAGCTGAAGATTATGTCATTAGCCCAACAATATCCATCCCCCATTTCATAAATGGCCACGGCGATAGAACTGGATACATAGGTTCTGCTGGTTGATGATAAATGTTGCTGTGTCGTTGACATGCATCACATTTCTTTGCATATTCCTCAACATCTTGTTTCATAGTTGGCCAATAATAACCTGTTCTCAAGATCTTCGAATATAAAGATCTCCCAGCTGTGTGATTTCCACATTCTCCTTCATGTATATCCTTAAGAACCTCATTGGTCTCGGGATATTCTAAACACCTAAGATATGGTCCTGCAAGAGATTTTCTATACAAAATACCATTTATCATAGAATAATGATCCGTTTTCATGCGAAAATTCCTTGGATTATCATCTTTAGGAATTATCCCAGCATTTAAATATTCTATTATTGGTTTGGTCCAGGAATTTTGATTATCCTCAGAATTTTCTGTTTCTGTATCTTGAACAGCTAAGATATTAGTCGATTCTATAGCAGGATGTAACACATGTATTATAGGAATCCTAGTTTCTGTTGACATCTTAAGTGTTGATCCTAGATTTGCTAAAGCATCAGCTTCAGTATTTTCTTCTCTAGGCACTTGTTCTATATCAAATAAATCAAAATTCTCAGCTAGTTTCTTAACTATTTCTAAATATTGTATCAACTTTTCACCTTTTGCAGCATATGTTCCATTAAAATGTTTGGCTAAAAGTAATGAATCTACATACACTTTAAGGTTTCTAATGTTCATATCTTTAGCCAGTTGCATACCAGAAATTAAAGCTTCATATTCCGCCTCATTATTTGTAGCTATAAAATGACAATTTACTGCTTGGGGTATAATATCCCTCTGTGGCGATTTTAGTATGATACCTAATCCTATTCCTTTAACATTAGCTGCACCATCAGTGTATAAAGTCCATTTTTCAGTAGCTTCTTCTAACATTTTTACTTCTAGATCTACTTCAGGTTGCAAATTAGTACTAAAATCAGCCACAAAGTCGGCTAAAGCTTGAGATTTTATAGCAGTCCTAGGTTCATAAATTAAATTAAAAGCACTTAATTTTACAGACCACTTAGCCATTCTACCAGATACTTCAGGTTTTCTAAGCACACATTTTATAGGATAATTAGTTCTAATATGTATAGCATGCGTTTCAAAATAATGTCTAAGCTTAGTAGATGCCATAACTAATGCAAGTATAAGTTTTTCAAGATGTGAATACCTGGTTTCAGCATCAATTAGACTTTTACTTATGTAGTAAACAGGATGTTGTAGACCTTCTGCTTCCTTTACTAGGACAGCGCTGACTGCATTTGACGATACTGCCATATAAAGATATAGAGGCTCACCATCTTCAGGTTTGACCAGCAATGGTGGAGTAGAGAGGTATTTCTTTAATTCTTGGAAGGCTTCTTCTTGTTTTTCTCCCCATTCGAACTTTTTGTTCTTCTTCAAGATGTCATAAAACTCTTTGCACCTATCAGAAGATCTTGATATAAATCTATTCAGGGCGGCCAGTCTTCCAGTTAGTCTCTGAATATCTTTTGTATTTGATGGAGATTTTAAATTCAAGATAGCTTTGATCTGCTCTGGGCTTGCTTCTATTCCTCTTTTAGTGACCATATACCCCAGAAATTTCCAGCTCCTACTCCAAAATTACATTTTGCTGGATTCAGCTTCATGTTGTATTTGTCCAGGATATTGAAGGCTACTTCAAGATCTTTCAGATGATCTTCAGCTTTCTTCGACTTCACCGCCATGTCGTCTATATAGACTTCCATCGTATCCCCCAGTTGGTCTTCGAACATCATATTTACTAGCCTTTGATAGGTTGCACCTGCATTTTTAAGACCAAAAGGCATAGCAATATAACAATAAATACCTGTCGGGGTCATAAAAGCAGTGGCTTCTTGATCTTCAGGCTCCATCTGAATTTGCTGAAATCCAGAGGAAGCATCCATAAATGTGAGCATCTCATGTCCAGAAGTTGCATCTACCATTGCATCAATATGTGGCAGTGGAAATGGATCTTTTGGGCAGGCCTTATTAAGGTCAATGAAATCTACACAAACTCTCCATTTTCCGTTTTTCTTCTGTACCACCACCACGTTTGCCAACCATTCAGGGAATTTTACTTCCCTAATCATTTTTGCCTTTAATAATCTTTCCACATCTTCCTGGATAATTGCATTTCTTTCTGGAGCAAATTTTCTTCTTTTTTGTTGAATCGGCTTGAAACTCTTGTCAATTCCAAGCTTATGTGTAATCACTTCTTTAGATATTCCAGTCATATCTTCTTGCTTCCAAGTGAAAGTCTTCCTCCTATCTTTCAAGAAACTTGTAAGTTCAGCTTCTAAATTTTTAGGAATCTTTTTGCCCAATAATACTTTGATATTAGGATCTTCAGGGACCAGAATCACTTCTTTAGATATTCCAGTCATATCTTCTTGCTTCCAAGTGAAAGTCTTCCTCCTATCTTTCAAGAAACTTGTAAGTTCAGCTTCTAAATTTTTAGGAATCTTTTTGCCCAATAATACTTTGATATTAGGATCTTCAGGGACCAGAATCACTTCTTTAACATCTTGCTCTTCTGGTTCATCTACATTGAAGATCCTCTTCTGTAATTGCTATTTCGATGTCGACCTTGCTGCTGACTTCATGGTGGATGTATAGCATTCCCTAGCTTCTTGTTGATCCCCTTTAACAGTGATTACCCCCCAAGGTGTTGGCATTTTCACACATTGGTGATATGTTGATGGTATCGCCTTCATTTCATGAATCCAGGGGCTTCCTAGAATAATATTGCAGCCTGGAAGAGTATCGACCACACAAAATTTCTGCATAGAATTAACCCCTCCAACATATACTGGCAGTTTGATTTCACCAACAGTATATTTGGTCTCGCCACTGAATCCGATTAATGGCGACGCCTTGCCAGCAATATTATCTTCGGAAATGTCCATTCTTCTCAAGGTCTCTAGCTTGATAATATTCACCGAGCTTCCGTTATCTATTAAAATCCTGCGAACATAATGGTTAGCAATAAAAAGAGTAACAACCAAACCGTCATGATGAGGTTCCATTATGTCGTCGAAGTCATCGTCTTCAAAAGAGACAATATCAGAATCAGAAATTGAAGCTTTCTTTACGCCCTTCTCTCCTTTATCTCCTTTGCTTTGCTTTGCAAATCTCTTGGCTGCTGAGTATGTTGTCCCACATACTTCTGATCTACCAGAAATAGTGTTAATTACTCTTGCGTCTGGAGGTGGAGAATCTGCTTTTTGAGTCGAATTTGGCCTTGCAAATTCTACGCCTTCAAGATCCTTAGCCTTCTTCCTTCCAAGGAGTTCCTTAAGATATCCTTTGGCAAGAAGAGTAGAAATCTCCCTTCTCAACATCTTTCAATCTTCAGTAAGATGACCAAAGTCTTCGTGATACGCGCACCATTGGCTAGGATCCTTCTTTTTAAAGTAAGAATCATTCTTCTTTTGTGGCCACCTTACTTTGTCTCCAAGATCTCTGAGTGCCATTATAATGCCAGGTGTTGTTACTGAAAAGCAGTATGTTGAAAGGGCAGGATACTCAACCCCATCATCTTCTTCAACTGCATTCAGTTGATTATCAACACGTCTTGTATAGGGTTTATTTCTTGGCTTAAATACTGGAGTTTCTGCTTTCCTATTTGGACGATCATATGACAAAGCTTCCAGTTTTGAAGACGTCAACTCATTTTCTTCAAGTCTTATAAATCTTGCAGCCCTTGCTTTAGCTTCATCCAAATTTCTGCATGGCGTCATTATAAGATCTTCCTGAAATTTAGATCCTTTATGGAGACCTCTCTGCAAAGCTTGAATAGCAGTTAACATATCTAATTTAGGAATATTAAGAGATTCCTTCGTAAATCTAGTCATAAAATCCCTAAGTGATTCATGTGGTTTTTGTATAATTTTATAAAGATCATCAGTCAATTTTTCGAAGGTTCTACTGCATGAGAATTGACTATAGAATAAATTAGTTAAATCAGCAAAGGAGTTAATAGATAAAGGAGGCAAACTCTGCAGCCATTTTAAGGTTGATCCTGAAAGTGTAGATCCAAAACTTCTACATAAGCAAGCTTCCTTCAGATTGGATGGAATAGGCACAGTCTCCATTTTTCCAAATATAGCGCGATATGTTCTTGAGGGTCAGTAGTTCCATCATACGGTTTCATATTTGGAACTTGGAACTTCTTTGGGATCTCCACATTCGCAATCATGTCACCATATCTATTGATAAGGTAGGATGCAGGATTAACTTCTGGAATTGGATTACAAAATCCAGGAACGCTAGAGATCATGTCTTTGAGCCTCTGGAATTCTCTTGCAATATATTCGTTCGACCCATGTCCCTGCGATGAATTAGCAAAAGCAAATGATCCATTATAATTATTAGAATTATGCAAACCTGCACCCATAGTGGCAGACGTTCCAGCAGCATGAGTATTTTGTGGAATATGGCTCCCAAAATTCTGAGTTGCAGTTGGGAATGTCGTGCTAAATGGCACAGATCCAGGGGCTGCAGATGCTCATGGAGTTGAAAATAAATTTCTTGGTGTAATTGGAGGTTCGTTTCCGGTAATTATGGATTCCAAAATTCTGAATTGAGCTTGATTGAATTCTTGATTCGCTGCAACAGTGTTAGTTAATTTCTGCAAAATAGAAAGTAGATTAGGGACTTCTTCATCGTTGACGTTTTGAGCAGCTTCCTTGGATCCAATATTATAGGGATCATAGCTTTGACTGTTGAAAAAGTCCGATCCTCTCGCTGATCCAGATCCACCATAAGTTTGAGACGAATTTCTTGCTGGCACATCGTCAGCGATATTGAATTCGTTAATTTGATCAGCTGGTCTCTTGTCTTTGTTTTGATTTCGAGCAGCATTATTCTTGTTCCTTAGATACGAATTATTTCCTGGAGGAGGAGGCATCATAGAAGAAGAAATAGCAGGAGTGTTTTGTGAAGAATTAGTTGGTTGAGTCGACATTTTCGGAATTAATTTCGGAAAATCAGTTCTTATAAAAATTAAAAGAGTTTTTAATCGACCGAAAGCACCTTTTGCCCCACGGGGGGCGCCAAATTGTTTTGGTCAAAAATTAATTAAGACAATTTACGTGAATAACTTAGATCAATTATGTAACCAAACTTTCGTTCGTGAGGTTAAGGGCTTATAAAATAGCTTTTAGATTCAAAGATGCATTTAAAGACTGATTATGTCGACCAAACAAAGAATAAAGATCAAGATTAGAAAGATAAGTAACAATAATGAGAAATAATGCGAATCAAAGTAAAGAACTTATAAGTAATGCGATTAAAATAAAGAGTGAGGGACAAGAACACCGAGATTTGTTGACGAGGAAAGGCCCTTAATCCTTTGAGGATTGCCGGCATAAAAACCCCGGGAGGAAGCAATCGTCCCTGCCTTGTTCTTTTATTAATGATCGTTGAATGTTTACAAAAGGTGGAATTTGGTTGATCGATGTATCTAAGTGATAATGAAAATTAGAGTGAAGTGTGTGTGATTACAAGTGTATAGTGAGCAGTGAGTAAAATAAGATTCCAATGCCTAAATTGATCAGCCTCATTCAGTATTTATAGACCTAAGATCTAACTAACTATCCGAAATTGTAGGGATCTTCCGGGTCTTCGATAGTTGAACGTTGAGGATCTTGCTTAGTCAAGTGTACGTTGCAGTCTTTCTCCTCGTGTGGAAATTAACTTGAACTCTGAATATCCTGGCAGACCAAGTCGTCTTTGCGTGTAGAAGTGTTATCCCATGTGTGAATTCTCTTTTTTACCGTTAGAGGTGTTTTACTCAGCTTCATATTGAATATTCCAGATCCTGCATACTTATCTCACGTGGAAATAACAATAATACTTGAAACATATCGTTAGCAAAGTATTAATATATGATCAGTATATTTTGCTAAGTCAGGATCCTGGGACGTCAAGATCTTGGACCTTCAGGATATTGATACTTGAAATTTCACCCATAACAATCTCCGTTGTCTCATGTTCAACTCGCTTTGATCAAAGATGTGTTGTAGGCTTTTGTGATCGGTATAAATCACACTTTTGGTGCCATATAAGTAATGTCTCCAACACTTCAAAGCAAACACGAACGCTCCTAATTCCAAGTCATGTGTCGGATAATTCTTCTCATGCACCTTCAATTGTCTAGATGCATAAGCAATCACCTTGTCCCGTTGCATCAAAACACATCCTAAGCCTTGTCCGGAGGCATCACAATACACCACAAAGTCATCGGGTCCATCGGGCATGCTCAAGATTGGTGCATCACATAACTTGTCTTTAAGCAATTGAAAGGCATGCCCTTGCTTTTCGCCCCATTCAAACCTTCTTTTCCGTTGTGTCAACAAGGTTAAAGGTTGGGCGATTTTTGAAAAACCCTCAATAGATCTTCTATAATAGCCCACCAAACCAAGAAATTGGCGAATCTCAGTTGGCGTCTCGGGTTGTTTCCAATTTTTCACCGCTTCAATTTTACTAGGATCCACGTGAATTCCGTCCTTACTCACCACATGACCAAGGAAATGGACTTTTTCTAGCCAAAATTCACATTTAGAAAACTTGGCATACAATTTCTCTTCCCGGAGTAATTCCAACACTAGCTTCAAATGTTTAGCATGATCTTCTTTCGTTTTAGAGTAATTCCAACACTAGCTTCAAATGTTTAGCATGATCTTCTTTCGTTTTAGAGTAAATAAGAATGTCATCAATGAAGACAATGACGAATTGATCTAAGTAGGGTTGACACACCCGGTTCATTAAATCCATGAACACCGCCGGTGCATTGGTCAACCCAAAAGGCATCACCGTAAACTCAAAATGTCCATATCTTGTTCGGAAAGCAGTTTTTGGAATATCGTCTTCATGGACTCTTAATTGATGGTAACCCGACCTTAAATCAATCTTAGAGAAATAATGAGCACTTTGAAGTTGGTCAAATAAATCGTCAATCCTAGGAAGAGGATAACGATTCTTCACTGGTAACTTGTTCAATTCCCTATAATCGATACACATTCAAAATGATCCATCTTTCTTCTTGACAAACAAAACGGGTGCGCCCCAAGGCGATTGACTAGGGCGAATGAAACCCTTGTCTTGGAGTTCTTTGAGTTGGGTAGCCAACTCTTGCATTTCGGTCATGGCTATACGATAGGGTGCTTTAGCCACGGGAGAAGCATTAGGAATGAGATCAATGCGAAAATCAAGTTTACGAGATGGAGGTAAACCCGGTAGGTCATCCGGAAATACATCCGCAAAGTCTTTAACTATGGGAACGGCTTTCAATTCAACTTTGGTGGCTTTTACACTATAGATTTTACCTTCCCATGGTTCGGTTGTCTCACCTTGGACCACTAATTCTTCCCCGTTTTCTAATGGTATTCTAACAACTCTACTACCACAATTGATCACCGCGTTCATAGCCGACAACCAATCTATACCCACGATCACATCAAAACTACCAATATCAAAAGGCATCAAGTCTATATAAAATGGGTGGTCACATAATTCTAACACACAATCACGAACAACTTGACTAATTCTAGACAAACCACCATTTACCATTTCGAGTTCAAAACAATATAACAACGGGCTAAGACTTGCAGCGATCAACGGAATAAAATCATTGGAAATGAGGCTATAATCGGCCCCGGAATCAAATAACACAGTAGCATATTGGTAATTGAGGAGAAAAGTACCTGCTACAACATTGGGATCCACACGAGCCTCATCCGCATTCACGACAAAAGCTCTTCCACGAGGGGCTAGTTGTTGTTGAGGAGTTCTTTGTTGCAAACCTTGTTGTCCTCGGTTATGGTTGGGATTAGCGATTTGCAGTTGATTCGGGTGCACAGTTACTTGAACTTGTTGTCCAATAAGATTAGGGCATCTATTAAGGTAGTGGTCTTGGCTACTATACTCGTAACAATTGCCTCAGGTGATCGGGGAATTTCAAGCATTGATCGGAATGGCATTCAAAGAAAAGCACGACGATTGATGGTACACATTTTGAAGTTTAACCCACTCGATTCTCTCACGTCTTTCACGGTTACTACGGCCTCCACTACTTCTTTGATTTCCTTCATCAACCGGTTTTTCTTACTCGTCTTGGAGCCTATACTTCATGTTAGCTCTCCATTGTCTATCCATCTTTTCTCGAACACACGTGTTGGATTACCAAGTTAATCCTTTCTCACACACGAATATTCGCAATTAATCGCCACATAACGAACAATCTAAAATTGGATTATCTAAAGCCATTACAAGGACACATATTTCTTACAGGGATATTATCATGGCGATAAACTATGTTATCAAATCTTATTCGTATTCTAACTTAATCACACAATTCCCATTCAACTACAACCGAATTATTCAAATCAACATTCAAGTTCAAATATAACGGGGCAAATCATCATCGTTTTCATTCAATTCTCATTCAATTCCACAATTTCAAACCATTTCATACAAATATCTAAGGTTTATTCGATCCTATAATCCACAATCAACAACACAATCACAATTCAATCAACACAATCACATTTCAATCAACACAAATATAAAAGAGGTCAAGTCATAACAGGGCGGGTAAAGTATAGTCCTAGTCTTAACTTCAACATTCAATACATTAAAGGTGTTTGTATACAGGTGATACCAGCGGCTTTCCCTCCACACCGTTAATATATTGAATGGACGTCCGGATTCGGTTCCGTTATGCTTTTTGAGTATTGATCGGGTATGTATACAGGGTGTACCAGCGGCTAACCCTCCACCTAATCAATCCTCATTAAGCATACCGGGTTATTTACTATACTTTATCCACAATGCGCAATCCACGAGATCATTAGCTTTCATATGACATAGGGTAATCATGGATTCGTTGATCAGGCTCCTCTATGATTACCGAATGTTATACTTCCGCTAATGCCATCGTCTCACTTTGCTTGGGACAAATAATAAATGGTTCTAAAATTCTACACAATCAACATATCATCACAACGATCCAACAATTCACGGTGTATCCCGACACTATTACGATCATCATTCAATACTTATCAAAACCCTACGAACTCCGATCAAACAATTCAACACTTTCCAAATAATTCACATTGCACACATAATTCCCTATCATGCAAGCTAAATATGAAGTGTTTATGCAATGGTCATAGTCTAGGTCATTCCACCTAATTCTCTACAACCACGCTCTGATACCATTCTGTAACACCCCAACAATGGCGGAATCATGAGGATTACAACAAATAGCACAACACGACATGGGAATTAAGTAGAGACTACTAAATGCATTCAAGGATTAAAGTAATCCATACATGATTCAAATACAATGCAATACATGGTTCAATTTAAGGCACAAAAGTATCACAACATCAAAAGTTTACAAATAATGGATCAAATGATGTTTAATGACTCTAGGCAAAACCCACAAGCGGGTACAAAGCATCACGGATCCACAAAAGTCCAAGCTCAACCTATCACATGCAATGCAATCATCCATCTTGCCTTTGATTCACTTGATTACCTGAAAAGTGTACTAACATGCGTCAACATAAAGTTGGTGAGTTCGTAGGGACAAGTAATAGGAAACTAGTATCGGGAATACAACCGTTCAACCTTGATTAAACCAACCAACACATAACAAAACGAACTTGTAACCATGGTTAACCCAATGAACATATCACAACACATAACGAACTTGTAACGTTGGTTAACCCAACGAACACATCACATAACATACGAACTTGTAACATTAACGAACTTGTAACCTAAACGAACTCGTAACCTTGGTTAAACAACCAAACAATCATATATCGAACTTGTAACCTTGATTGAATAATAAGACAATCATACATATATAACGAACACAACGAACACATAACCTTGATACAATAACCAAACGAGCACATAACGATCACACAAACACAAACGAACAATGTACACTTTTCAGAACGGATCTCAATTGAGTAGGGAGGGCTTACGAAACTCACCTTGATTGATAATAAGATGTTATTATCGAGATAAAATGAGATTATAATCGTTTAATGTTCGTCAAGAGTCCACCACCTATAATTCAATAACATACATACACGTTAACATACATATACACATGTAATCAAACTCTCGACAAACCCTAATTAGGTTTCCCAAAATGGTTCTCGACATTAAGTGACTTCTAAGGCTCTAATTCAACATTAAACAAGTTAAGAAGTGATTTAGATCGAAGCTCGATGCGTAATTAGGGTTCTGGAGGTCAAATTAGGTCAAACAAGAAATCTGAAAGTGGATAAAGGGCGTAACCTACGGCCCTAAGGGGCGTAAGGTACGGCCCTCTTGTTTTGAACTGGCGTAACTTACGACCATATTGGGCGTAAGTTACGGCCCTCTGTATTGTTCAATTCTAGCGTCTTCGGTAGCGTATTCAGTGAGCTTTTGGCGTAAGATCGGATCCCGGCGTAAGCTACGCCCCATCATGGCGTACCTTACGCCCAAAGAAAGTTTGCCTGGTGTAACCTATGGCCCTAATGGGCGTAAGTTACGCCCCTTACTGGGCAGGCATACGAACAGCAACATCAAGTGCAGGAAAATGTAATCCAAAACCTAATTCCTTCAAAACCTAAGACTCTAATTCGACCCATAAGACATTAGATCAGTTTATGAAGTTATATTTGACATCCTTAGGCCTAAATACACTTACCCAAACTCATGTTTCATTCCAAAACATCATCAAATCTTCAAAATCAACCAACCCAAATCAAAACCCTATTTAACCCAAATTTCATCCTAAATCCGATTTAATCAAATCTAAGACCTGAAATTACTTGGTAATGACTAGAAACATGTAAATAAACATAAATAGATGAATATGGGATGAATTTGACTTACCAATCTTGCTTCCAAAAGTCAAACCCGAATTTGACCCAATATGGCTAGAAATCTTGCACTTTGAAATCAAATCTTTTGATATGATGTATAAGGGAGGATAAAGATGCTAAAACTTGAATTAATCTAGCTTGAAACACTATCAATTTTCCAGAAATTTATATTGAAAAGTTGACTTTTTGGAGAGAAACGGAAGAAAGAATAGAAAGAGAGAGAGGAGAATGAGATTGATTGATTAGGGGGAGGGGGAGGCCGGCCTAAGGTCCAAATGGGTTGGCTCCCGCTCCGCTAATTCCGACAATTAGCTAAACGTTAACCATTTAAACGCCAAAACAATTCCGTAAGCATAAACAAATTCCACGTTTCATTCAAATATAACAATACGCTCAATAATTCACGTAAATCGTTTACATTAAATTTCGAGTCAAACCTAGTCAATTTTGGCAAATGTTACACATTTTCACACGTTTTCAACCATAAATTCTGACTTTAGGGGCAAGTCTTCTGTTTTACCTGTTCCTGTACTACTAAGTCAAAGTAATAACGGTCAAATAACTTAGAGCCCCAAGATCTTGGACCACGAAGATCTTGGAACCTGAAGATCTTGGAACCTGAAGATCTTGGAGGTGAAAATCTCAGGCATAACATATATGTAATTTGTTGTCAATACATCAGATAACAACATATTTGTAAAGATGAACATTAATATATAAAAACCGATTAGGATGATGAAAAAGTAAAAAAATAATTACCATAAATCTATGGTAGATATGCAATTAAAAATAAAGAGCTAATATATCGTCGATCATTTTTCACAATATTTATAAAATATTAAAGCTAAAAAAGTAATATGAATAAAAGAAGATGGCATAGGGCCTAATATAAAAAATAGTTTTTGAAATAAAAGAAAAATTATTATGACATCTTATTTATCTAGAAAAATAACCAGGAAAAAATGTTGGCATGCCACATAAGAAAAAAACTTCTGGAAACAATTTTGTTTTACTTATAAAAGAGATATTTTATTTGTTTTCAATTAAATAAATCATACTAAACTTTACATTTTTAACCCTCTAAAATTAAAAATACTTCATTAAAGATACTAAACATTACATTAGTTCATTAAAAAAAAACATTACATTAATTAAAAAAACCATTACTTTAAAAAAATACATAATAAAAACATTATATTAATTTTAAAAAAATATTACATAAAAAAACATTAATAAAAAATTAATACAAAAATACATTACATAAAATAAAAAACATTACATATAATTAAAAAAAAACATTACATTAATTAAAAAAAAACATTACATTAATAAAAAAAAAGTTATACTAACGTTGACAGTAGTTTGCCTCTTCGTCGACTTACTTTTGACGATTTGTTTACCTTTACTTTTTGAGTCAATGGTTGCCTCTTCATCGTCATCAACTAAGACAACATTATCTAACTAGAAGTATTTTTAAATGAGCTTAAGGTATCTGAATGACACAATCTATATATATGGAGATTTATGTATACAATGTAGATTTAAACGTGTGTGTTTTTGCCGACTCCACTAACAAATAAATGGGTATTTCGAATTACACTAACATGGCATCAAAGTAATACTCCGTATCTACCAATATATATATATATAACAAGGTATTAAATTCATTCCTAAATAAATAGGAACCCATGGATGAATTCCAAGTTTGATTTAGAACCATTAGATCATACTTATTTTTATTTTTTGAACAACAATAAATGAATTATATTAATAAACGATCACAAGCAAGATACTAGTGATCAATATACAAAATACAAAATCTAGAAATACAACACTTAGCACAATCTAGACTCTTCTTAGAACTTTAACTGCAAATGTTGCGAAAAGGGTGGACAAAAAACTTATGCCAATTACTAAAAGACATAAAACACTTAGATTATATTTAGTTATTTCATCTTTTTTAAATGACAATTGTTATGGGCGAAATTTCAAGTGTCAATATCCTGAAGGTCCAAGATCTTGATGTCCGAGGATCCTGACCTAGTTGTTAGGTCGGAAATCGACCAAGTATAATTTGTTCAGAAATAGCTTGAAGTTTAGTGAAGACGTCTGTACAGAATTCTGAGATGTCTCAGAATTCCTTCACTGAAGCTTCACTTCAGTTCAGATCGAGATAAATCTGAAGCATTCATTCTGAAGTCAAAGACTGAAGTATGAAGAAGAGAATCATCTCAGAAGCGAGCAAAAGAGTGATTCTACCAGATCAAGACTGAAGCATCTCAGTATAAAGTATTTACAACACTTTACACTATCTAGACTCTTCTTAGAACTTTAACTGCAAATGTTGCGAAAAGGGTGGACAAAAAACTTATGCCAATTACTAAAAGACATAAAACACTTAGATTATATTTAGTTATTTCATCTTTTTTAAATGACAATTGTTATGGGCGAAATTTCAAGTGTCAATATCCTGAAGGTCCAAGATCTTGATGTCCGAGGATCCTGACCTAGTTGTTAGGTCGGAAATCGACCAAGTATAATTTGTTCAGAAATAGCTTGAAGTTTAGTGAAGACGTCTGTACAGAATTCTGAGATGTCTCAGAATTCCTTCACTGAAGCTTCACTTCAGTTCAGATCGAGATAAATCTGAAGCATTCATTCTGAAGTCAAAGACTGAAGTATGAAGAAGAGAATCATCTCAGAAGCGAGCAAAAGAGTGATTCTACCAGATCAAGACTGAAGCATCTCAGTATAAAGTATTTACAACACTTTACACTGATTACGAGGAAGACTTTTACTTTACACCTTTATCCGGTTAATAGATTTATCTATTAACAAAAGGTACAAAGTATAGGCTTGGAACCTAGTACTATAAGTCACATCAAGTGACTTATATACTCTTCCAAGTGCAGCATGTAAGGAATTATGGTTTAATTCCTTAAATGCTCACAACCACATTTGTACGATCTTGTCCACATCATCATGGACTTGGTCTATAAATACAAAGTCTTCTCACAACTTGCAAAGGGCTTAGAAACTTTAGCATTGCAACTTGTGAGATATACTCTAAGAAAACTTACGAGTATTTCCAAGTTTATTAGATCACTTGTATTTCGGGATTGTTTAGATACTTACACTTGGGTGTTTATCTTTGTTCCGCAACAATCCTTGTATTTGTTTATATATCAATAAATCAAATACATTGAAAAGAAAACAACGTGTCTCAATGCTACATACTTGATTATATTTATATATATCTTTATATAGTTTCTGCCAACTTGTTCTTACATTTTATATCTAGTCAATTGTTTCTTGTTATCCATATCTGGATCGTAAACTGAACTTGTCCATCAAGATCAGTTGTACTTGCCAGTCGGGTTTAATTAACCATCTATATTTGGGACTCATAATTGGTATCAGAGCCTAAAGGTTGAATTTTATCAATTCATTAACCTTTGATCTGCATAGATGGCTGACTTTGAACAAGAACGACCTGACCCTAATAATGCTACCCACCCCCTCTCATCAACAACAATATACCATCACACAATGTACACGTACACTTTCCAAATAATCCTGTTCCCAAGTTTGATGGGAACAGTGAAAACTTTCAAACATGGAAAGCGTGCATGCTTAAGTATATTGCTGGTGTTGAGAGACATTTACCAGATATCTTAAAAGAAGGACCCTTTGTCCCTATGAATGCCTCCACTGTTGTCAGAAATGCCGATGGGACTCCTAGGCAGTCACCTAAGGAGAAGGATCATTGGTCTGAGGAAGATCATAGACTTGTAGACCTGGACACCAAGTTACAAAATATGATTTTATACGCAGTTCCAGAAACCCTAATGCCCACTCTTGTTTTACTTGAAAATTCCAAATTAATGTGGGAGGAACTGATGACACAGTTTGAAGGCACGAATGAGACAATTGTCACAAGAAAAGTTGCTTTAAACAAAAGATATGAGTCTTTCTTTGCTATCCCTGGGGAGTCTTTAACTCAAACCTACATCAGATTTACAAATCTGGTAAACCAACTGAAAGCCCTGGGTGTAACCAAAGACAAAGAAATTTTGTTGGAAAAATTTTGTGACATTTTACCTTCTAAATGGGAAAATTTAATCTTGGTCTTGAGACAAGGCAAAACCTTGCACAGTCATACTCTTGCTTCCCTTTATGGAGCCTTCAGATATACTGAAGAGAACAAAGCTGAAAGAGCCTTGGCTGAGCAGGATGCCAAAAATCATGTTTCTACCAGTTCTGGTACGGTTCAGTATTCTGAACCACATAGTACTGCTCTACTATCTTCTGAGAGTGATGTTTTTGACTCGATGAAGAAGATGGTGTCTGAAATGTTAAAAACTGGTGTCTCTGCTAATGTCAATCATGATTGTGATGAGAATGACAATGATGATCTGGTTGCCATGCTGGCTAAAACGTTCAATCGTTTTAAGGCCAAATCAAATCGATCTGGCAAACCTTTTGCTTCCAGTGCTTCTATTGACAAGTCTAATCTTGAATGCTTTAAATGCGGCAAGAAAGGACATTTCATGAAGGAATGCAGATCTAGTCAACCTTCATCATCACAATCTGCTCCTAACCATTCTATTTTTCAGAAGTCTGACGACAGCTATAAGGCCAAATACAAGAAGTTGAAGGCACATATGGCTCTTTTGGCACAAGACAACTCAAGAAACAGTTGTATGATTGCCAAAACTGAAAAGTGGGAAGACTCTGATGAATCATCTGATGATGAGGAAGAAGTTAGGGACATGTGTTTCATGGCACAAGAAGATCAAGGTCATTTGGTCAAATCCGATGTTGAATCTGGTCGCTGGGTGGATATAGTGATGAAAAAGGTCAGTAATTTTGGCTATGAAGAAAATGAGGAACACAAACTGGACCTTTTGGTTCTGTTAGAGGCTGATATCTCATTTGTTGAGACAGTGCGTTCAGAAAGCTTAAAAATGTTTGAAAACAATACTTCTGAACTGAACGCCAGTCAGGCCAGACTAAAAGAACTGAAAGATGTTCATTTGGCTCTAAAAAGTTATCAGTCTATGGTTGCCACTTTAGAGTTGGAAAAAGAAGAGTTAAAAACCATCCTTGAAAAAGAACAGAAAATAATTAAATCTTGGATGAGTGCACCAAAACCAGATGCTGCAATAAAAAATACTTTTGCAAATCAAAAAACAGCATATGAATCTGGTAATCTTCACATGGCATCTATAATCACTGATTTAGATGCACTTCCAAAGGAAATGAAACCTGAAATCATTTTTCCTAAAGTTGGCAAACAGAAAACTGTGACTGATAGAGTCCAGGAACAATCTGAGGGTAAATCTGAAACAGCTCAGACAACTGGTTCAGAAAGAAAGGCTAAAACCAAAAAGCCATCCCCTCAGACTTCATCTAAGGTCTCTAAAGGCCAAAAGAAGAAGAAAAATATCTCCCCCACTGAGCCTTCTACCTCAGATTCTGGTAAGGCTCAGGTGTCTAATGAAGAATCAATTTTGTTAAGGTTAGAAAGTCAATTTCAACTATTGGCTAGACAAGTGCAGAGTTGTAATGCACGTTTAAAAAATGTTGAAACTCCTCCTCTTCAACCTAAACAAAACACAAAACCTTTTTCTAAGCAAACCAAGAAGAAATCTGAAAAGAAAAAGGTCGAAAACCCCATCAAACCAACTATTTTTCTGTCATCTGAAATAATGACTGAAATCCCCTTTGATCCTTCTGTTCCTTATGAACCAAAGAAATCTGAGACTGCTAAGGGAGAGTCTAGTGAACCCATCCAAAGATGGGTTCCCAAAAAGAACTAATCTTTGATTGTGTGCAGGGAGACCGAAAGAAGAACATATAGTTTCTGGACAGTGCTGCTGGCCGAACCATGACTGGTTATCAGACCCTGCTAGAGGAATATAGGGTGAAAGAGGGGCCCTCAATAGTTTTTGGAAATGATGGAAATGGAAAAACTGAGGGATATGGTGTAGTGAATAATGGTCAAGTCAAATTCACACGTGTTGCATATGTGAACGGTTTGAAATATAACCTGATCAGTGTCAGTCAACTATGTGATGATGGCTTCAAGGTTTTATTTGATATTTCACAAGGCACCATATTCAACAGAGATGGAAAGGTGGTACTGATTGCACCAAGAAAGGGAAACATTTATGTCATTGATATGAATCCTTCTACCTCTGAACAATGTTTCTACTCAAAGGCAGATGAAGACACAAATTGGTTGTGGCACAAGAGACTATCCCATCTGAACTTCAAGAACATTAATAAGTTGTCAAGAAAACAACTTGTTGATGGGATACCCTCTATGTCTTTCAACAAAGACAAGCCATGTCCAGGTTGTGAAATGGGTAAGCAGAAAAGAGCTTCATTCAAGACAAAGCAAAGCTTTAGTATTACTGAACCTCTTCATATGCTTCACATGGACCTTTTTGGACCAGTGAATGTTCAGACCAGAGCAGGAAAGAAATACACCCTTGTTATAGTTGATGAATATTCAAGATACTGCTGGGTGATTTTCCTCAGGTCCAAAAGTGAAGCTGCTGCTGAAATCATTGCTCTCATCAAACAAATTGAGCTCAAATACAAGCGAAAAGTTTGTCAGCTCAGAAGTGACAATGGCACTGAATTCAGAAATGCCACTCTGGAGTCCTTCTGCACTGAAACTGGCATATCTCAGAACTTCTCCTCAGCCCACACACCAGAGCAGAATGGTGTTGTAGAAAGAAAGAATCGTACGCTGATTGAAGCTGCTAGAAGTATGTTGAATGAATCTGGTCTTCCCAAGAATTTCTGGGCTGAAGCTGTTGCAACTGCATGCTACACTCAGAACAGATCTATCTACGTCAAAAGACACAAGAAGACCTCCTATGAAGTACTCAGAAATAGAAAGCCTAATATTGGATACTTCCATGTATTTGGGTGTCCAGTATACATTCTGAATGATTCTAGTCAGCTTGGAAAATTTGACGCAAAAGCTGATGAAGGATACTTCCTAGGATATTCATCAAATCGCAAAGCCTTTAGAGTCTTTAACAAGAGACTTGAAAAGGTTGATGAGTCAATTCATGTTACCTTTGATGAATCCAATTCTGCAATCTTTAAAAATTCCATCCCTGTACCACCCTCAGAAAGTCCAATAAGTTTTGGTGATTCTGATCCTGTTTCTGAAACTGATCAGTCACCTGAACATGCTTCTGAACATCTTCGTTCAGAACCAATAATAAACAAGCCTAGCAACATTCCATTTTATCCTCTAGTCAGTTTCAAACTACCTTCTGAACTGAACGCCAGTCAGGCCAGACTAAAAGAACTGAAAGATGTTCATTTGGCTCTAAAAAGTTATCAGTCTATGGTTGCCACTTTAGAGTTGGAAAAAGAAGAGTTAAAAACCATCCTTGAAAAAGAACAGAAAATAATTAAATCTTGGATGAGTGCACCAAAACCAGATGCTGCAATAAAAAATACTTTTGCAAATCAAAAAACAGCATATGAATCTGGTAATCTTCACATGGCATCTATAATCACTGATTTAGATGCACTTCCAAAGGAAATGAAACCTGAAATCATTTTTCCTAAAGTTGGCAAACAGAAAACTGTGACTGATAGAGTCCAGGAACAATCTGAGGGTAAATCTGAAACAGCTCAGACAACTGGTTCAGAAAGAAAGGCTAAAACCAAAAAGCCATCCCCTCAGACTTCATCTAAGGTCTCTAAAGGCCAAAAGAAGAAGAAAAATATCTCCCCCACTGAGCCTTCTACCTCAGATTCTGGTAAGGCTCAGGTGTCTAATGAAGAATCAATTTTGTTAAGGTTAGAAAGTCAATTTCAACTATTGGCTAGACAAGTGCAGAGTTGTAATGCACGTTTAAAAAATGTTGAAACTCCTCCTCTTCAACCTAAACAAAACACAAAACCTTTTTCTAAGCAAACCAAGAAGAAATCTGAAAAGAAAAAGGTCGAAAACCCCATCAAACCAACTATTTTTCTGTCATCTGAAATAATGACTGAAATCCCCTTTGATCCTTCTGTTCCTTATGAACCAAAGAAATCTGAGACTGCTAAGGGAGAGTCTAGTGAACCCATCCAAAGATGGGTTCCCAAAAAGAACTAATCTTTGATTGTGTGCAGGGAGACCGAAAGAAGAACATATAGTTTCTGGACAGTGCTGCTGGCCGAACCATGACTGGTTATCAGACCCTGCTAGAGGAATATAGGGTGAAAGAGGGGCCCTCAATAGTTTTTGGAAATGATGGAAATGGAAAAACTGAGGGATATGGTGTAGTGAATAATGGTCAAGTCAAATTCACACGTGTTGCATATGTGAACGGTTTGAAATATAACCTGATCAGTGTCAGTCAACTATGTGATGATGGCTTCAAGGTTTTATTTGATATTTCACAAGGCACCATATTCAACAGAGATGGAAAGGTGGTACTGATTGCACCAAGAAAGGGAAACATTTATGTCATTGATATGAATCCTTCTACCTCTGAACAATGTTTCTACTCAAAGGCAGATGAAGACACAAATTGGTTGTGGCACAAGAGACTATCCCATCTGAACTTCAAGAACATTAATAAGTTGTCAAGAAAACAACTTGTTGATGGGATACCCTCTATGTCTTTCAACAAAGACAAGCCATGTCCAGGTTGTGAAATGGGTAAGCAGAAAAGAGCTTCATTCAAGACAAAGCAAAGCTTTAGTATTACTGAACCTCTTCATATGCTTCACATGGACCTTTTTGGACCAGTGAATGTTCAGACCAGAGCAGGAAAGAAATACACCCTTGTTATAGTTGATGAATATTCAAGATACTGCTGGGTGATTTTCCTCAGGTCCAAAAGTGAAGCTGCTGCTGAAATCATTGCTCTCATCAAACAAATTGAGCTCAAATACAAGCGAAAAGTTTGTCAGCTCAGAAGTGACAATGGCACTGAATTCAGAAATGCCACTCTGGAGTCCTTCTGCACTGAAACTGGCATATCTCAGAACTTCTCCTCAGCCCACACACCAGAGCAGAATGGTGTTGTAGAAAGAAAGAATCGTACGCTGATTGAACCCAAGAAGATTGACGAGGCTATAAAGGACCCAAGCTGGGTTGAAGCCATGCAAGATGAGCTCAACCAGTTTAAAAGAAACGATGTATGGGAACTCGTTCCTTGTCCCAGTAACCTGAAGAAGGAACCAATTGGGACAAGATGGGTCTTCAGAAACAAGATGGAATGGAAAAACTGAGGGATATGGTGTAGTGAATAATGGTCAAGTCAAATTCACACGTGTTGCATATGTGAACGGTTTGAAATATAACCTGATCAGTGTCAGTCAACTATGTGATGATGGCTTCAAGGTTTTATTTGATATTTCACAAGGCACCATATTCAACAGAGATGGAAAGGTGGTACTGATTGCACCAAGAAAGGGAAACATTTATGTCATTGATATGAATCCTTCTACCTCTGAACAATGTTTCTACTCAAAGGCAGATGAAGACACAAATTGGTTGTGGCACAAGAGACTATCCCATCTGAACTTCAAGAACATTAATAAGTTGTCAAGAAAACAACTTGTTGATGGGATACCCTCTATGTCTTTCAACAAAGACAAGCCATGTCCAGGTTGTGAAATGGGTAAGCAGAAAAGAGCTTCATTCAAGACAAAGCAAAGCTTTAGTATTACTGAACCTCTTCATATGCTTCACATGGACCTTTTTGGACCAGTGAATGTTCAGACCAGAGCAGGAAAGAAATACACCCTTGTTATAGTTGATGAATATTCAAGATACTGCTGGGTGATTTTCCTCAGGTCCAAAAGTGAAGCTGCTGCTGAAATCATTGCTCTCATCAAACAAATTGAGCTCAAATACAAGCGAAAAGTTTGTCAGCTCAGAAGTGACAATGGCACTGAATTCAGAAATGCCACTCTGGAGTCCTTCTGCACTGAAACTGGCATATCTCAGAACTTCTCCTCAGCCCACACACCAGAGCAGAATGGTGTTGTAGAAAGAAAGAATCGTACGCTGATTGAAGCTGCTAGAAGTATGTTGAATGAATCTGGTCTTCCCAAGAATTTCTGGGCTGAAGCTGTTGCAACTGCATGCTACACTCAGAACAGATCTATCTACGTCAAAAGACACAAGAAGACCTCCTATGAAGTACTCAGAAATAGAAAGCCTAATATTGGATACTTCCATGTATTTGGGTGTCCAGTATACATTCTGAATGATTCTAGTCAGCTTGGAAAATTTGACGCAAAAGCTGATGAAGGATACTTCCTAGGATATTCATCAAATCGCAAAGCCTTTAGAGTCTTTAACAAGAGACTTGAAAAGGTTGATGAGTCAATTCATGTTACCTTTGATGAATCCAATTCTGCAATCTTTAAAAATTCCATCCCTGTACCACCCTCAGAAAGTCCAATAAGTTTTTGTGATTCTGATCCTGTTTCTGAAACTGATCAGTCACCTGAACATGCTTCTGAACATCTTCGTTCAGAACCAATAATAAACAAGCCTAGCAACATTCCATTTTATCCTCTAGTCAGTTTCAAACTACCTTCTGAACTGACTATTGGATCAGATGTTTATGCTGCTTCTCCTATGATATCAGGCTCCACTGAGCAACCTCAATCTGAAGAATTTCATGATGCAAGTCATGATCTGCAGGAAGAAGAAGGAGTTGCAGATGTATTTTCTGAAGCTCCTCCTGAAGTTACTCAGAGAAGTTCTTGCACTGATATCATTATTCATCCTGGTCAATACACTAAGTGGACTAAAGCACATCCTATCGAGCAAATCATTGAGAATTCCACTAGTGGGGTTCAGACCAGAAGAGCCACAAGCGATCAATGCTTAAACGTCAGTTTCTTATCTCTTATTGAACCCAAGAAGATTGACGAGGCTATAAAGGACCCAAGCTGGGTTGAAGCCATGCAAGATGAGCTCAACCAGTTTAAAAGAAACGATGTATGGGAACTCGTTCCTTGTCCCAGTAACCTGAAGAAGGAACCAATTGGGACAAGATGGGTCTTCAGAAACAAGATGGATGAAGATGGTCATATCATCAGAAACAAAGCAAGACTTGTTGCAAAGGGATATGCACAAGAAGAGGGAATAGATTTTGATGAAACTTTTGCACCAGTTGCTAGACTTGAAGCTATTAGAATTTTCTTAGCTTTTGCAGCTCATCATCAATTTAAAGTCTATCAAATGGATGTCAAAAGTGCATTCCTGAATGGAGAACTAGAAGAAGTCGTTTATGTGTATCAACCACCAGGGTTCATCAATGAAGAAAAACCACATTGGGTGTACAGACTGAACAAAGCCTTATATGGTCTGAGACAAGCACCCAGAGCCTGGTATGATACTCTTACTAAACATCTTCTTAAAAATGGTTTTAAACGTGGTGCAATCGATAACACTTTGTTCATATTGCATGATAAAAGTGATATCCTGTTAGTACAAATTTATGTTGATGATATTGTGTTTGGTTCTACAAATGAGAAGATGTGTGAAATTTTTTCTAAAATCATGTCTTCTGAGTATGAAATGAGTATGATAGGTGAACTGACATATTTTCTGGGACTTCAAGTAAAACAAACTGAAGATGGTATTTTCATAAACCAAGAAAAATATGTCAGAGATTTACTAAAGAAATATCAATTTGATTCAGTCTCATCAAAAGATACTCCCATTTCTGCTCCATTAACTTTGGATTCTGATCCACATGGAAAACCAGTGGACCATACAAAATATCGTGGTATGGTTGGTTCACTGATGTATTTAACTGCAAGTAGACCAGACATAATGTTTGCAACATGCCTTTGTGCTAGATTTCAGTCTGATCCCAGAGAAGCACATGCAAATGCTGTTAAAAGGATCTTCAGATACCTTAAAGGTGTCCCCAGACTGGGTCTTTGGTATCCCAAAGGCTCTAGTCTAGATCTAATGGGTTATTCAGATTCTGATCATGCAGGTTGCAAGATAGACAGGAAAAGTACCACTGGTGGGTGTCATTTCCTTGGTGGCAAATTAGTAAGCTGGACTAGTAAGAAACAGACTGCAGTATCACTATCCACTGCAGAAGCTGAGTACATTTCTGCAGCAAGTTGTTGTGCTCAGATTCTATGGATGAAAAACCAGCTGACTGATTATGGTGTTACTTACTCAAAGACTCCAATCTTTTGTGATAACACTAGTGCCATTGCCATATCTCACAATCCTGTGATGTACTCGAAAACCAAGCACATCGACCTCAGGTATCATTTCATTCGTGATCATATTCTGAAAGGAGATATTGAATTGCACTTTATTCCCACTGATAAGCAACTCGCTGATGTTTTCACAAAACCTTTAGATGTCAAAACCTTTAAACATCTAATCAGTGAGTTGGGTATGCTAAATCCTTAGACTGGTAATCTTGTTATGAACGCCTCAGTGACACTGATCTGGTTCACCAGTCTGAGCGATCCATGTAATTTTTGCTCGCCTAGCTATCGAACGCCTTTGTGATACTATCTTGGCACTTATTAATTCATGGATCATCACTTCAGGGGGAATGTTAAATATTTTTCAAACATTAAAATAAACCTTCATTTTTTTAAGGAGGAACTTTTTGCTCAGAAAAATGTATTTAACTGAAGTACTTCAGAAAATCAAAAATATTTCAGTTGAATTTTATTGACTGAGATGGTTCAAATCTCTTTGGAACTGACCATTCTCAGAAATTGTTTAGTCATCACTGAAATACAACAACCTTTCAAGATATTTTCCTTTTGATACTTGGTCAATTGTGTGTACACGTGACCTACTGCATACTATGTTTTTAACTTACGTTGGTCATGCTTATGTGTCACACAAGGTGCGCCGTAAAAGGAAAGAGAAGTCTGCATATTGCCTTCCCAAGATTTTTAAGCTTGTGTTTTATGGATATCCTTGGAGAAGCTTATAATCAAGCTGGACCTGAAGCTTCTGTACCTGAATATGGCAGAGATTTCTCAAAGGCAACCATTACTGAAGATGAGCCTGAACTCTCCTCTGCTATGCTTCAGGTATTTACTAAAACTGTCTCAGCCACACTAGCTGGTTCAGAAAGGTCACTAAGTGGGCTACAAAAGAATGTAGGACCCGTTAGTCGACCTAAAGAAATGTTGACAATCATTGAATCTGGTGACGATGCAACTGCTTCTGCAGCTGTTGAACCAGAATCTGGTGAGGGTACTAGTGACCCAAACCAGGGCATATCTGACCAGATTGTAAAAGTGAATGCATTCTGGGATAACGATGAGCTACCTCAGGAGAATCTTGATTCTCTTGCTGACTTTGAGTTTGATGAGGAACTATTGGAGGCGAATCTATCTGATTCTGAGCCAGCCCCCATCCTCGCAAACGCCCCTCCTCCTCCCCCAGAAATCCAACCAGAACAAGAAAATGAGCCTTATGTTCCACCACCACCATCTCACCAAAATCCAATCTTTTGTGATAACACTAGTGCCATTGCCATATCTCACAATCCTGTGATGTACTCGAAAACCAAGCACATCGACCTCAGGTATCATTTCATTCGTGATCATATTCTGAAAGGAGATATTGAATTGCACTTTATTCCCACTGATAAGCAACTCGCTGATGTTTTCACAAAACCTTTAGATGTCAAAACCTTTAAACATCTAATCAGTGAGTTGGGTATGCTAAATCCTTAGACTGGTAATCTTGTTATGAACGCCTCAGTGACACTGATCTGGTTCACCAGTCTGAGCGATCCATGTAATTTTTGCTCGCCTAGCTATCGAACGCCTTTGTGATACTATCTTGGCACTTATTAATTCATGGATCATCACTTCAGGGGGAATGTTAAATATTTTTCAAACATTAAAATAAACCTTCATTTTTTTAAGGAGGAACTTTTTGCTCAGAAAAATGTATTTAACTGAAGTACTTCAGAAAATCAAAAATATTTCAGTTGAATTTTATTGACTGAGATGGTTCAAATCTCTTTGGAACTGACCATTCTCAGAAATTGTTTAGTCATCACTCGAAAACCAAGCACATCGACCTCAGGTATCATTTCATTCGTGATCATATTCTGAAAGGAGATATTGAATTGCACTTTATTCCCACTGATAAGCAACTCGCTGATGTTTTCACAAAACCTTTAGATGTCAAAACCTTTAAACATCTAATCAGTGAGTTGGGTATGCTAAATCCTTAGACTGGTAATCTTGTTATGAACGCCTCAGTGACACTGATCTGGTTCACCAGTCTGAGCGATCCATGTAATTTTTGCTCGCCTAGCTATCGAACGCCTTTGTGATACTATCTTGGCACTTATTAATTCATGGATCATCACTTCAGGGGGAATGTTAAATATTTTTCAAACATTAAAATAAACCTTCATTTTTTTAAGGAGGAACTTTTTGCTCAGAAAAATGTATTTAACTGAAGTACTTCAGAAAATCAAAAATATTTCAGTTGAATTTTATTGACTGAGATGGTTCAAATCTCTTTGGAACTGACCATTCTCAGAAATTGTTTAGTCATCACTGAAATACAACAACCTTTCAAGATATTTTCCTTTTGATACTTGGTCAATTGTGTGTACACGTGACCTACTGCATACTATGTTTTTAACTTACGTTGGTCATGCTTATGTGTCACACAAGGTGCGCCGTAAAAGGAAAGAGAAGTCTGCATATTGCCTTCCCAAGATTTTTAAGCTTGTGTTTTATGGATATCCTTGGAGAAGCTTATAATCAAGCTGGACCTGAAGCTTCTGTACCTGAATATGGCAGAGATTTCTCAAAGGCAACCATTACTGAAGATGAGCCTGAACTCTCCTCTGCTATGCTTCAGGTATTTACTAAAACTGTCTCAGCCACACTAGCTGGTTCAGAAAGGTCACTAAGTGGGCTACAAAAGAATGTAGGACCCGTTAGTCGACCTAAAGAAATGTTGACAATCATTGAATCTGGTGACGATGCAACTGCTTCTGCAGCTGTTGAACCAGAATCTGGTGAGGGTACTAGTGACCCAAACCAGGGCATATCTGACCAGATTGTAAAAGTGAATGCATTCTGGGATAACGATGAGCTACCTCAGGAGAATCTTGATTCTCTTGCTGACTTTGAGTTTGATGAGGAACTATTGGAGGCGAATCTATCTGATTCTGAGCCAGCCCCCATCCTCGCAAACGCCCCTCCTCCTCCCCCAGAAATCCAACCAGAACAAGAAAATGAGCCTTATGTTCCACCACCACCATCTCACCAAAATCCAATCTTTCCACCAGGTACCACTCCCGCATATGTAACCGATCCATCTTTCACTCCATCACTTCAATTTCTTCACCCTCAAATTCACAACATTCCACCACCAATCAACTATGATGCTCCCTCAGAGAAGGACTTGGATTCTGAGACAGAATCTGAGAGTCCTACTGACATTCAAATGAACAAAGTACTTAAAGGGCTTGGTAGTTTACCATTTGTGGCTCCTGCTTCTACACAACCCCCACCTCCTTTGAATATAGAAGCACAGTTAGAGAAAACACAAACCGAAGTCCAAGGCCTTATTTTAAGGGTGGAGGACTTAACCAAATCCCTAACTGCCAACACTAGTTCCTTGGCTGATATGAAAGGTGCTCAGATGTTCCTTGGAACTGAGTTGACCAAGTTGAGATGGGGTATTACATTTGGAATGGGATGCAAGCAGATTTTGCTGAGATTCTCTTTGCTCAGTTGATTACAAAGTTAAAAGGAAAGAGAAGTCTGCATATTGCCTTCCCAAGATTTTTAAGCTTGTGTTTTATGGATATCCTTGGAGAAGCTTATAATCAAGCTGGACCTGAAGCTTCTGTACCTGAATATGGCAGAGATTTCTCAAAGGCAACCATTACTGAAGATGAGCCTGAACTCTCCTCTGCTATGCTTCAGGTATTTACTAAAACTGTCTCAGCCACACTAGCTGGTTCAGAAGCCAAGTGTCAATGAGAAAGAGCTTGAGACTTCTATTAGTGCTGGTATTGTGAAAGATCTGAAGTCTGAGCTATCTCAGAATCTAGCTGCTCAGATTTCAGATTCTGTCTGTCAGAAAGTTGGTGAAGAGGTTAGAATGATGATTGCTGAACTGACCAAAGACACAAATGACAAGGTGGAAAAGGCTATAAATGAAGTAAAAGATACAGTTTCCAAGCTTGAAGGTTCAGTTCAGAATCAGTCAAAACAGTTAGAAGAAATTCTAACTCTTCTAAAGAAAGAAGTTGTTACTGCTCCTCCTCCCCCAGAAATCCAACCAGAACAAGAAAATGAGCCTTATGTTCCACCACCACCATCTCACCAAAATCCAATCTTTCCACCAGGTACCACTCCCGCATATGTAACCGATCCATCTTTCACTCCATCACTTCAATTTCTTCACCCTCAAATTCACAACATTCCACCACCAATCAACTATGATGCTCCCTCAGAGAAGGACTTGGATTCTGAGACAGAATCTGAGAGTCCTACTGACATTCAAATGAACAAAGTACTTAAAGGGCTTGGTAGTTTACCATTTGTGGCTCCTGCTTCTACACAACCCCCACCTCCTTTGAATATAGAAGCACAGTTAGAGAAAACACAAACCGAAGTCCAAGGCCTTATTTTAAGGGTGGAGGACTTAACCAAATCCCTAACTGCCAACACTAGTTCCTTGGCTGATATGAAAGGTGCTCAGATGTTCCTTGGAACTGAGTTGACCAAAGTTGCTGGTAATGAAGGACTAGTGGTTGGGAAGCTGAATGAGCTTGTGATGACTTGCAACAAGGTGAGCTCTGCAATCAGAGAAGCCTTCAGATTGACAAAGAGAGATGTGCAAGCTTCGGTGGTTGCGAACTTGACATCTAGTGTTGAGTTGTTGAAGCAAGAGTTTATGGCTGTTGGAAATGAAGTTCATGAGCTGGTTCAGAAGCCAAGTGTCAATGAGAAAGAGCTTGAGACTTCTATTAGTGCTGGTATTGTGAAAGATCTGAAGTCTGAGCTATCTCAGAATCTAGCTGCTCAGATTTCAGATTCTGTCTGTCAGAAAGTTGGTGAAGAGGTTAGAATGATGATTGCTGAACTGACCAAAGACACAAATGACAAGGTGGAAAAGGCTATAAATGAAGTAAAAGATACAGTTTCCAAGCTTGAAGGTTCAGTTCAGAATCAGTCAAAACAGTTAGAAGAAATTCTAACTCTTCTAAAGAAAGAAGTTGTTACTGCTCCTCCTCCCCCTACTTCTTTCACTGAAGAAGATAGAAAGATGTTGAAGGACTTGAAAGATAAAGAAGCACTGAACCTTAGCTCTTCATTCAGACTAAAGGCTCAGTTTGCTACAATGGCAAAAGGTATTTGTGAGTGCCTAGAACAACAAAGTTGGGAACCACTGAAGGCAATTAAATCTACTGTTGATCTTTATGCTAGATTGCCTTCAGAGATTCCCAAAGGGGGAAGTGGTGTGCCTATTGGTTTGCTTGCTAGTACTCCAGAGATAATTGAAGCAACCAAGAAGCAAACTGAGGTACCTTCTGGTAGTGCCTCAGTTCAGGGGGAACAACTTCAGAAAAAGGATAAGGGAAAAGGCAAGGTTCAAGAAGAAGAACCAAAGAAAAGTGCTAAGGGTTCTGGAATCGTTGTTGGTGAAAATGTAGACGAGCAAGGTTATCCCTTACATAATCTTGAAGCTGATAGTAAGAAGTTGGAAACATTTCAAAAGCAGGTTTCTAACCAATTCATTATGTGGAGGGAGAACAAAGAAAGAGAAAGGGAACAACATCTAAAGATGGGGACCCTTGATCACATAGATGCTGCAGCTCTTGGGTTATCATTGGAAAGATATCAGAAAATCAAAAATGACCCAAGAGTGCAAAAGGCTATAGTTGATATGCTGGAATATGAGTGTGGGATGAACTACTCTCCTCTGGAACAAAAGTTGGAAAGTCTGACCTTTAAATTGTCCATTGAAGACTTAAAGAAAAATAGAGAAAAAGAAATGGCGATAAAAAGGAAGGAAATTCTGGCCGAAGTTCAGAATGTTGAGAAAGAGTTGCTCAGACCAACCTCTAAACCCAAAGTGACTGGACCTAGATCATCAAGAAAGAGTGTTCGTGATGCTGATCTTTCTACCTTCAAACCAATGTCTGATGATGCTGTTGAAATTCAAAGAAAACATGAAAGGGATCAATATGAGCATTATATGAAGCATCGATCTCATCCAGCCAAGATAGTTGATATGGAAGTAACAAAAGCTGATGGATTGAAGCTTTTTGACTTGGTTGTTAAAAGAGAAGGAAGGGCAGCTGAAGAATACCATCAGGTTTCAGTGCACGAGTTTGGGATTTCTGAGCATAGGGAGATGATCCAGATTCTGAAGGGGAAACTAAAATCTGCCTTGACTGGTGCATGGTTAGCAAGAATACAACAAAAGATGCAAGCCAAGGTGGAAATTGAAAGCAGATTGTTTGGCAAAAAGGATCATTCTCCACTGAAGAGAAAACCTACTGAGGCACCTTCTGGTTCAAGGCCTGCCAAGAAGTAGTTTTCTTTTCAGATTATCATGTACTTGTAAAGAATTTACATTTGTAACATTCATTTCAGTTTGTATATATATGTTGCAACTTGTAACAAATAAGTAGATGATAAGTTTAAGTTAGAATAACCACAAGTAAAATTCTGAGACATCAATGATCTATAAGATGTACTTAAGAAAATTTTTACAACTTAAACAAAAACTTGCATTTCAGACTTACAAACATGTATAGATAGAAGTCTGAGATGCATGCACTATTTCAGAACAAATAGGGGGAATTTGTTAGGTCGGAAATCGACCAAGTATAATTTGTTCAGAAATAGCTTGAAGTTTAGTGAAGACGTCTGTACAGAATTCTGAGATGTCTCAGAATTCCTTCACCGAAGCTTCACTTCAGTTCAGATCGAGATAAATCTGAAGCATTCATTCTGAAGTCAAAGACTGAAGTATGAAGAAGAGAATCATCTCAGAAGCGAGCAAAAGAGTGATTCTACCAGATCAAGACTGAAGCATCTCAGTGTAAAGTATTTACAACACTTTACACTGATTACGAGGAAGACTTTTACTTTACACCTTTATCCGGTTAATAGATTTATCTATTAACAAAAGGTACAAAGTATAGGCTTGGAACCTAGTACTATAAGTCACATCAAGTGACTTATATACTCTTCCAAGTGCAGCATGTAAGGAATTATGGTTTAATTCCTTAAATGCTCACAACCACATTTGTACGATCTTGTCCACATCATCATGGACTTGGTCTATAAATACAAAGTCTTCTCACAACTTGCAAAGGGCTTGAAACTTTAGCATTGCAACTTGTGAGATATACTCTAAGTAAACTTACGAGTATTTCCAAGTTAATTAGATCACTTGTATTTCAGGATTGTTTAGATACTTACACTTGGGTGTTTATCTTTGTTCCGCAACAATCCTTGTATTTGTTTATACATCAATAAATCAAATACATTGAAAAGAAAACAACGTGTCTCAATGCTACATACTTGATTATACTTATATATATCTTTATATAGTTTCTGCCAACTTGTTCTTACATTTTATATCTAGTCAATTGTTTCTTGTTATCCATATCTGGATCGTAAACTGAACTTGTCCATCAAGATCAGTTGTACTTGCCAGTCGGGTTTAATTAACCATCTATTGTTTGGGACTCACACAAGTTTCCAGAAAGGTTAATTTAGTGAGTGAAGGCCGAGTTCCGTCGAGTTATGTAAGCTCTAAAGTATTAAACGAACCTCCGATGCATCAAGTCTTGTCATGGGTCATGTTTATAGGTATCTAGGCTTGAGTCATGACCATAAGTAGCGGGAAATTGACAGCTCATTATGTCATTCAATGATTATAGGTAGTCGGAAATACTTATAAAGCTCGATAACTTACATTATCATTTGTTGCGCTCTTCAACGAGGTAAGATACATGACTTTTCTCACGCTGGAGGCACAACAAAATGTGGTTTTCTATAATTAACCTCTTAATCGGATTATCTTATGTGTGTTGGGTTTTTCGAGTTATGCGGGAGGTTATGTGGGAATGTATGCATGTTGAAATGATTTATGTTGATATGATGACGTTTAAAGTAGAAGTATATATGTGCATATGAAGTATGATGCTTATAATGACGTTGCTATGATATGTTTAAGATATGTGTTGTTGATAATGTCGTTGATATGCCTTAATGTTGATATGTGATGGCTTGTATGTGGGACTTAAGTATGATATGTCTAGTTCACTAGATACACGTGGGAATTGCTATGAGTTGTGCACGTTAGTGGGATTAAACGTTAAAGTAGATGTGAGATTAGTTAAGTAATGAATATACCTAATGTTAAAGCAAAGTGTGAAATGTGGGAAATCGTTCTAGCCTTATTAGTGCGTAAAAGTAAGAAAGATATAAATACGTGGGAAATGATATAGCTAAATACGTGAGATTGACGTGGGAAGTGTTAAGCTTAACCCGTGCTAGTTGTAAAGCTAGTGCGTAAGACGTGGGAAATCGTGCTAGATGTAATGCTAGTGCGTAAGACGTGGGAAACCGTGCTAGTTGTAATGCTAGTGCGTAAGATGTGGGAAATCGTGCTAGTTGTAAAGCTAGTGCGTAATATGTAAATTGATTTAATATGTAAAGATGTAAGACGTGAGAATAAGTTGATTAAGATAAATATATGAATATGTGAGAAAGATGTACATGTAATTTAAGACGTGGGATTACAATGTGATGTGAGATTTAATAAGATGTGTTGAGACGTGTGATAAGAACGATGCATAGGCACAATTAGGAGTATATATCCTACATGTGCTATACATATATGTGTGATATGTTTATGTGTGATATGTAAGACGTGAGATGAAGTTGATTAAGTTGATTAAGTTGGTAATAAGATATGTCTGAAAGAAGTATATGTGCTTTACGTTGTGAGACCACGATGTGACGTGAGAATATGTGCTAATATGAATACGTGTGACAAGTTTATGTGTGATATGCCAAGATATGTATTACGTCCCAAAGTGTAACAATATATGAAAAGTATAATGTACACAGAGCAGTTGTAGAGGGGGGTGAATACAACTTTTCCTCGAACTTTACAATCTTTTATACAAGAAGTTTTAAGACTCAGATTATATATTTAAACAAGTAAAGAACAGGAATCATTAAAACAGTAAAGCAGTAAAGTAAGCTGAAAACATTCTTGGACACAGATTGCATTTTTTAAATGTAACTCTTTATTAAGAAATAATCTATACAAAGAATTACAGGGTTGTTGCGGAATAAAGATAGCCTATAGAAATCTAAACAACCCTATGAAATGACAAACTACAATCAATAAGTTTCAGCTCAAAAGAATCAGCCCAAGCTGATCTCAAAAGAATCAGCCCAAGAGCAGAGAAACTTGTGTGAAGAATGATTCTCAGGAATGCCACACATATGCAAGCAAGGAATGAGGATTTTATAGGCAAAAGCCCTTCTTCACTTGGTCTCCAATTCTTCCACGTATTCTTCTATCACTGGACGATCAAAGGAATAATCAATCGTGCCTTCATGGTACTTGTGGTCCCCCACGTATAGCTGCACATTCTTTATCGTCCAATAAGAGTGTGGACACGCATATGTATATCTAACCACCAACCTGGATCCTAGGATTCTTCCTAGTCACGTCATTTGTCCTTATCTTCAATCCAGGTTGTTATCTTCACTTGATTGTCAGACACAGATTGGGCGGTTTGTCAAGGCACCAATCTGTCAAAGTGTTTCAAAGTTGACTGCTAATCCCAAGCTGCCTTCCACTACCATCTTGGTCTTCTATCTTCAATCCTCCTCTTCGACTTGGATTGAATGCTTTAACAATGTTGATGCAGCTTGAATAACACTTGCTTCCATAAGATATTACAATACAAAGTATGAAGCCTGATCTGGGTCAGTTACAGATCGCAAGTTGTGTCAGCTTAGTCTGACCCAGATCAGATTACAAGAACCAAAAAGATTACAAGTGTTTATAGGTCAGATTTGTCATCATTAAATTTACAATTTGCATTGGGACTCAACAATCTCCCCGTATTTGATGATGACAAAACCCAACTCACTTCTAACAATCAGCTTACAAAGAATCAAAGTAAAATATGACTAACAGCCTTTGGGTTCTTTTCAATCTAATATGAAGTTTAAACAAAACAACTGAATTTGTACAAATACTTGCATATATTGAGAACAACAAATTATTACAATGGAGAGTTATGTCTCAATCATTTCAACAGTTTCCTGTTTAACCTCAAAAGTTGGGGCAATTCTAGCATCTACTTGTCTATTCCATCCTTCATCAATAAGGAACTGCTCATACCCATTACCATCTTCACTATAAGTAGTGCAAAATCTGTATAAGGTAAATAGGTGCATTGTAGGTACCTTTTCAAGCTCAGCAGTCCTTTGAAAGACAAGTTGCCCTCTAGCATTTACAAAATACATCCATGCTCAGGATCAGTGATGTGCATCCCACTCTTTGTATTTGGCACACCAGCAGGCAGAGACAGATTGAGATGACTAAGAATCTTGTCAAGAGCTTCAGGAGCCAATTATTCAAGTAGCTCTGAAGGGTTCAAGTTCTTGAGGAAGTCTGTATGAACACCTTCAGGACCATCAAGCTTTATGTGTCTTCTCCTTTTCTTCTTGAGTTAACACCTTCACACCACTTGACCCAGCTTCAGTAGGCCTTTTTCTTTTCTTTATTTTAAACTGAGACAAGGTGGCTGTATCATCACCAGAAGAGGATGATTCATTAAGTACTTTGGGAGCTGTGTCAGTTTTGGAGGATACAGCTTGCACAGGCACAGCTTGCACATGGTCAGCTTGGACAGACTTGCCTTTATCCACAACTTTTACAACATTTTCTCCACCAACTTCTTTTTTAACTACATCTATTTTCAACACCAGCATCCTTCCTTATATCTCCCATATCATTTTCAACTCCATCAGTGGTCTCCCCCTCAATTGCACCACTCTCCTTTTCAGTTTCTTCATTCTCATTTCCATCCTTTACACCACCAGACTCAGATTCTGGCATTTTTATCTCCTCTTTTTCACCTTCCACCCTAGAACCATATACAACCAACCTTCTATCAAGGGCAGCCTCCTCAGCTCTAGCCTTCTCCTGCCTTACTTTTAGTCTTGCAAAGTACTTATTTGTTTCCTAGTCAACCTGAGCTTGTTGTCTTTCTCTTTCTTGCTCAATTTCAGCTTTACTCATAGCTTTCTTCTTCTTAGTAGTACTCTTCTCCCCATTTTTGTCATCATTAAATTTACAATTTGCATTGGGACTCAACAATCTCCCCCTATTTGATGATGACAAAACCCAACTCACTTCTAACAATCAGCTTACAAAGAATCAAAGTAAAATATGACTAACAGCCTTTGGGTTCTTTTCAATCTAATATGAAGTTTAAACAAAACAACTGAATTTGTACAAATACTTGCATATATTGAGAACAACAAATTATTACAATGGAGAGTTATGTCTCAATCATTTCAACAGTTTCCTGTTTAACCTCAAAAGTTGGGGCAATTCTAGCATCTACTTGTCTATTCCATCCTTCATCAATAAGGAACTGCTCATACCCATTACCATCTTCACTATAAGTAGTGCAAAATCTGTATAAGGTAAATAGGTGCATTGTAGGTACCTTTTCAAGCTCAGCAGTCCTTTGAAAGACAAGTTGCCCTCTAGCATTTACAAAATACATCTCATGCTCAGGATCAGTGATGTGCATCCCACTCTTTGTATTTGGCACACCAGCAGGCAGAGACAGATTGAGATGACTAAGAATCTTGTCAAGAGCTTCAGGAGCCAATTATTCAAGTAGCTCTGAAGGGTTCAAGTTCTTGAGGAAGTCTGTATGAACACCTTCAGGACCATCAAGCTTTATGTGTCTTCTCCTTTTCTTCTTGAGAGGCTCTACTGACTCATCTTCTACATCCATATCATAAGCTTTAGGTCTTGGAAGGCCAGTGATGTCAATCTTGTGCTTTACAATGATGGCCAACTTCTTCTCAAGGGCCTCCAAGACCGTCTCTCTATGAATGCCAGGCATACCATAAATGATGTTATGCAACTCAACCCACTCAGTGTAACCTAGATCAGATAGCTTATCTAGATCATGAGTCTCCCAGTTGGTTTCATAACCTTCTCTTGTAAATCTTATGCTAGGAATGGGATGACTTCTTCTTCTTTTAATGAATGTTTCTTGAAGCACCTTGGCAACTTCTGGATCAGATTCCAATTCTGCCATTTTCTCTCTTTCTAGTCTATCTTCCACCACCAGTTTGTATGCCTCTTTAACTGACATTTTAAGATTAGGTGCTTGTTGAGCAGCCAGCTCCCAATCTTTTTCTTCTTGAGTTAACACCTTCACACCACTTGACCCAGCTTCAGTAGGCCTTTTTCTTTTCTTTATTTTAAACTGAGACAAGGTGGCTGTATCATCACCAGAAGAGGATGATTCATTAAGTACTTTGGGAGCTGTGTCAGTTTTGGAGGATACAGCTTGCACAGGCACAGCTTGCACATGGTCAGCTTGGACAGACTTGCCTTTATCCACAACTCTTACAACATTTTCTCCACCAACTTCTTTTTTCAACTACATCAATATTTTCAACACCAGCATCCTTCCTTATATCTCCCATATCATTTTCAACTCCATCAGTGGTCTCCCCCTCAATTGCACCACTCTCCTTTTCAGTTTCTTCATTCTCATTTCCATCCTTTACACCACCAGACTCAGATTCTGGCATTTTTATCTCCTCTTTTTCACCTTCCACCCTAGAACCATATACAACCAACCTTCTATCAAGGGCAGCCTCCTCAGCTCTAGCCTTCTCCTGCCTTACTTTTAGTCTTGCAAAGTACTTATTTGTTTCCTAGTCAACCTGAGCTTGTTGTCTTTCTCTTTCTTGCTCAATTTCAGCTTTACTCATAGCTTTCTTCTTCTTAGTAGTACTCTTCTCCCCATTTTTGTCATCATCAGCTGGGAAGGAGCTTACTGGTTGAGCAAAGAACCCTTTGAAGTCCTGGTTGAGCAAGTCAACTTTAATGTTTGTAAGACAGCAGGCCCTCCTTAATTCAACATAATCTTCATGAATGAGGCCAATCTTGGATTTTAGACTTTTTGAAGCTTCAATTAAATCATTTTTGAAATCTGCTTGAGACTTGTTAGCAAATTTAAGCTCAATAGTCACATCCCTTGTGAATTTGGTTGCAGCCTTCTCAATCTGACCCAGAGTACTCTTGTTCCTTTCCTTTTCTTCATTGATTGCCTTTGTAAGACCATCAAGGGACTCTGTTAGCTTGGCTTGGTTCTGCTGCATCAAATCAACTGCTTTCAATACACTTTCTTTTGGTGCAGTCTGATCTTGACACAGCTTCTCTACCTTCTTATCCGTCAATTCCTGATCCTTTTGGATCTTTACCAAGCATTCAGTCAGCTTTAAGATCTCAACCTTGTGAGTTGAAATGAACTCAGTGAGCTGACCCACCACATCTGAAGATGAGATAGTGGCAGCTTGGGAAGAACTTGCAGTTGGCTTAAAAGCCACTGACTCTGGAAAGAGCAGCCTGCAATCCTTAATATCAGGGTCATTGGGCTCATATAGAAGGGGGTGGAGGCTCAGGGAGTTTTGGTGCATTTTCTCATGAGAGTGAGTCTCATGAGCAGATTTGTCAGAAATGATGATGAGTTGATCAGCTTGGGAAGAACTTGCAGTTGGCTTAAAAGCCACTGACTCTGGAAAGAGCAGCCTGCAATCCTTAATATCAGGGTCATTGGGCTCATATAGAAGGGGGTGGAGGCTCAGGGAGTTTTGGTGCATTTTCTCATGAGAGTGAGTCTCATGAGCAGATTTGTCAGAAATGATGATGAGTTGATCAGCTTGAGAAAGATTGACGTTTGATTCAAGCTGATGGCCAGTGGGAATGTGTTGATCATGATGTTGATCAAACCCTCCACTGGCATCTTCCATCAGAGCATCCCTTGAGGATGGATGGGCAAACTCATCATCGAATGAAGAATCACTTCCAGAGATAGTGATTTTGTTCTCATTGGCATCGAGAGGACCACCAATGGTACCCTTTGCTGCACAAGGGGCTAACATGACTACCTTAAAGGCATCCATGTAACCTACAGAAACCCTCTGTCCAAGGACAGATGCAGACACAGAACCTACAGGTGTAATGTCAAGGGTATTTGATTGCCCTTCAAAAGAGGTGTGTTGTTGCACCAAAGTATCCTGAGGGAGAATTATTGTGGCCTGTACCTCTTCTTGTGATCTAGAAGAGGCATTGGCAGCCAGTGCAGACTCAGAGTGTAAGAATTGAAGAGTCTGATCAGCTTGGGGAGGAGAAGCAGTGTCACCAATGCGTTCGGTACTTCTCTCCTTTGGCTGACCATCCTCAGATTGGATGTGCACAGACTCTGACTCATTTTGGATCTGGGTTGGATCCACTGTTGTCCCTTTAATGATATCATCAACCTTTTGGGAGGCTGATGATGGCGATTTCGGCACAGACTCAGTATGACCTTGGGAGGAGGTCTTTGTTTCAATACCTTCACCCTGTTTGGAGGGTTGGGTAAAAGTAGTTGTTCCCTTTTTCTCGTCTACACTCTTTTGGGAGAGTGCAGATGGGTGTGGTATAATCGGCTTGTTAGCTTGGGTAACAGAGACAGCTTTGGAACGTTCCTCAGCTTCCACTGTACCTTGGGGGACTTCTAATGGTTTTGATGTTGCAATATCAACCCCAGAAGCTGGCACAGATTTTCTTGAAGATCTTTTCTTTTTGGCATTGTGAGGTACTAAGTCCTCAACAATGGGTCTTTTTGGAGCGGATTTGAATTGGATGGATGAGGGTGTGGCTAGGGAGGCTAGTGTTTTGGCCAACCCTTCACCCTCTTTTGAAGGAGAAGAAGAATTAGTAGATTGAGAAGAGGTAGAAGGTTTGGAAACATGTGTACCTTGGTCCCCCTGGTTAGCAGATTGAGTGTCAGACTCAGATCGCGTCGAAGAAGGGACAGCTTCCTCAAGTTCTTCTTGTTCCCTCTCTCTTTGCCTGCAAAAATCAAGGTAAATCTGCATTGCTCGGGTCAGACCCTGCACAGTTACCTTGGGACTGTTGAAGATGTTATTGTTAATGGACTTGCATTCCACGGTCTGACCAGTTGCCAGACTGTAATCATTGTCAAGTATTGCTTCAATGATCATTCCAAGAATCCTACCATAAGGTATGGTAAGACTCTTCTTATTAACACGTTCAATCAAGTCCTTAAAGATTAATTCAGCATAATCTACTCTGGTCATAGTGACCATCGAATGAAAAATCTGCAATTCTAAAACATTAGGCTGATCAAAGCTGCCTGCCTTTACTTATAAAGTTTTAGAAATTGTGCTCAGTAAATAATTCCAAATACCAGTTAAATATTTCAATTTAACAACTAAAGCAAGTGGACCAGAATATCCAACTTCTTGTAAAATATTTTTGGCAGTAGTGTGAGACACAACATTATCATATTCATCATCAGGCATATAAGACAGCTCGAATGCAGACCTAATCCTCTCTAAAGAAATATAAACACGTTTCTTACCATTGAGGATTGTACCATAGATTGCAGCATCTCCTTTCTTGTTCGGCTTCACAAAACAGCTCGCCCAAAACTCACATAATATATCTTGAAACACCCAGTCTGGTTTCTCAATCATCACCTTCCCGAATGGATGATAAAATAAGAAAGCCACAATCTCATTGTATCCTTTTGCCCAAGAAGGAGGATGAATATTGGCATAAACCAGACTGCCAATCTTGATTTTACTAGTATCAAGATCAGCCGGAACCACTACAACATCACTACCCACCTCATAAGGAGAAAGTTTATTAGCGCTTATTGGAGCTGGGTATTGATTCTCATATTCAGAAGAAGAGTTATTATTAGAGTTATTACCAGAAGCAGATGATGAAGCCATTTGAAATGTAAAACAAAAGATTTTAATAAGAAGAAATTTAAAAGGCAATAAAACAGTTTTCAGATTAGAGAGAAAAAGAGATTGATTTTGAGAATATGAAGAAGTGATTTGAGATTTTAGGTCAAATCTGATAATATATACCTTATTCAAATTAACCGTTTGAAAAAGTGAGAGAGAGAAAGAATATGATTGGAGGATGAACAAGTAGTGGATGGTACTTTTTCAGTATCCGGTTGTAACCACTACACGTGTCACACTCCAAGAGGATCAGCAAGTAAACTTAAATAAAATAAAGTAAATAATAAAACGCACTGAGATATTTAATAACAAAAATCACCACTAAGCTGGGTCAGACTCAGCTTACCCTCTTTTACTTAATAAATACCAAGTACGAAATGGTGGTCTGGGTCAGACACAGCTTTCCCTCGAAATTGAGACAATTTCAAAGGGGTCAGTTTTGTTATTACTTAGCTCACTGCCTTTTACATATTAAGCATACCTAGCTTACTTATGAGATAGTTGAACCTTGATTCATCCAATAGCTTTGTAAACAAGTCAGCAAGCTGATTATCTGTTGGAATGAAATGGAGTTCAACATCTTCTTTCATCACATGATCCCTAATGAAATGATATCTAATATCAATGTGCTTGGTCCTTGAATGAAGCATAGGATTGTTAGAGATTGCTATGGCACTGGTACTATCACAAAAGATTGGAGTTTTTGATGCAGTGACACCATAGTCTTGAAGCTGATATTGCATCCAAAGAACTTGAGAGCAACAACTCCCTGCAGCAACATACTCAGCTTCTGCAGTGGAAATAGAAATTGAATGTTGCTTCTTACTGGACCAGCTTACAAGTCTATTGCCAAGCAATTGACAAGCTCCTGATGTGCTTTTTCTATCAATCTTACAACCTGCAAAGTCTGAATCTGAATAGCCAATTAGATCAAATCCAGAGTCTTTGGGATACCAAAGACCCAGATTGAGACTACCTTTAAGGTATCTAAAGATTCTCTTCACAGCTTTAAGATGTGATTCTTTAGGACTAGCTTGATATCTTGCACAAAGTCCTGTAGCAAACATAATATCAGGTCTACTAGCAGTCAAGTAAAGTAATGAACCTATCATACCCCTATAAGCTGTAATGTCAACAGATTTGCCATTTTTATCTTCACACAACTTATCACCAGTTTCCATAGGAGTTTTCATAGGTGAGCAATCACTAAAACCAAATTTGTTTAAGAGATCTTTAACATATTTTCCTTGGTTTATGAAAATTTCATTTTTAGTCTGTTTAACTTGTAAACCCAGAAAATAGTTTAGTTCTCCCATCATGCTCATTTCATACTTTTTGGACATTAATTCAGAAAACTTTTTGCAAAGTCTTTCACTGCTAGACCCAAATATTATATCATCTACATAAATTTGTACAAGCAAAATATCACCATTATACTTTCTCACAAACAAAGTCTTGTCAACATTACCTCTTTTGAATTTGTTTTCCAACAAAAATTTAGACAAAGTATCATACCATGCCCTTGGAGCTTGCTTCAACCCATAGAGAGCTTTGTCAAGCTTGAATACATGGTCAGGAAACTTTGAACTTTCAAAACCGCGAGGTTGTTCAACATAGACTTCTTCTTCCAATTTCCCATTCAGAAATGCACTCTTCACATCCATTTGATAGACCTTGAACCCTTTGTGTGCAGAGAAAGCCAAGAACATTCTGATTGCTCCTAGTCTTGCCACTGGTGTAAAAGTCTCATCATAATCAATTCCATCCTCTTGTCTATAGCCAAGAGCTACCAATCTTGCTTTGTTTCTGGTCACCACTCCTCTTTCATCCATCTTATTTCTGTAGACCCACTTGGTTCCAATCACAGTCTTGTGATGAGGTCTTGGAACAAGTTCCCAAACCTTATTTCTTTCAAACTGTGTTAACTCATCTTGCATTGCATTAACCCAAGATGGATCTGCCAGAGCTTCATCAATCTTTGTTGGTTCCATCTTACTCACAAAATTTACAAACATGCAAAAGTTGCATGTTGCCTTTCTTCTTGTTTTTACACCAGAAAGAGGATCACCAATGATTTGATTGATTGGATGACTCCTTGTCCATTTTGTTACATGAGTTTGATTGTTTTCAACTTGGACAATTGACTGATTCAAATTAGAAGGTCCAGCTTGATCAGCTTGGGGAAGAGGCAGATCAGCTTGGATTTGAGGATCCGAGCCAGCTTGAGAGTCATTTAATGGATTCTGAACAAATTCTTCAGGAGTAGGATCAGTTTGAGCATCTTCAAAGATTGGAACTTCTTCTTCTTCTTCATTAGGTTGCTCCCCCTGGGTTTGAGCATTGTTAGCTCCAACTGGTGGATTAGTTGGAGGCTCATGGTCAGGTACAACCAGTTCTTCAAAATTGAAATCTTCTTCTTCAGGAGGAGAGCAATCTGGCTTGGAACAACCTTCATCAATGCTTACATTTACAGAGTTTTCAATTGTTTTTGTTCTCTTGTTGTACACCCTGTAGGCCTTCATCATAGTTACATATCCAAGTAGGATACTTTCATCTGTTTTCTCATCAAACTTTCCAAGATGATCTTTCTGATTTAGAATGTAACAAGGACTTCCAAACATTCTTAGGAAACCAATTTCTGGTTTTCTCCCCCTAAGAAGTTCATATGCAGTCTTCTGGTGTCTTTTCACAATAAGGGATCTGTTCTGGGTAAAGCAAGATGTGTGTACTGCTTCAGCCCAGAAATGAGACTTCACATTGTTTTGAGCCATCATTGATCTGGCAGCTTCAATAAGAGTTCTGTTTCTTCTTTCTGTAACACAATTTTGTTGTGGAATTCTGGCAGCTGAGTAGACTTGTGAAATTCCCTTTTCACTGCAGAATGAGTTAAGAGTGACATTCTTGAATTCAGTACCATTATCACTCCTTAACTGCCTAACAGGCCTTTTGTAGAGAATTTCAGCTTGCTTGATGAAATGAATAATGTTGTCAGCAGCTTCACTTTTGTGTTTAAGAAAGAAAACCCAGGTATATCTTGAATATTCATCAACAATGACCAAGGAGTACCTCATTCCAGTGAATGAAGGAGTACTAATTGGTCCAAAGAGATCCATATGAAGCAAATCCAAACAACTATCAATGGTTGAGCATGTTTTAGACTTAAAAGTAGCTTTGTGTTGTTTGTCTTTCTCACAAGCACCACACAGCTTGTCCTTCTCATAATTTATCACAGGAAGACCAGACACCAACTCTTTCTTACACAGCTTGTTGATGTCTTTGAAATTCATATGAGACAACCTTTTATGCCACAACCAGTTCAGCTCATCTTGAGTCTTTGACATGAAACAGACTTCTCTTGTAACAGTTGGTTTTTTCATGTCAAAAGAATACAAAGACTCATCCCTATTAGCAACAAGAACCACATTTCCTTCTAAATCAAGAACAATTCCCTTATCAGACCTGAATCTCACTTCATAGCCATCATCACACAATTGACTCACACTAATCAAGTTGTGCTTCAAGCCATTCACATAAGAGACCCTTCTGAAAGTAAGGGGACCATTTGAAAGAATACCAAATCCTTCAGTCTTTCCTTGGGAATCATCTCCAAATGTAACATTAGGACCGGCGCGAATCCTAAAGCTACATTGCAGGGACTTACATCCGGTCATATGCTTGGAACACCCACTGTCCAAGTGCCATGTGTTATCATCATGACTGCCCTGCATTTATAATAAGAGATTAGTTCTTTTTGGGAACCCATCCAGAGATGGGTTCACCAGAGCTGACCATAGGGTCTGACTCAGACTTGGAAGTAGAACTTAGACTCTTATCACATTTGGACACCCATTGTTGCTTGATCTGTCCCTTACCACATTTAAAGTTCTTTTTAGCAACATTTAGAGTTTCCTTTTTAGCAAAACCTTTACCTATTCCAGATTTCTTACATTCAGTTCTTAATTTTCTTTGATCAACAATTTTAGGATTTGACACATCTTTAAGAAAATTTGCATTGTTTGAAACCTCACCAGTTCTGGACTCAACGTATTTTGAAATCATTTTGTCAGATTCAGATTTGGTGTTCTTTGAAACAGACTCAGATTTTGTTTGTGACTCATTTCCTTGAGAACCAGACTTCTCATTCTTTAAAAGCTTAATTTTCTCTTTTGGAACACTATGATCTCTAACCTTTCTTTTATTTCTCTTTGAATTACCCTTGTTTGTTTTGGACATAGAATCTGACACAGATTGGGTAATAGACAGTTTGGACAAGTCAAGACATTCTTCAGGTTTCAACTCTACAATCCTATCTGCTTCAGATACAGCTTCAGCAATGGTTTGGCCAATGGTTTCAGGATCATTAAACCCAATACCAGATTTCTGAACCAACTTAATTGGTTTAGAATTCTTTCCTTTGGTTTGGACTTTGGGTGGTGAAGGAGGCTGATAACAAGGCTCCATAGCACATACTTTAGCAATGGCTATGGCCCTATCATAATCACCATCAAAAATAGCTTGGATATGATGAGGTATTTGTTCATTTACACACTTTGCAACTCTTTTAGAACAGACATACCAAGTGTCACTAATTTGTTTAACTTTTAAAAACTTTGCTTCTGCAGTTTTAGCTTCTTTAACCAAAATGGAGTTTAATTGTTTTTGAGCTTTAACTTCAGATTCAAGTTTTTCAATAGTGTGACTTTTAGAGCTGACATCAAGCTTCAAGACATGAATTTCCTTTTTAAGTTCTTGATTAAAGTGTTTTTGTAAAAGAACCTCATCACCCAATCTATTCAGTCTAGACAGTTTCTCATTATCAGAAAGATTGGAAAAAGAAATTACCTCAGGTGAAGCAGTCTGACTGGTAGATGCCTGGTGAGCTGACTCAAATTGCTGTTGCATTTTCTCCAAATCTTCAGCAAACTTTTGAGTAGCTTCTTTAGCCATGAAACATCTGGCATCTTTGTACTGCTCATCATCAGATGAAGTGGCACTTTTAGCCCAGTCTTTGGCTATCAGACTCTTCTCATTTTTGTTCACCTTTTCAGTCAGCTCAACTACTTGTGCTTTCAAAGCTTTGTATTTTGTCTTAAGCTTTGAGTATTTTTCACTTCTTCCACCTTTGGCTGGCACACTTGAGAAGACTCCTTGGATCTGCAGTCTCCAGCCATGTGTCCAGTCTTGCCACATTTGTAACAAGTGACTTTGGACATGTCAAATGGCTTCTTTGTCTTATCAGCTTAGCCAACTTTTCCTTTACCTTTGAACCTTCCAAAGGATCTCCTTCTTATCCTTTCAGCCAACATAGCTACCTCATTAGCTAATTCATCACCATCAGATTCATCACATTCAGATTCAGCACAAACAGAGTTAGGATTAAAAATCACAGGAGTATCATCATTAACACAAGGAATGATCTCATTACTAATTGAACTAGGGTGTTCAGTCATAGAAGCAACAAGTGCAACAGCAGGCTGACTATAAGAATCACCCATAGCAATTAACTTTTCTGCCTCTGAACATTATTGGTTATGAAGTAAACCAAAAAGTCCAGGAAGATCAAGATCATTGTAAACATAACTTAATTTAACAGATGAAATATAGTTGTTCCATTTAGGTGGTAATGAATCAAGAAATTTACTTTTTAGAACACTATTTTTCTTAACAATTCCAACATCAGCTAAATCATTTACCAAAGCATTAAAGCGGGTATGAGTGTCTGTTAGGGATTCATTTCTCAAAGAGAAGAATCTCTCATACTTCCTGGTTAAAGTAGTTATGGTAGATTCCATGGAAGTAGAGCAACCCTCAAACATGACAGTCAATGTACCCCACATTTTCTTAGCTGTAGAACACATTTTAATATAATGGTAAAGGTCTTTGGGCACAGCTTGAACAATAAAATTTCTAGCCTTTACGTCCAAGTAAGCCAACCTCCTATCCTCATCCACCCCAATCTGCCTTGTCCTTAACAATGGATTTAACTGTGGCAGAAATGGTTGGTTGACCTTCCCTGACCACGGCTTCAACCACAACAGTTTGTGTAGGAACATAAGGACCATCCTGAAGGATGTCAGGCATATTGTTATCGATGGATTTAAGGAACAAAGACATACGACCTTTCCACCCACTGAAATCATCTTTGTCAAACATGCGTGGTCTAGTTGAAGAACCATTATCAATATAAGATGACATAATGCTTTACTATTAAAGAAAATATGCAAGGATCAAGTCAAGTTAATTCTTAACCCCTGCTCTGATACCAATTATTACGTCCCAAAGTGTAACAATATACCAAAGTATAATGTACACAGAGCAGTTGTAGAGGGGGGTGAATACAACTTTTCCTCGAACTTTACAATCTTTTATACAAGAAGTTTTAAGACTCAGATTATATATTTAAACAAGTAAAGAACAAGAATCATTAAAACAGTAAAGCAGTAAAGTAAGCTGAAAACATTCTTGGACACAGATTGCGTTTTTCAAATGTAACTCTTTATTAAGAAATAATTTATACAAAGAATTACAGGGTTGTTGCGGAATAAAGATAGCCTATAGATATCTAAACAACCCTATGAAATGACAAACTACAATCAATAAGTTTCAGCTTAAAAGAATCAGCCCAAGCTGATCTCATACAGACTAAGCTGTGTCTAAGAGCAGAGAAACTTGTGTGAAGAATGATTCTCAAGAATGCCACACATATGCAAGCAAGGAATGAGGCTTTTATAGGCAAAAGCCCTTCTTCACTTGGTCTCCAATTCTTTCACGTATTCTTCTATCATTGGACGATCAAAGGAATAATCAATCGTGCCTTCATGGTACTTGTGGTCCCCCACGTACAGCTGCACATTCTTTATCGTCCAATAAGAGTGTGGACACGCATATGTATATCTAACCACCAACCTGGATCTTAGGATTCTTCCTAGTCACGTCATTTGTCCTTATCTTCAATCAAGGTTGTTATCTTCACTTGATTGTCAGACACAGATTGGGCGGTTTGTCAAGGCACCAATCTGTCTAAGTGTTTCCAAGCTGACTGCTAATCCCAAGCTGCCTTCCACTACCAGCTTGGTCTTCTATCTTCAATCCTCCTCTTCGACTTGGATTGAATGCTTTAACAATGTTGATGCAGCTTGAATAACACTTGCTTCCATAAGATATTACAATACAAAGTATGAAGCCTGATTTGGGTCAGTTACAGATCGCAAGTTGTGTCAGCTTAGTCTAACCCAAATCAGATTTCAAGAACCAAAAAGATTACAAGTGTTTATAGGTCAGATTTGTCATCATTAAATTTACAATTTGCATTTGGACTCAACAATATGATATGAAGTTACGTTTAAGTGGTAAGTCTATGTTGATATGATATAAGATATTGATTAAGAAGTGGGTATATGATGATATGATGTATATGTTGATATGAAATGAAATGTGATGCAATGTGGGAAAAGTGAAGTATGGTTTGATCTATGATTGTTGTGGATGATATGTAATGTGGTTACGTTTGATAAGTAAAATATGACAAAGTTTTATGAAAGTAAAATGAAGAACGCTTTATCAAAATGTGTGTATCTTACTTAGCTAATTTTATTAGCTAACACTTGCTTTTATGAAAATGTTGTGTTCTTCAGGATAAGCAGGTTTGAGCTAGAGAAAGGTTTAGCTCGTGAGATGGGTAGAAGAATAAAGGAACATTAGCATTAGTCTTCCTATGATTAGACTTTACCCATAGCCATATGTTCGGCTACTTTATTTATGATTTATATCTCTTGTAGTGTTGATGGCATTTATGTTTTGTGCCATAACTTGGATTTTACTTTGACTATTACGATGATGCTATTAGTAACACCAAACTTTAATGAAATGTACCATCCGTTACGGATGAAGCAGTTTTTAAGTGATTCTTTTCCGCTACGTTTAAACGCCGTTTAGCAAAGTTTTTGAAAATCCAGGTTTTAAAATGACGGGTGTTACACTTACCTTCTATCGACAGATTGTTGGTAGCTATGTGATTGAGACGATTTGCGGATGGTGGAGATTGAAATGATGGTTGCGGCACCCAGATCTGAAAAATTAAACATGTAATTTTGAAAATTAACTAAAGAAATCTATATACGCAACAGATTAATTGAATGAAGAAATTGATGGTTGCGACGGTTTTTGGTACCTTGAGTCGATTTGCGGGTGGTGCTTGAATGATGGTGGCGGCACCCAGATCTGAAAAATTAAACATGTAATTTTGAAAATTAACTAAAGAAATCTATATACGCAACAGATTAATTGAATGAAGAAATTGATGGTTGCGACGGTTTTTGGTACCTTGAGTCGATTTGCGGGTGGTGCTTGAATGATGGTGGCGGCACCCAGATCTGAAAAATTAAACATGTAATTTTGAAAATTAACTAAAGAAATCTATATACGCAACAGATTAATTGAATGAAGAAATTGATGGTTGCGACGGTTTTTGGTACCTTGAGTCGATTTGCGGGTGGTGCTTGAATGATGGTGGCGGCACCCAGATCTGAAAAATTAAACATGTAATTTTGAAAATTAACTAAAGAAATCTATATACGCAACAGATTAATTGAATGAAGAAATTGATGGTTGCGACGGTTTTTGGTACCTTGAGTCGATTTGCGGGTGGTGCTTGAATGATGGTGGCGGCACCCAGATCTGAAAAATTAAACATGTAATTTTGAAAATTAACTAAAGAAATCTATATACGCAACAGATTAATTGAATGAAGAAATTGATGGTTGCGACGGTTTTTGGTACCTTGAGTCGATTTGCGGGTGGTGCTTGAATGATGGTGGCGGCACCCAGATCTGAAAAATTAAACATGTAATTTTGAAAATTAACTAAAGAAATCTATATACGCAACAGATTAATTGAATGAAGAAATTGATGGTTGCGACGGTTTTTGGTACCTTGAGTCGATTTGCGGGTGGTGCTTGAATGATGGTGGCGGCACCCGATCTGAAAAATTAAACAAAACTAATTTAGATGATGTTGATGGACTACGGTGATCGGGGTATTGGTGATGATGGATACGGCGGTGAGATATGGCAGGCGGTGGTTGGGTGTCAGTGATGATAGACAGTGATGACAAAGAAGTGGTGTGATGATGAACGTACGTGTTACTTATTTTAGGGTTAGGAGCAATTTAGGGATATTGTAAAAATTGCTTAAAGACTTAAACCCAATACTCTTTATAAGGATTTATAGATTTATAGATATGAGATAAGGAAAAAATGATGTTTTTTTTAACATTCAATCAAATTTATTATAAATTAATGTAAAAACTAGCGAGAAGCTAGGAGTACAAAACATAGAGATGATTACAAATATAATCGAAGGAAATATAAAGTATCTCCAATTTGACCATTCGATGTTATTTGAAGCACGGTTCTTTAGCAAGAGATAATGAAAAAATGATGTGATGTTGATGACATTGAGAAAATGGTATGAGTTAGATAAGGCCCGTAAGACATGCTTGTACACCATGATTGTTTTGTTGTAACTTAAAAAATTAGCAAATTACCCAAAAATACCCCTCAAATTTGTTAAACCCTGGGCCTGAGCCGCTGCTTTGCTAAATTACGAGTATATGATTTTTCTTAAAGGCATTTTCTTATTTTTTATTATAAATAGTAAACCCTAAAAGGAGGGGTCTGTTGAGAAGGGGTCATTTTTTTCTCTACATCTTTATCCGCAAATCATCATCATCCATTACTCTAACTAAGAGAAGGTGCCTATATCTATTTCTATATCTATAATATTGCTGACTTTACTCTAACTTCACTCTACAACAACAACAACAATACCCAATCCGGGATACGGGGAGGTGAGTTGTAGACAGTATTGCCCCTACAACTTCACCAACTTCACTCTATACTACAACTTCACTCTATATTTACATTATTATTAACATGTAATAATTCATAATGCTTCCGTAACTATCATCATTATTATTATGTTGTTTTGATCTTGATTTTCTTATGCTTTTGCATGTAGATTTTTGATATGCCCCACGTGCTTTGCATCTGATTAGCTGTTAGTATAAATAAAGTCGGTTAGTGAGTTATGATATAAAATAACCGAATTTCCCCCAAATCAGTTTACTTCAAAACCCTAGGATATCTGGCTTTCAATTTTAATTTGTCAGTTTAATTGTAAATTCTGAGTTGGATATTATCAATTTTCTTGATACTATTATATATTGATTTTGTGTTACTAGTTGCTAACCTCTATTCTGAAATAAATTTTTTTATGTAGATATATACACAGTTTATACACTATATAGTACTATACTATACTAGTTGCTCACCTCTATTCATCTATTTGTTTGATGCTTTTTACGTGTAAAAAATAGTTGGATTTAATTATTCCTATTATTTTCTTTTACTTTAAAACAAAATTTCAAGTTCCATGCATGCTAATGCTATTATTAATTAAGGTTATACTCCTCTGGGAGGGCTAGTTTTTGACTCAGATGTATTCAGATGACTTTTTTTCAACCTTCACTAGGCCACCTTGGTCATGTGAATGCCATACGTTAGTTCACAAACATCTGATTTAGGGATGGTTTATAAGTATCTTGCTTTTATGGTGCAATTAAAATCTTTTTTTCTTGTGATATTTAATGTTTTTAATATTATCTTTCGTTCTACAGTTATTGTCAAGTTAGTAACGAGATGGCAGAGACCGATAGTGGGAGGAGTTTTAAGAGGAGGGACCAGCTTCTTGAAATGGAGCATCAAGTACGTGAGTGGTGGGAAGATGCTCAAGTATTCAATGCAGAAGCCAACGACCAACGGCCTAAAGAGGGCGACAAGTTTTTTGGGACCTTTCCGTTTCCGTATATGAATGGGTATTTGCACTTGGGGCATGCGTTTTCGTTATCCAAGCTCGAATTCGCTGCTGCCTATCATAGGCTTAGGGGTGCGAATGTGCTCTTACCCTTTGGATTTCAATCAAGGCCTCTGCGGATAAACTTAGAAGGGAAATAGAAAGATTTGGGAATCCGCCAGTGTCTTCAGTGGAGGTGGAGGAGATTGTTAGTGAACCAGAACCTAAAGCTAATGAAGGAGGCAACCCTGAGAAGTTTAAGGGGAAAAAATCTAAGGCTGCATCAAAAACTGGTAGGGAGACTTATCAGTGGGAAATAATGCGTGGGTACGGTTTATCTGATGCTGAGATTGCCACATTTCAAGATCCTGTTCAGTGGCTTCGTTTTTTTCCTCCATTGGCTGTAGAAGATCTTAAGGCTTTTGGATTGGGTGCTGACTGGAGGAGGTCGTTCATTACTACAGATGTAAACCCGTTTTTTGATAAGTTTGTGAGGTGGCAGATGAGGAAGTTGAAAAGACATGGGAAGATTGTTAAGGACTTGAGATACACAATCTACTCACCTTTGGATGGGCAGCCTTGTGCTGATCATGATCGGGCATCAGGAGAAGGTGTAATCCCTCAGGAGTATACACTCATTAAAATGGAGGTAGTCCCACCATTCCCTGCTAAATTTGCACATTTGGAAGGAAAGAAGGTCTATCTTGCTGCTGCAACCTTACGACCAGAGACCATGTATGGTCAAACCAATTCTTGGGTCTTGCCAGATGGGAAGTATGGAGCTTTTGAAATCAACGAAGATGAAGTCTTCATTTTGACTGAGCGAGCGGCTCGCAATTTGGCATATCAACGTCAGTCACGAGTACATGAGAAGCCTACATGTCTCGTAGAGTTGATTGGTCAAGATCTTATAGGGTTACCCCTCCGGTCACCATTGTCATTCAATGAAATCATATACTGCCTTCCAATGCTCTCGGTGCTTACTGATAAGGGTACTGGAATAGTGACCAGCGTGCCCAGTGATTCCCCTGATGATTTCATGGCGTTGCAGGTAATATTTCTTGTATATACAGCCCTATATATATTATTGTGTTATGAATCATTATGTTGCATGCCTCTTACAGATTTATAACAATTCAGATTATGATTTTGAAAATGAATTTGGAGCTTAAACTTGGGTATCAAAGTTGTGTCTTACAAAAGTTCTAGAACTGTAACAGTGTTTCTTACTTGGTGAAATAATATTCACCGAACCAAATTAGTTGTTGAGTTATTCTTTGATAGACACATTGGCAAGTTATTTAGAAGTTTTAATTATGCACAAGAGAAATTGTGGCTGCTGATTCTCACATGGATAACTTATTTGCTAATCGAAGCAAGAAACTATGTATTATTTTCCTTCAGTGGCCTCCCAATTTTTCTTTTTGTGTGAATCAGTTATCTCAATTTTTTAACTCTTTTTATTGGGTCTTCTATAATATTGCACGTGAAGTTATTCAATAGAACTCAGTTTAATTTATTTCAAAAATGAACATATTGTCTGTGGGAAGTGGGAACATATTGTCAGTGGCTTGTTTGAACTTCTGAAGCCAAGACAAGATGGCTTTGTAACTTACCTTCTGTGATCGATTTTGTTCTCCATTTATTAGTTATATACTTGTATTTGATTCTTTGTTGCCATTTTAGGACTGTCTTGTATCTAGTGGCTAACATCATTCTGATCACAAGTCTCTCTTTTGGGGATTCGTAGGTTGAAAACCATCTAAGAAACCAGAATTCATGAAAGGAAAAATTGAGTTGGAGAATATATAGTTTTGATTTTTTGAGTACCAAGTAAAGATTATATTAGATAAATTCTTTCTTACGTGTATGCTTAATGGGATTAGATTGGTGCAAAACCTTTAAAATATGTATTTTTTTATAGGATCATTAAATTTTGCCTATATACATCAGGATATAGGAACTTGTCAAGTTTTCAAGTAAATTAGAATAACAATTCGATTCGGATTTTGTCACTACTTTAACAATAACTTAATGGTGTTGCAGGATTTGAAATCAAAAGCTCCTTTCAGGGCTAAGTTTGGTATAAAAGATGAGTGGGTATTACCTTTTGAGGTCATCCCAATCATTAGCCACCCTGAATTTGGTGATAAATCTGCTGAGAAAATATGCGTTGACATGAAAATCAAGAGCCAAAATGAGAGAGAAAAGCTCGATGCTGCTAAAAAGGTTATCTACAAGGGTGGTTTTTATGAAGGAACGATGATTGCTGGTGAATTTGCCGGGATGCGTGTTCAAGATGCTAAAACTTTGATCAGAAGCAAGCTTCTAGAACTTGGTGAAGCTGTTGTATACAGTGAACCTGAGAAGAAAGTGATGTCACGTTCAGGTGACGAGTGTGTTGTTGCCTTAACTGATCAATGGTATCTCACCTATGGTGAAGGTAGCTGGAGAGAAGCTGCAGAAGAGTGCTTAGCCAACATGAATTTATACTCTGATGAGACTCGCCATGGTTTCGAGCATACCCTGAGCTGGTTAAATCAATGGGCATGCTCTAGAAGTTTTGGTTTGGGGACTCGTATTCCATGGGACGAGGAGTTTCTGGTGGAGTCACTATCTGATTCCACCATCTACATGGCTTACTATACAGTTTGTCATCTGTTACAGAAAGGAGAATTATTTGGTGCGGACACCTCTACTGTAAAACCTGAGCAGCTTAGTGATGATGTTTGGGACTATTTATTTCTTTCAGGCCCAGAACCTCAATCTTCAGATATTCCTTTATCACTTCTAAAGAAGATGAGACAGGAGTTTGAGTATTGGTATCCGGTTGATCTTCGTGTTTCTGGCAAGGATCTCATACAGAATCACCTTACGTTCTGTATCTATAACCACACCGCGATATTTCCTAAGGAACATTGGCCTCGTGGGTTCAGATGCAATGGTCACATTATGTTGAACTCAGAGAAAATGTCAAAGTCAACCGGGAATTTTAGGACCTTAAAACAAGCTATTGAGGAATTCTCAGCTGATGCCACTAGATTCTCTCTTGCTGATGCTGGTGATGGAATGGATGATGCCAATTTTGTATTTGAAACCGCCAATGCAGCGATTTTGAGGCTTACGAAGGAGAGTGTGGATGGAGGAAGTTCTTGCTGCTGAGTCATCTTTAAGAGTGGGTCCGCCTTCTATTTATGCTGATCGTGTCTTTGCTAATGAAATGAACTTTGCCATAAAAATGACCGAAAAGAACTACAGTGATTACATGTTCCGTGAAGCTCTGAAAACTGGGTTCTATGATCTCCAAGCTGCTAGGGATGAATATAGGCTTTCTTGTGGATCAAGTGGCATGAATCGTGATCTTTTGTGGCGGTTTATGGATGTTCAGACGCGGCTTATTGCTCCTATTTGCCCTCATTATTCTGAATATGTATGGAAGAAACTTTTGAAAAAGGAAGGGTTTGTGATTAAAGCTGGATGGCCTGAAGCTGAAAACCCTGATCTTACCCTTCAAAAGGCTAATAGATACTTGCAGGACTCTATTACTAATTTCAGGTTCACCTCGACTTGCTTTACTATAATGTGTTTTGAAATCGTTTTTTGTCCGTTTATCTGTTACAGTTGCTATTTTCTAGCAGCCTGGATGGAGTTAAGTGATCCTTTTTCTAAAGCTGGCATTTTCAACTCATTTACATAATTGTATAGCATTAAGATACATGAATGTTGCTAAAAGGGAAACAGGTCAGAGGAGTCAAACCGGTTTTAGAAGTGTATTCTAGTGCTTAAAATGTTCTGAATTGCTTTATTCTACAACTTAGATGTTGGAATAATATAGCTTTTTTTTGAAAGGCGAATTTTATGGAATAATGTAGCTTATGTGGTCATGTCAGTTTTGTCACACGATCTATCTATGTTTAGTTTATACAAATATTGGAGAGTTTTTTGTCAACCTGGGGCATACAACATATGTTCCTGTTTTGTCCCCACCCATTTTGCAAAGTGTAGTAATTTTAGTTGGTTAAATCATCATTGCTGTTTATCTTTGTGCTAGTTAGTCCTATTATTTATTGTGTATCTAGCCGATTCTTTATCTTTAACGTCTTTTAATATGCCGATTGATGATGGATATATTTGAATAACAAAATTTGCGGATAATTATTTTCAGGAAGCTTCTTTTGAAGCAGGCTTCTGGTGGGCCAAAGAAAGGTAGCAATAATAAAGCATCCATTCAGAGCAAACCAAAAGTTGGCCTGATCTATGTCAACGAACAATATGAAGGCTGGAAAAGAGAAAGCTTGAATATTTTACGCGACAAGTTTGATAGCGAAAACCGTAGATTTGCTTCTGATCAGGAGATACTACAAGCATTGCAGCAAAGGGTATGTTTGGTAAAATTAGCTGGTAGCTGTTGGCTGTAAGCTGTAAGCAGCTGGTGGCTAGTAGCTGTAGCTTCAAGCTGATAGCTGAAGCTTTTTAAATATATTTAAGTGTTTGGTGAAGTAGCTGTAACTTTTAATAAGTGTGTAAAATGACAATAATAGACATAAATAAAAAAATACTAAATATATTAAACATACATATAAAAACATATATGTATATTGCATATCTATATAAGTTTATTTTAAATTAAATACATAATATAAAAAAATCCAATTTGTAAACTATAATTTGTTTTGTTAACTTTATTTATATAAAATATATTAAAAATAAGTCTTTTAAGATTGCTGTGTGTTGGATGACCTATCCAAACTTTTGTATGGTCATTTACAAAATCTAAATATCCAAAAATCACATGCAGTAGCCGATTAACTAACTTACAGATATGTACCCACATAAGGTCATTTACGGAATGTAATATCCAAAAGCTAGAAGCTTTTTTCAAACGCTAGATTTTGTAGCGTTTAGCTGTAGGCTTTTTCTCCAAACTTAGAAGCTTGAAGCTCTTTTAAACAAACGAAGCTTTTTATTGACTAAGAGCTTTTTCTTAAAAGCTTGAAGCTTGAAGCCCCTAAAAGCTCCAAAAAGCTCCATGCCAAACACTAAGTAGTTAATCACTAAAATAGCGGTGTAGCGGTCAAGGTCCGCTATATGCTATATTGGTTATAGCGGTGATATAGCGGTAATTAAAATATTATGCAATATCTATATATATATAATTCTTAATACTTAATATTTAATAAAAATATCAATTAATACTTTATACTTAATAGAAATAGCAAAAGTCAAGCTTAAAAGTGTCAATATTTAAAACATTAGTGTTACTATTTGCAAAAATTAGTGTTTTTTTCAAGTTTGGGCCAAAAAAAAAAAAAAAAAAACCGCTATAGCACCGCTATTTTACCACTCTTTGGACCGCTATAGCACTGATAACGGTAAAATAGCGCCGCTAATAGCGGTACCGCTATTTTACTTCAGGTCCGCTATCCGCTATAGCAGCCGCTATTAACTACACAGGCCAAACATACCCAAAGTGCAATTGGCCAGAACGGTAATTTCAAGCAAACTCAGAAACAATGCATGCCTTTCTTGAGGTTTAAGAAGGATGAGGTCATGACACTTGGCGTTCAAGCATTGGATCTAAGGCTACCATTTGGTGAGATTGAAGTTCTTCAGGACAATTTAGAGTTGATAAGGAGATAGATAGGCCTTGATCATGTGGAAATATTGTCTGCTGCTGATCCTGATGCTGTTCTCAAAGCTGGTCGGCATACTTCTTTGTTAAAGCAAGCTCCACCATCACCAGGATCTCCTACCTCCATTTTCTTGACTGAGGATGGTATGTCATATATGTTGCTATTTTATTCTGGCTAATTGGTGTGTTAAGTAACAGGTCGATTGGGTTCTTGTTTATTTTGGAAAAGCAAATAGGTTCATCTTCATGCAGGTCAATTTTAGTGCAGGTCGTAATAGTCGTTATCAAGTTCGGTTGATCCACAAGTTTTTACTTGTCTAGTTTATATCTTTTTGATACGTATCCGGGGATTAAACGCTACTTACAAACCATTTTTATCTTTTCAATGTTCTGATTTAACACTTCAAAGGGTTGAGCCACAACTTTTGAAAGTTATTGGTTTTAAGTAGATAAGTTAAAATGTCAAAATCATTGCAAAAGATAAATTTTAGAACTTAAAGGACTAAACCATTATCAGCTCTTTTAGTTTTTAGCTAACTGTCTAATCTGGCCCGTTTGACCTGTTTGATAGAAGATAAATTAAATCAACCCATTGATAAGCAGCTATTTATTAAAAGAATCATTATCGGATGTGCCACATGCCTATGAAATATTCTTTAGTTTCATTTAACTTGGTTTAGACTTTGGCTCATTTGACCCGTTTGATATAAGATAACTTAAATCAACCTGTTCATAAAGGGCTATTTGTAGAAAACCATTCGGAAGTGTCACACCTATGAAGTATTCTGTAGTGTCGCTTGGCTTAGACTTCAGATATCATAAGCTCATAATAAACCAAGTGACTATTGAACTTCATTTTTCTTCCATTAGAGTGATGCCACAAATTTTTACTATCATTGCATATTTGGATCATGGATTTATATCAGGTACATTATCATCATCTCTTTAAGGTGATATCTCAAAAATCCAAGTGTCTGATATTTGTCATTCTTTGAAACAAAGTACACGAATAAAAACTTTCATGTTCAAGTATGCAATTTAAGACCTGTGGAGGTACTACTATTGCTTTTGTCATGTGTATTGAAGAGCCAAGTTAGCCACTTTGGTAGTATCTGCTCATCATATCATGAAACTGTTTGTTTTTTTATTTGTTTAGCTTGATAAACTTCTATTTTATTGATGTTTCTCTTTCAGATATGGCTTGAAGACCGAATCTATAGAAAGGGAAAGAGTATTGCAACCTGCTGGCTGGCTGACTCAGGTAACTGACACCGTAATTTATTGTGAAGTTTTTTTTGTTTATTATAATGGATTCTGTGGTCGAATGTCACTAGACATAATTTCTCAATATGAGAGAGCCATTTTAAAGAGTACAAAAACATGAATTAAACTGGAATGCATCTTTTTTGTTTATTATAATGGATTCTGTGGTCGAATGTCACTAGACATAATTTCTCAATATGAGAGAGCCATTTTAAAGAGTACAAAAACATGAATTAAACTGGAATGCATCTTTTTTGTTTATTATAATGGATTCTGTGGTCGAATGTCACTAGACATAATTTCTCAATATGAGAGAGCCATTTTAAAGAGTACAAAAACAGAATTAAACTGGAATGCATCTTTTTTGTTTATTATAATGGATTCTGTGGTCGAATGTCACTAGACATAATTTCTCAATATGAGAGAGCCATTTTAAAGAGTACAAAAACATGAATTAAACTGGAATGCATCTTTTTTGTTTATTATAATGGATTCTGTGGTCGAATGTCACTAGACATAATTTCTCAATATGAGAGAGCCATTTTAAAGAGTACAAAACAAATGAATTAAACTGGAATGCATCTTTTTTGTTTATTATAATGGATTCTGTGGTCGAATGTCACTAGACATAATTTCTCAATATGAGAGAGCCATTTTAAAGAGTACAAACTACAACATGAATTAAACTGGAATGCATCTTTTTTGTTTATTATAATGGATTCTGTGGTCGAATGTCACTAGACATAATTTCTCAATATGAGAGAGCCATTTTAAAGAGTACAAAAACAGAATTAAACTGGAATGCATCTTTTTTGTTTATTATAATGGATTCTGTGGTCGAATGTCACTAGACATAATTTCTCAATATGAGAGAGCCATTTTAAAGAGTACAAAAACATGAATTAAACTGGAATGCATCTTTTTTGTTTATTATAATGGATTCTGTGGTCGAATGTCACTAGACATAATTTCTCAATATGAGAGAGCCATTTTAAAGAGTACAAAACAAATGAATTAAACTGGAATGCATCTTTTTTGTTTATTATAATGGATTCTGTGATCGAATGTCACTAGACATAATTTCTCAATATGAGAGAGCCATTTTAAAGAGTACAAAGGTGGCTTAGCTGATACATGATTATATCTGGAATGCATCTTGTTGAATCATTCTGTGCAAAATGCAATAATTTTGATTAATGTTTTTTACCATTCTGCCCATGGTCACGTTTGTTTTTTCTAGTTTTTTTACCATTCTGCCCATGGTCACGTTTGTTTTTTCTAGATGTGTCAAAATGGGTCGGTCGGGTAATTGGTTAAAATGGGGTTCTTTATTGTTTGAAATTGGGTCTTGTTGGTTGGATAGGATTACAAAAGCTATATCGTTTGATAATAGTCCACTTTCTTGGATGATGTTTTATAAGGCACTGAAAATACACATAGGATGACTTTTGACATATTTGGCCCATTTGACATTGTCTATTTAGCTAACCTCTTTTCTGTCTTTATTTCACTCGTTTGACCTCTTCTTATTACAAAGGAAATGGGTAAAAATTGTCCCTTCTTTTCTATGTTTAGAATCTTCGCTAGAAAGATTGGTGGTTTGTAATGTAAACAGAGTTTGATGTTTGGAAAAGTTGATCAGTAATTCTTTATGTATGCAGGTAGGCAGCAAAGATAGATAGTGGAGACCTGCAGTTTAGATGAAAAGACCCCAATCTTCTCATCTTTTCATATTATTGTTTTTTTGGCTCTTTACAAACTATTTGTACTGATCACGAGGTTATCAGGAAACTAGAAACACTTTTTTTTGCTAAGTTGTGGGATGGTGTGATGTTTTTTTTGTTTTAGCAAGTGATTAGAATACTGGAGATTGTGATATGCAAATGAACCTGGACCATATTAATTCTTAATGGACCAGCAGTTACATTAGTGTCATATTAGCTACATTTTTGCTCAAAATAGCTCTACGTTTTAGCTTTAGTTATACACATTTTTTCTCAGAGAAATTCCTTGCATTATAGCTCTAGGTTGCTTCATATATATATGCTTTTCAGTAGAGGAAAGTAGTGTAGTAAAGCATTTATTTTGGTTCAGATTTGACTGATGATATGTATAACCGATAAGGCATCTATTGGTTTGGCCATGAACAAAAGTACTTCCTATAGGTGAAATAAGCCTGGTTCTTTGTTTAAATGATCGAAATGTTATGAAAAAACTTGTCCTCGTTCCGCCTAGAATACAATGACATAAAGCCTAAGACAGGTCTGTTCTAGAACCAAATGGTCTTTAAACACTTCATATTGACTAGCCTCCTGTTGTTGGTTGGTCTATTGGCTCACACATTTTTTGATCGGTAAGACAGCTGAGTTGCGTGTTCTGTGTAATTATCTGTTTTTTCTTTATTAATCCAATTATCAAGAAAAAGAAAGACATCAGAAACTACGGTTTCCATGGTGCGGTCCAAGGCAGGTAAGCCATCACATGTCCTTTGTTTCCTGATGTTTGGAATGTCTTTGTTGCTTCTGGACATATATCCTTGTCCGGTTCGTAGTCACTTGGCATCAATTCCATGTCGATAGAGTAGCCAGTCATCCAACATTATACACATTAGTTAAACTTTTATCATCCGTCATAGTTGTGGCCCCAACAGTACTGGGTTTACAATCTGGTCTCGTCAAAATATTCAGTTTCTTTAACTTTTTCTGAAGGTTAAATATCTTTCCACATTTCAAATCTTGTAACGCTAAGGAATGTGTTATTACATGTACAACAAGCAAGTAGTCGTATGAAACAATGTGTATATATATTAACATTACAAATAATAACATTTTTAAACATATAACTTAAAAAAGGTCTGGAAATGACCACATGAACGTATATACCAGTTAATGGACCTAAGCTAGGATAAAAGCATGGATGTTTTTATATGTTATCGAAACCTTAGTTATCGAAACCTTAGTGATGTTACTATTATGTGAAGTGAGAGCCAATGTGATCAGTGACTTATTGGAAATGTCTTTGATTTTGGGGTATTTTACCTGATTCGAATCTACTTCTCATATAGGTGGGGTGGATTCTTGAAGGGTTTTTTGAAAGTCAAGATTTATTCTTATAATTTAGGAGTAGTATAACATTGCCATTCTAAAAAATTTTCTTATGTGAAGTGGAACAAATGAATAGATAGCTACCAACCAAGGCACTAACCGTTAAATATATAATGAATGGATGGATGGATATATTTATATTAGGGAAAATGTTATATTATGTTAACATTATGGTGATATCCCCTTTCTTTTTTTCATTCATTCTAAACATTTATGTTACATGGGTTCTTTAAGTGAACTCCTAGCTAAAGAAGGGTTTTCAAATTCAAATTCTAAACACTTGAAAGTTAAATCCAATACAACATTAGTTAATAATAATGATCATGACTCCATTTCTTTGCCTATTTACATTTGCCATAACTGTAAAAGCTTTGATGTCCCTAAACACAAGAAAACGGCATCAATCGTTTCATCAAAAGGCCGCCGTTTGTCCCTTTCTAACGAACCTGCCATTGATGAAGTTGCCACTAAAGCTGTTATCTCAATTCTAAGTGGCTATGCAGGTACTAACTAACTAACTTTTTTATGTATAAAAACTTTCTAGTATGGTAAATAACTAACTTCTTGAGAGATACCCAATTATTGATTATGCAGGAAAGTACTTAAAAAACAAAGATTTTCGAGATTCTTTGAGAGAAAAATGTACTTCATGTTTTGTGACAAGAAGTAGTGAGTTATCAGATAATGGTGTTTTTGCAAATATGAAGTTAGGAATTGAGAGTATTGAGAAGTTAATTGATAATCCAGGGACCGTTAAGGAATTGAAAATGAAGTCATTAAGGAATGCCATAGGCTTTTTAACAATAGTTGCATCATTAAATTCTAAAGAATCAAGAAATGGGACAACATGTGGAACTCCAAATTCACATCTTTCAGCTTGTGCTCAGCTATATTTGTCCATTGTTTATAAGCTTGAGAAGAATGATAGAATTTGTGCTAGACATATCACACCTGTTACCGGATCTTTGGGACCATTTTTTTCTTCCACATCTCCTTCATCTCAAAATTTGGTTCAATAGACAAGTTGAAACACTTTCGGATGATAGTTTGAATGATCAACAAGAACGGATGAAACATTTGACTAAGGTTTATGAAGATCAAATGGATATGGGTACAGTTCAGTTTGCTCTGTACTATAAAGAATGGCTTAAAACTGGCGGTCAACCTCCTGCCAATCTTCCTTCTGTCCCTTTGCCTTCAAGCAATTTATTGTCAGCTAATTCGTCTACACGACGAAGGAGCAGTTCATCCTTCAACAAAATATTGTAAGTACTAAAATCCTTTGAATCTTGAGGGGTGTTCAAATGTGTGTTTTAATTCTTAAATATTATGTATGAGATAATCAGTTGTTATGAAATATGAAATTATGATTATAAGTTGTATGAGATGTTTGAATGTGCTATAATCAGATTTGATGATCCGAAAAATAGTAACGGGCAACAAAAGTATTTATCTATACTATTATACTAAACACGTGTCCCTGTTCATTCTAAGATTAGGGAGCTCCATTAGATATATGCCACATGACTCTTTGTTGCTCACCAAATAACTAATCACATTTGGACCTCCTCTCTTCGACTACCAATAAGAGACTAATGCTTTGACTATCAGTTGTTAGGGCATGTCACATTTCTTCTCAGAAGTATCCTTTTTCGGCAATTTTATCTATTAGTCAGACACACAACAGTCTATCATTATTACCACTTCAAATGTCAGAATGTACCCAACATCATCTCTTACAACACATTTTACTATAATGGAATGTCTGATCAAAATATTTGTTATACTTGTTATCACATATCGTTTTTGAGTTAGACTGTTCACAACTGGTTTGACTCATAAATTAGCAGTTTATCAATTGTAAACTGCACATCCTATAATATGTTTCTGTGTTGTTACATGACATATTCCTCAATCATGAAGACAACGTACTATATTTGGCGTTCCTATTGAGAAACAACTATCAATGAAGTTCGACTATGAAGCCATGCAACAAAAGGAAGAAGAAGAAGAAGTGTGTAGAAATGATTATAGCAATAACCAAGAAAACAATATCAATGTATGTTCACCAATTTTTAGCATTTGCTACTAAACTATGCAAACAATGTGTTCTACTAATCTATTTTCTTGAATACTGACAGAATAGACTCACTGGCCATCAAAAACCATCAAGCTTAACTTCAATCAAGCAAGACTATACACGGTTTCTTCCCTGTCAAAGCTCAGTAACCGAACTCCAAGTGATGAATTCACGTGTAGTTGCATTTTCATGTTCATCAGACCTAACCCAAGCTATTAACACAATTACCACTTCTGAAAGTTTACCAGAATGCGAAATGGCGATCCGTGACATGACCAAAGCATGGTTAGATGATCCTTTAATCGAAAATATATTGTTCAAGCCATCAATAATAGAAGGTTTGCTAGAAGTGTTATTTGCATCTAGCAATGAAGAAATCCTTGAGCTAGTCATCTCATTGTTAACCGAATTTGTATCCAAAAACGAATCACATGGCAAGATCATACTGAGCTTAGATCCACAACTCGAGGGTTTTATGAATCTCATGAGAAACAGCAGTTTGTTCTTGAAAGCAGCATCTCTACTCCACTTAGTGAAGCCAGAAGCCAAACAGATGATATCCATAGAATGGATCCCTTTAGTTTTACGTGTTCTTGAATTTGGAGATCAAACACAAACTTTATTCAGTGTTCGTTGCAGTCCTCATGTGGCAGCATATTACTTCCTCGACCAACTTCTCAACAGGTTTGACCAAGACCTGAATTTGGAGAATGCGAGACAAGTTATTTCTCTTGGAGGGTTGAGTTTATTGTTGAGAAGAATAGAGATTGGGGATACAATGGAAAAGATCAAGGCCATTTCCATCATTTATTGCTGTATTACAGCAGATGGAAGGTGTCGCCATTACTTAGTCGATAACTTGAACCCTCAGCTAATTCTTGAGCTCTTGGTCCATGCAAAAGAGTTCAACTGCAATGAGATCACAGTCTGTTTGCTTGTCGAGTTAATCTGCCTGCGTAGGTAAAATCTATAACTCTACGTGGTAAAAAAAATCGTTGTTTTTTGTATTGGTCAAACTGGTCCATTCAGACTATTTCGCCAGAAAGACTTTTTGTCCATGTCTTCTACAGATGAATCAGAGTATATTATAGTAGTTAATATTTTTGAATAAAAAGCTTTACATGGTTTAACGTGTAAAAAGTACACGTTGTATGACCTTCGACCCATAACGTACATCCTTGTCAGCTTCTTATTTTTTTTCGTTTCTTCTTTCCAACTGGCCTGGTAGATAGAACATAATTACAACTCGATCAAATATAATTGGGTTGAAATCATCACCCCTTGAGATGACAATTACTAAAGTTATCAGAAAACTTCCGAGGTCTGATTCTGTTCTCCTACATTTAGATTGGAACAAAGAACCAAACTTTTCGAGAAATTATTAACGGGGTGGGATTGCTTGAACACTATGCAAATCGTGCTAGTTTCTTTACAAAGAAGTACACAAGAAAATCGCCCCTTGGTTGCAGCTATAATGCTTCAGCTTGATCTTATGGTAACATTTTCTTGATAAATGAATAACTATTTGCAACTTTTTATCAAGTCGAGTTTTCATGTACCATCAATATATTGCAGGGAGATCCTCTGAAAAGTAGTGTGTATCGACAGGAGGCCATAGAGGCTTTAACCAAAGCATTGGATCCTCAAATATGTAATGAAAATGTTCAAGAACAAGCAACCAAAGCCTTATTGATACTTGGAGGCAGGTATGCTTATACAGGCACTCCTGAAGTAGAAAAGTGGATCATGAAAGAAGCTGGTTATAATGAAAGCTTGGAGAGTGGCTTCCGTGGCAGATATTATGTCATTGAAGGATCCAACCATGCGGTAATAAATAAGATCTATTGTCCATATTTATCTATTTATTTATTTATTAATTGGCTCTTTAAGCTTTCTCCATTTCGTTTGCGATTGAGATTCAGAGATTGTCGGGACGGGTAATGGGTCAGAATGGTTTCGGTTCGATACATGTAATCTCTTGAACAAGCTAAAATGGGTTGGGTAAGGTTCACCAAATGTACTTTCTTCCAGAAAAATTTGCATGCTTTTTTTTAGTGTAAATTTTAAATTATATGTAACAAAATTAACTAGAAGTTTTTTGCATTACAAATACCCTTGGGGCATTCCTTTCCTTTAACAGTCAAATTTAACCTCTCTCTCTTTTTCTCTTTGGGACAACTTTCGATCTCTTCCATGTGGCTCCGTATATAGGTAAATATTATCACATGCTGGGCTAGGTAGAAATAAAACATAACCCAAAACTGTTACCTATACGGCTATACTGAGAATTAATTATGTGATTGACGATGAAAATGACGAGATTGAGCACTGGCAAAGGAAAACTGCAATGGTTTTATGGATCAGTGGGGGCAAAGAACTGATAGGCGCATTAGGTGAATCAATAGCTAATGGGATTCCGTGTTTGGCACGCACAAGCCTTGTGACAGTTGCATGGATGAGCAAATTTGTGCATACGGTTGGGGATGGAGACATTCTTCAGAGTATCAACTTTTCGACTCTGATACGACAATTGATACAATCTTTGAATCGTGACAACACAGTTGAAGAGAGAGTTCTTTCCTCATTTTCCTTACTCTTCCTTTCCACAAGTTCAGGTATGCACGCTTTGTGCCCATTTCAAATAAAACTATGATTTACTACATTAAGCATCAAATGGTGATTGTTGATAAGTGTTCTGAGTGGACAGATTGAAATGACTATAACCATAGTTCACTAGGGTCAACCTGTTTATGTTTAGTGAGCTCTAACGAGTTCCATGTCACCGTTTGCAGGCTTATTATCTGAGATATCAGATGATGAGAAAAAGGCAATGATGGTTCATCTTAGAAACATATCAAAATTAACATGGACCGCGAAAAAACTTGCTTCAATCATAACAGGAAGTCCATCAAGAAGACATTCAGGCCTTTAACAAAGGCTTGTTCATTCAATTATAACCTAGCATTGCAGGGCTGGGTAGTATATATGAGTGTACAAATAGCTCATTATTTCCTCCATTTAGTGTTTGTTAATACCTGTAATGTAATGTAATTTCTTTGTAAAGCACCTACATGTATATATCATTTCACATGTTATCGATCTGGCTTATTGGGATTAAACCTTTTTTTTTTTTTGTGGTTTTGAGTAATTAAGTTTTACTTCAAAACTCAAAATGAGCATTAGATATTGTAAAATTTTGTAAATGACATTATTGTCTTATATCGGATGAATATTAATTCCGAGATGTAGTAAAGTTGATGTTTTGAACCCAACTTAAGTCGAGCTTTAATGGGCAACCAACGATATTTTTTGATAAATGAGGCATATTTGTCTTTGATTGTGTGAACCATGTTTTCTAGAATTTTATTTTTGCAAAATCTGTATAACTCGCACTAGCAATGCAGGTTCGTCTAAGTCAACACAATCCGGCAATAGCAATGTCGGTTTTAGTCTATGTGTCCATTGCCAGTGTTGTTCGATGATGCCAAGTGTGTATCCGGCACTAGCAGTGCCGATTTCTACTAGCAATGATGGATCTTCCGATTGAGAGGGGTTGTGATGGTGATGGTACAACGAGTTCTTGATGGTGACCCCGCCAACGCTTGCTGGTGGTCCACCAAAGATTGGGCATTGTCAGATTGAGAGGTGTTGTGATTTGTTGTTAAATTAAGACGGGTGGTCCATCAGAAAAAGTTCACAAAATTACCCCTTTCAATTTACTAAAATCACAACTCATTTTCTTTAATCGCAACACAATTTTGGGATATTATGTCGCAATATTGGAAATTGTGGCATGGCAATTTTCCATTTGTTGCAATTTCGCTGGTTTTGCAAACTCGAAAAAAGTTGATTAGAATCATAAATTATAATTGTTTCAGGTCACTCAACTTATATTCCGTGAATACAAACCTAATAACTAAGACATATAAGAAACATTAAGGCACATTTGTCATTCAAAGAAAACACTACACGTTGACCAAATAATGGTATGGGATTATGAATAGTAACTGGCCTATATTAAAAGAAATGGGATTATGAATAATAACTGGAGACTGACATAATGAAAGTACTATAAGAATACCTAAATGAAAAGGCTAAACAGCTAAAATGACCAATCTCTTATACATGCGAGCAATACCAGGTGGTAAAAACATATCTATATATTTAATACTTAATGTATTTAATAAAAATATCACAAGTCCAAACATGAAAAAATAGAAGTCCAAGGGGTGTTATGTAGTTAACTATCACGATTTTCTGTGATGCTTCTGATCCTATCTTCATCTTTCCCATCTAGATCTTCTTCTACTACCTCTAAATCTACGAAATCTTTCTTTTCCAAATCAATTATGCTATTTTAAACCTTTTTTAAGTCTTAAAATCTATTACTATGAACAAAACCTTGAATAGCGGTGATATCACCGCTATTTAGAAATCAAAATATCGGAGTAATAGCGGTAAATAGCACCGATAATAGCGGAACCGCTATTTTAACCGCTATTTTGACCACTATTTTTCCTTAAGGCCGCTATCCGCTATAGCACTGCTATAGCGCCGCTATTAACTACATAGCGTAGAATAAAAAACTTAAAAACGGCAAGGCAAATATTCACACTTTTATTACAGATTTTTTCCATTAGGATCGAGCCCACCAAGTGTTGGTTTGTGGGTCACCTGGATAACTGTTATGCGTAACCTGTTTGGTTATTGGAACCTAGAATAGGATTGTATAGTGCTGGTTTGTTCCCTAAGCTAACTATGAGCCAAATTCGAACTTTGGGCTAGTGGTTCAAGCCTGTTTCGTTGCCAAAAAGATGTCATTTCCATGGAGTGGAATTAAACAAGTACCAACATCTTGGACTTTTACTTTGCTAACTTTATCTTGTAGCCCTGATTGGACACAACAAAGGCTAATTCATTGTGAAGGCAATGTTTATACTCTTGTCACCTAAGACTAATCTTAGCATTTATGAAAGTGTTTTGAGCTAGGAACTCCATTAAAGACATATAATGATTTTCTTTTGTAAAGAAACAAATCATTTTTGAATGCTATTATTCCAGCTAAGTGCCATAAGAAGATAAAGGTTATGTTGTAACACCCGTCGTTTAAAAATATGGATTTCCAAAAACTTTCGCCTAACGGCGTTAAAAGGAAGCGGAATTAAACTTTAAAGGTCCAAACTAACAAATCTGTTTGGTTCATTTATTAATTGGTGTTACTAGCCATATCATCAAAACAAGTCTAAATGGAAATCCAGCGGCAACCGACATTATAGTAAATACAAATCAAAAATATCTAAACATAAATGAACGTCTAATGCGAGCAACCACTATGGATAAACTACAGCCAGCTTCAAGATTATCTACTCATGCCTCACATCTTCTCACATCTACCTGCTCACTAATGTTGGACCTGAGGGCACAACACATTTTAAAAGAGCAAGTGTTAGCTAACGAAGTTAGCTAAGTAAGATAACACATATTAATAAAATATTTGTCCATTTAAATCTTTATAGAAAAGTCATTGAGATCGTTAAGGAATATATCATCAATCATATCATCTCACATACATATCATAGCATCAACATCTTTCATATTAGGATGAACCACTCTAAATGTGCCTAGTCATCTTTCATATCTTTTTCACATATCATCTTTGCAAGTGTGACATAAGTCACGCATATCATATAACATATACATCTCATTAAGTATGACATAAGTCACACCCGACTAGATGGACAAACCTTACGACTGTACATCAATGTCGTTAAGGAATGGCAAGCCAATCCAGGAGTAGTCCGTATGTTCAAAGACATTGGTGGGTAATCACGCCACCCGGAGATACTCAAACCACGTAATTATGTTGCAAGGAGCCACCCAAGCAACCACATATACGCACCCGCCGGGCAAGGGCAAGTACGGGTTAAGCTTAACACTTCTCACATCATTTACGAGCTCGATTTACATCACATATAGTTTAGGTGTCCACATTACCTAAACATCATCACATATTCATCTTTTACGTTTGGGCCCTTAAACGTGCACGTGTCATGGCAACTTAATAAGTCTAGTGAACTAGATGAACAAGCCATGTAATCATGCACATTTCACATATCATCAACATATATAACATATCAATTCATCTCAAGACATTACATAGCATTTCATAGCATATCATTACATCTCATATCATTGCATAACATTTCATAGCATATCACTACATTTCATATCATAGAGACTGCATTTCAGGCCTCAATAGTCATTTACATAGCCCATATCACCTCCCGTATAATCCCGAATACCCATAAGCAAACAAGATAACATTTGGGGAAGTTATTATACGAAAAATATGTTTTTTGTTAAACCCTCAGCGTGTCAAAGTAGTGTATCTTACCTTGGTACAGCTTACCAACGAGTTAAAGTGTCTTACGATGCTTGCTAAGTGCTCCCGACTACCTATCACTACTAGAAAAACAGCTATTCTTGACGCGATTGCGCGTCATAAAGGGGTCAGATGACGCGCAAAAGCGCGTCAAGGAAGGACCAGTCATAAATTTTCATGACCCGCATTTGCGCGTCATCCGTCTATGACGCGCACTTATGACACACATTTATGACTCTCCATTTTGACCTTCGTAGTAGAGAGTCATAACCTTTATGACCCACTTTTTTTACATATGTTTTTGCGTGTCATAACCTATAAAATCATTTTTTTTATTTTTTCTGTTTTTTAAAACCTGATTATATACATAATAAACCTGGTAATAAATTAACCTGATAATAGTACAAAATTAACGCATTTCATATATATCAAAACCATGCGTCACCAATTCATTACATAACGATTCATGTCCAAATAGATACCGATAATTAGTTATGAATACGACATTACATAATAATATAATTATCTACATATATTGCACATGTTCCCAGCTAAATATGAATACGACATTGTCATGAACCCTGGCTTTCTGGATGTGCCACACACACTCATCCGAATCAAGTTCCCGATCTCCTATTCCCTCAGCCACATGTATGCGAAAAATACACCATAGTAGAACTGCAGATGCATACAAAGTTTCAGCAATTCAACCTCGGAAGTAACTAACTTGACTTGCATAATAAAAGAAATAATAAGGCAACTGTGAGGAAAAAAATTAAGCACAAACATGCAGCTCAACAAAATATGCAGAGTCTATTTACTTTCTCTTTATAGAATGACATTAACTTTGTCAACATCTACTCGGGTAATAGAAAGTAATGTGGGCAGGTTGCAATGTACCTGCAAATGCGGGCAGGTTTGATGATAAACCTGATACAAGCTACGGAACTTTGTTTTCTCCTGATTGTTGTTTTTTCCTAGTTTATATGAACAATTGTTCAATATGTACATATCAATAGTTGTGATTGTTGATGAACAACTTTAATAGAAAAAACTCACGTAATTGTACATCAGTTAATTGTAAAGCCCTTTTGCAGAATGTTCATATAAGACATTAAGGCTTAATCAGTTAATTGTGAGCCAGAAAGAATGCTATAGCTGGTAAACAAGTAATGGTTTTTTAGTTTTCTGCCTAAATTTTATGTTTATGGAACTGCAGATACAAAGCTTCCCACAATTATCTACATTTACCTTTCACCCTTTTGTAATCATTTTTGATATCAATAAAACAAAAAGATAGGACGTAAGCTGCCAATTCCAGGATCTATCTCTGATTCTATAATAACCGACAGAGAATAGACGTCTTGCTTAATGAACCTGCTTTCCAACTGTTAGTGCTTAATTTTTCCTCACCGTGTTCCTTATCAGTGTACTAGAAAGTGCATTTGTATATTTAGACTAAAAAACACACTACCAATCTCATCATAACAATAAACGTTATATAAACTTCCCACCGTTGATACCAAAAACAAACACAACCTATCCCAATTCCCAAGTTCGTTTCTTAGATTCACGTCTTGCTGTGTTAAACATATACACATTGCAATTTACGTCTACCAACCAATCACATAATCCATCCAAGCGTAAGAACATTAACGACATTATCAAGCTACACATCATGACACATAACAAATATCGTACAACATGTAACAAAATCAATCATATATAATACGACACGATATTCCGACAGATACAAAAGAAAAAAGAGAGCACCTTGAACAGAGCCCATCTCTTTTTCGACTTTAGCCTGCATTTCTCTAAGTGCTCCTGCTTCTTCTTCTATCTCCTTCAGTCTCTTCTTCATATCCTCCAAATCCTAAATTTATTTCACCAAAAAGATATATACTTTATAAAAAAAAATTATAAAAAAAAAAAAACTCAAATTCAAATTAGGGCTTTAACTCAAATTCTATAGATATTATAGATATAGATATAAATAGAAACCAACCTTGGAGCTAGTAGTATCATCGCCTTCAGTATCGTTTCTGGACATCTCAATATCAGCATCCATTTCATTTCAGATCCATTTTTCTAATCTATTCCCGATCTGCGTGTTTCTGTGTGTGAAAATTACACACACTGAGGGTTTGATTTTTTATTTTACTTTTTTTTTTAATTTTATTTTGAGAATTTTATATAAGACATTAAGGTTAATCAGTTAATTGTAAAGCCCTTTTGCAGAATGTTCATATAAGACATTAATTGTACATCAGTTAATTGTAAAGCCCTTTTGCAGAATGTTCATATAAGACATTAAGGCTTAATCAGTTAATTGTAAAGCCCTTTTGCAGAATGTTCATATAAGACATTAAGGCTTAATCAGTTAATTGTAAAGCCCTTTTGCAGAATGTTCATATAAGACATTAAGGCTTAATCAGTTAATTGTAAGCCCTTTGAGAATGTTCATATAAGACATCACGTAATTGTACATCAGTTAATTGTAAAGCCCTTTTGCAGAATGTTCATATAAGACATTAAGGCTTAATCAGTTAATTGTGAAGCCCTTTTGCAGAATGTTCATATAAGACATTAAGGCTTAATCAGTTAATTGTAAAGCCCTTTTGCAGAATGTTCATATAAGACATTAAGGCTTAATCAGTTAATTGTAAGCCCTTTGAGAATGTTCATAAAAAACTCACGTAATTGTACATCAGTTAATTGTAAAGCCCTTTTGCAGAATGTTCATATAAGACATTAAGGCTTAATCAGTTAATTGTGAAGCCCTTTTGCAGAATGTTCATATAAGACATTAAGGCTTAATCAGTTAATTGTAAAGCCCTTTTGCAGAATGTTCATATAAGACATTAAGGCTTAATCAGTTAATTGTAAGCCCTTTGAGAATGTTCATAAAAAACTCACGTAATTGTACATCAGTTAATTGTAAAGCCCTTTTGCAGAATGTTCATATAAGACATTAAGGCTTAATCAGTTAATTGTGAAGCCCTTTTGCAGAATGTTCATATAAGACATTAAGGCTTAATCAGTTAATTGTAAAGCCCTTTTGCAGAATGTTCATATAAGACATTAAGGCTTAATCAGTTAATTGTAAGCCCTTTGAGAATGTTCATAAAAAACTCACGTAATTGTACATCAGTTAATTGTAAAGCCCTTTTGCAGAATGTTCATATAAGACATTAAGGCTTAATCAGTTAATTGTGAAGCCCTTTTGCAGAATGTTCATATAAGACATTAAGGCTTAATCAGTTAATTGTAAAGCCCTTTTGCAGAATGTTCATATAAGACATTAAGGCTTAATCAGTTAATTGTAAGCCCTTTGAGAATGTTCATAAAAAACTCACGTAATTGTACATCAGTTAATTGTAAAGCCCTTTTGCAGAATGTTCATATAAGACATTAAGGCTTAATCAGTTAATTGTGAAGCCCTTTTGCAGAATGTTCATATAAGACATTAAGGCTTAATCAGTTAATTGTAAAGCCCTTTTGCAGAATGTTCATATAAGACATTAAGGCTTAATCAGTTAATTGTAAGCCCTTTGAGAATGTTCATATAAGACATTAAGGTTAATCAGTTAATTGTAAAGCCCTTTTGCAGAATGTTCATATAAGACATTAAGGCGTACATCAGTTAATTGTAAAGCCCTTTTGCAGAATGTTCATATAAGACATTAAGGCTTAATCAGTTAATTGTGAGCCAGAAAGAATGCTATAGCTGGTAAACAAGTAATGGTTTTTTAGTTTTCTGCCTAAATTTTATGTTTATGGAACTGCAGATACAAAGCTTCCCACAATTATCTACATTTACCTTTCACCCTTTTGTAATCATTTTTGATATCAATAAAACAAAAAGATAGGACGTAAGCTGCCAATTCCAGGATCTATCTCTGATTCTATAATAACCGACAGAGAATAGACGTCTTGCTTAATGAACCTGCTTTCCAACTGTTAGTGCTTAATTTTTCCTCACCGTGTTCCTTATCAGTGTACTAGAAAGTGCATTTGTATATTTAGACTAAAAAACACACTACCAATCTCATCATAACAATAAACGTTATATAAACTTCCCACCGTTGATACCAAAAACAAACACAACCTATCCCAATTCCCAAGTTCGTTTCTTAGATTCACGTCTTGCTGTGTTAAACATATACACATTGCAATTTACGTCTACCAACCAATCACATAATCCATCCAAGCGTAAGAACATTAACGACATTATCAAGCTACACATCATGACACATAACAAATATCGTACAACATGTAACAAAATCAATCATATATAATACGACACGATATTCCGACAGATACAAAAGAAAAAAGAGAGCACCTTGAACAGAGCCCATCTCTTTTTCGACTTTAGCCTGCATTTCTCTAAGTGCTCCTGCTTCTTCTTCTATCTCCTTCAGTCTCTTCTTCATATCCTCCAAATCCTAAATTTATTTCACCAAAAAGATATATACTTTATAAAAAATCTCAAACTTAAATAGGGCTTTAACTCAAATTCTATAGATATTATAGATATAAACTATAATCAAGAGGATAAATAATTGTATGTATTAAAAGTTATTTTATGGGGAAATCATCCGCACTGCAGCAGTTCGGAACTGCTGCCTCACATCCCCCTGATTTTTCCCATGTGATGAAACAAAAATTAACCCCCTCTGATTGTGAGGGCTGCACTGCCCGCAGTACAGATGCTTTCCCCTTATTTTATATAATATATATGTCATGAATTGATATCTTCTTATATGTATATATATATATAATATTTATAAAATCGATTTTATATACCAATAAAGGGGGGGATTTTTTGGGTTTCCGTTAAACCACTAAAAATTTTATAAATTTATTAGGTTGTCTATAGGACTAGGGTTTAGGCTTACTTTAGGGGTTTTGTAAGTTTCGTGGAGGACTAGGAGTTTAGTTTTCTTAGGCGGCGCTAGTTCCCTACTTCGTAGGTTGAGCAGGAATCTTTTACTCTCTTGGAATTTCTTAGTCATTTTCCTTTTTGTTTATATGTTTTGTTTGTCTTTCGGTGTTAAGGTTTTTGCTAGGTTGCATGTTCGCCACTCTCCCCTACTCTCAAGGTGGTCGGCCCCAACAGACCCAGGTATGTCTTGCTAAGCATTTTCGTTGTGAGTCAGGTATGGTACTTCTAAACCCTTTACTCTTCCCGACTTTTACCGCTTTTGTGGCCGGAGGTCCTTATGGAAGCAGTCTCTCTACCTTTGGGTAGAGGCAAGACTGTCTACAGTTTCACCTCCCCCATACCCCGCACAGGGATTGGGTACTGTTGTTGTTGTTGTTGTTGTTATTTACATATCCTAATATTAGTTATAGATAAATTTATATTAATAGTTAACTTACAATAAACATAAATATTAAACCATATATATTGTTTAATACATATATACATAGTTTAAAGAAAACTTACAATAAATAACGAAGATGATGAGAATATGCACAGCAGATGACTAAGACGAAGGATGATTATAAAGATGATTATTATTATTAATTTTTTTTTATGTTTTTGGTGGGATATAATATGAAGTACTAAAGGGATTTAGAGAGTTAAGGGAATTGAACTAAGAGAATCGGATAAGAATTTAAGCTGCCATATGAAAACTTGAAGATTATTATTAATATATGAAAATTGTGTGTGTTACAACTGAAAACATAAGGTGCCTTATATAGGCATTATTATACAATAGATGCCTCTATCTAATAATTTCAAGTTGACGTGTAAAACAAAAAGGAAAAATATTGATTACAAGAAAACAAAAAACTTTTGAAAAGAAAAAGAATATGTCGTCCACTATGTCGTTCACCGAATCTTGAATTATTGAGATTAAAACGTCATGGTTTACGTCATCTTCTAGAAGTCTCTGTGTGTACTGTCGATTGATACTGGAGAATGTATATCTTCATTGTCTTCATAGTCTACTTCTTCTGTATTGATAATGTCCCAAATATTAATCTGTTCACTTTCTCCTACAAATGGTAAGGTCATTTGCCAATGGCTATGTCCCCATATTTGTATGTAATGTCCTTCTGCTAACAATTTATATGGAGAAATTCTGGGGTGCAAGATTATACTTTTATTGACTAATGGTGTTTTCTGTCCTTCTGCTATCCATTTTCTTGCTAATGCTATTTGTTCTTGTGGATTTGCAGTTATAACTTCTTTTGAACGATATTGCCACCATTCTACCTCTATGTTTGAACTACAATTTGCTTGTTTTAATCTTTGTCTATTTTCTGGTATTTCACTAACAAAGATTCTTTTTCTTGCAGGTCTATAGGTGTGATTGTCCATTTCTGGAAATGAAGAGAGGATTTTACACCCAACCACTTCCATGCTTTGTGTTGCTATATTTCCTGCTGTGAGAAGTATCTTTTCTCCTAATTTATTGAGAAGGAGTTCTACTCTTCTGCTGTATTTAAATTCGAAATAGTCTATCATTCCATAATGATAGAATGTAGCTATTTGATCATCTGTCATACTTGTTTGGTCGTAGTTAATTTGTAATAACATGTATGAGACTTCTTCATTTCTGTAACTCTGTACCACCTTTACACCATTATAGTGTTTTTCTTTGAATGCTATATCTAATATTTCCAATTGTAAATCAAAGAGAATTAAAGGAAATTCCCTTCGAACTTTGTCTGCTATAATCTGTTCTGCTTCTGGAAATTCTTCTATGAGTGGTCTTAGAGTTTCTTGAAAAGGAATATCTAAGATCCTTGCTTTGAAACTGTCGAGATCTCTGTAGATAAATGTATTTGTTTCTTTTTCTTTTTCTTCAAGCTTCTTTTGAAGAACTTCTAATTTTTCTAAAAGAATTTTTTCTTTTTCTTTTAAAACTTTATTTTCTATTTTGCACTGTGAAAATTCTGCATCTGTTTTTTGTTCTAAAAGTTGTTTTTGTAAATTTGCAATAGTTTCTTCTTGAGCTTTGATAATTTGTTCAGGATGAATCTTTGCCATTTCAGAAAAAGATTTAACCTCTTCAGGTTCTATAAAATAATTTTTTAAGCCAAACTGGTTTCTGGCTGCTGTTAAAGCATCTGTAAAACTGTAAAAACCTTTATACAAAGGTTTTGGAACCTGTATATGCTGTACAACTGTTTCCCATTTGTTAAAGATTCCAAGTTTTGATCCTCGGAATATAACATAATGAGTAAATTTTTTCTGTTGCTGTTCAGACTGTTTTATGGTTTGTTCACTAAAGTAAATGCTTAAAGCATTTAAAATCTGTACTTTAAAAGATGCTGCATTTGGCATGGTTTGGACATGCCAAAGATTATCTACTAAACACTGTTGTTTTTCTGTAAGTTCTACACCTACAAGAGGTCTGAACTTTCTGTTTATATCTGTACACTTTTGAAGTGCATAATTTCCAAAAAATATGGAATCTGTAGGCTGTTTAGACTGTGATACATATGAAGGAGTTGCTGTTTCAAACTGCCTTCCTTGTGTATTTTTATACTGTTGAAACTGTTGGAACTGTGGTCTAGTTCTCAAATGAGGACTGGGATAAACTGTAGGAATTTGTGATTGGAAGATTTTTATATCTTCTAATCCTGGTGTACTCTGTTGACTGTTTATCATTTCTGTTTGTAAAGAATTTAATGCCTTCATACTTGATTGCATTAATTTATCTGCTCTGTTGATTTCTGTACAGGAATTCATAGATGATGAAGGTTTCTTTGTCTGTCTAGGCTGTATAAGTTTCCTTTTTCCTTTATCCTTTGGATCCATCTGCATCAAATAATCTGTTAATGTTTCTAGATAGCATGTCTGCTATTCCATTGTTTTTTCCTTTAATATGTTCAAAATTTATTTTGTAGCCACAACCCTGTATGATATTTTGTAGATTTACCCATCTTGTTCTATTAACTTTTTTACTTTGATCATTTTTAATAAATTTTACTATTGCTTCACAATCTGTTCTAACTGTAAATTCTTTATGTAAAAATATTTAAAATTTTTCTATTGCATTAATTAATGCTTGTATTTCAAAATCTAAACTTGTCTAATTTGTTCCTGCTTTATTAAAATTTCCACTTGTGTATGAACAAATTTTTTCTGTATTTTTAGAGCTATATTTATCGGGTTTACTAAGAAGAACTGCTCCCCATCCTTCTTTACATCCGTCTACTTCTATAATTATATAATCTGTTACTAATGGCAATTCTAAAGGTTTTATCTTTTTTACTGCCTCTTTAATTGTTTTAACTAATTTTATATCTTCTGTATTAAAATGTCTTTGACCATTTTTTGTTGTTTTACTATATAACGGTCCTACTAATTTTGAAAGATTTGGGATAAATTTTTTAGCATAATTAACTAATCCCAAAAATGCTTGAATCTGTTTAAGATTTTCAAATTTTTCTGGAAATTCTAATATTTTTGTAGAAATATGTGGTTGTAATTCTATTTTACCATTACCTATTTCTAATCCTAAAAATGATATTTTTCTTTTAAATAATTCCATTTTTCTTTTTGAAACTACTATACCATTCTTTTTAATCTCTTCGAAGATCTGTTGTAAATGTCTCTCATGTTCCTGCACTGTTTCGCTGGCAACTAAAATATCATCAATATAAACTAGACAAAAATCATATTTAAGAAATATACTATCCATAAATCTTTGAAAGATTGATGGTGCATTCTTTAGACCAAAACTAAGAACATTCCATTCAAATTGGCCTTCAGAGCATGTAAAAGCTGTCCATGGTTTAAAACTTTCTTCTAATTGTAATTGATTATATCCTGATTTTAAATCAAATTTTGAAAATACTTTCTTTTTCTGTATTAAATTAATTAAACTATCTTTATTTGGAATATTATATCCATCATCTTCTGTATTATCATTTAATCTTTTGTAATTATATACTATTCTAGCTTTTCCTCTTTTAATTTCACTATGATTTCTTACTACAAAAGCTGCTGATCTATGAGGACTTTCAGATTTTCTAATCAATTTTTGTTCTAACATTTCTGGTATTTGTTTTCTAAATTCTTCTTTATCTAAAGGGCTATATTCTATATTTGCTGTTCTAATTATAATGTCTGAGTATATTTAACTGTTGATTTTTTAATATCTTCTCCTATTAATCCTCTTTTTTCTAAATGTAATATTATAGGATAATTTATACTTTTACTAACATCTTTACCTTTCTCTAATTCATGTGACATGAATTCTGTTAATCAAAACAATTCATCTTTGTTAAATGTTGAATGTGCCAAGGCAAGGCCTTGTGAGCTTGTAAACAATTTTAATTCTCGTGTGGTTGATGTGAATGCTTGTAGACATGTTACTTTTAACTCTAATGTGAATGTTCGTACCTTTTATTCAAATGTGTTTGTTGATAATGTGCTTGTTAATGCTTATGTTGATTCAAAAACATGTTTGAATGCATTTCCTAAGTTATATACCCTGCCTGTTTTAACTAACCATAAAGGACCCGTCTTCAAGTGGGTACCTAAAAACGGTTAAATTTCTTTGATTGCAGAAATAACCATCTGTGTTTGGATACTCTATTCCGGGTGTTCGAAGCACATGACTGGAAATAAATCTTTGCTCAAGAATTTTGTTGAACGATTCATGGGAACAGTTCGCTTTGGAAACAACAATTTCGCTCCTATCTTAGGTTATGGGGACATTGAACGAAATGGAGTCATCAAGAAAGTTCATTATGTTGAAGGATTAAGTCATAACTTGTTCAGTGTTGGACAATTCTGTGACAACAATCTTCAAGTTCTTTTTCGAAAGTCCAAACTCTAGATGGAGTTGATATTCTTTGCGGTGATCGTGATGATAATCTTTTTACCGTCAATCTCGATGATAACCAACCAACCGATAATATTTGTCTCATTTCAAAGGCTACTTCAAAGAATTCTTGGTTATGGCATAGAAGGCTTTCTCACTTAAATTTTCAAACCATCAATACTTTGGTCAACAAGCATCTTGTTGAAGGCTTACCTGACTATAAGTATGAAAGTGAGCATGTTTGTCCTTCTTGTACTGTTGGGAAGATTAAGAGAGCTTCTCATAAACCGAAGAAATCTCCAATTCTTTAGCACCTCTTCATTTGCTTCACATGGATCTTTGTGGGCCGATGAAAGTACAAAGCCGAAATGGGAAGAAATACATCTTGGTTATTGTTGATGATTATTCAAGATATACTTGGGTCAAGTTCCTTGCATCCAAAGATGAAACAACTCAGATGTTGATTGATTTCATCACTACTACTCAAGTAAATCTTCAACTTCCAGCTCGTTACATCCGTTCAGATAACGGTACTGAATTCAAGAATGCTGTTTTTGATGAATTCTACAAATCCAAAGGTATTACTCATCAATTCTCAGCAGTTCGCACCCCACAACAAAACGGTGTTGTTGAAAGGAGAAATCGATCGCTGGTGAAAGCAGCAAGGACAATGCTTGCTTATTCCAAATTGCCATCCAATATGTGGGCTGAAGCTGTTGACACTGCATGTCACACTCAGAATCGGTCCATTATCAATCAGCGTTTCGAAAAGACTCCTTATGAGGTTGTTAACAAACGCAAACCCAACATCAACTACTTTCATATATTTGGGTGTGTTTGTTACACTTTGAATGATCGGGAGAATCTTGGAAAGTTCGAGAAGAAAGGTGATGAAGGATATTTTGTTGGTTATTCCAAAACATCAATTGCCTACCGAATCTACAATCGCCGAACAAACACAATTCAAGAAACATTTAATGTTTGGTTTGATGAGATGTCAGGCATGATCTTTGAGCAAGAAAGTTTGCTACCAACAAGTAGTGATCCAAGTGCTTCAAGTACTTCTACAAGGACTTCTACCTTAGCTTCTAAATTCAAGAAGTTTCCAACTCCAACGAGTGATGAATTAGATATTCTTTTTGAAGAATTCTATCATTCAAAACCGATTCATGATAAAGAACCTCAAGTCATCGTTGAACCAATTCCAACCAATGAACCTATTCAAAACAACGATCCAGTTCCTGACAACATTCATGAATCGTCATCAAGTCCTTCAGAGCAATCCTCTTCTGATGATTTTTCTCCACCATCCTCTCCTGATAATTCTTCTCAAGTGAATGTTCAAGAACAACCTTCTCACATTACTCAGACAACAAATCCTTTGAACACTCCAAATGTGTATGCGCCACTTGACTTTGATCATCCAGCTTATGAGGAAAGAGTTCTACCAAGTTATGATTCCATCTCACAACAAAACTCAAGTTTCAATGATGGTGATGTTGATCTTCAACAACAAGATCCTCTTCCTCATGCTCACAAGTGGACACGTATGCAGAAATACCATCCTACTGATCAAATAATTGGAGATCCACAAGCAGGAGTAACTACTCGTACTTCAGTAAATGAGTGTCTTGTTGCACTTTCTCTTTGCAATATTGAACCCAAAACAGTCTCTGAAGCTCTTCGTGATCCAGAATGGGTTAAGGCAATGCAAGATGAACTCGCACAATTTAAAAGACTGAAGGTATGGAGATTAGTTCCAAATCCAAGAAAAGATGATCCAATTGGAACAAAGTGGATATTCAAAAACAAAAAGGATGAGAATGGAGTGGTAGTAAGGAATAAAGCTCGACTTGTTGCAAAGGGTTATTGCCAACAACCTGGTGTTGACTTCAACGAAACTTTTGCTCCAGTTGCAAGAATGGAGGCCATTCGAATATTCTTAGCTTATGCCGCATTCTGAAACTTTACTGTGTTTCAAATGGATGTGAAGACTGCTTTCTTGAATGGTGACCTCAAAGAAGAAGTTTACGTTGAACAACCAGAAGGTTTTGTTGATCCTAAAAGGCCAAACCATGTCTACAGGTTAGACAAGGCTCTCTACGGTCTCAAGCAAGCACCCCGAGCATGGTATGATTCTTTAACTACTTTCTTACTAAGAGGTGGCTTTACCAAAGCACAATTGACCCTACCTTGTTCATTCGCAAACAAGGTAAGCATGTTCTACTTGTTCAAATATATGTTGATGACATTATATTTGGGTCGACCAGTCAAACGTTTTGCAGAAACTTTTCATCTCTAATGGTCAATCATTTTGAAATGAGCATGATTGGGGAAATGAATTACTTTTTGGGTCCTCAAATCAAACAATTACCAACTGGTATTTTTATATCACAAGGTAAATACATAAATGATATGTTGAAAAAGTTTGATATGACTTCATGTTCTTCAATTTCTACCCCAATAGCTGCTCGAACAAACATAAATGCTGATAAAAATGGGAAACCATTTGACCAAAAGAGATATCGAAGTATGATTGATTCGTTGTTGTATCTAACAACATCTCGCCCAGATATAATGTTTGCAACATGTATGTGTGCTAGGTATCAAGCTGCTCCAACTGATTTACATTATCAAGCTGTGAAACGAATCTTTTGTTATCTGAAGGGTACACCCAATTTAGGTCTCTGGTATCCAAGGGATACTGGATTCAATCTAACTGCATATTCAGATGCAGATCATGCTGGTTGTAAACTTGATCGCAAGAGCACTTCCGGTACTTTACAATTTTTAGGATAAAATTGTGAGTTGGTCTTCCAAGAAACAGAATTGTGTGTCACTATCAACGGCTGAAGCTGAATATGTGGCTGCGGCTAGTTGTTGTGCTCAAGTTTTATGGATGAAGACACAACTAACTGATTATGGTCTGAAATATGATCATATCCCTATTTATTGTGATTCTCAGAGTGCCATTGCCATTGCAGTCAACTCAGTAAACCACTCTCGATCAAAGCATATTGATGTTAGATATCATTTTCTGAAAGATCATATTGAGAAAGGTGACATCGAGCTCTACTTTGTGGGAACTGACTATCAACTTGCAGATTTGTTCACAAAACCATTGGATGAAAAGAGGTATAACTTTCTTATCTCTAAGCTTGGTATGTTAAATCTTGAACCTTAATTCATTTTACCTTTGAAGGAATTCTTGACACATTCCAGAAAACAAAATACAAAATTTGAAAAGAGAAAATCAAATACAAAAATGCAAATTTTCAAAAATAAAAAAAGATATTTATTTCAAAATGGCTTGTATATACTATGTATGCAACCCGTTCTTCAATGATATATTTATTTTAGAGTGATTATACATTCTAAGATCCTGTTTTTGTACAAATAGATTGATATAAGATAACAAGGAATTGAACGCCTTTGTGTACTTCCAAGTGGTCTTATATGAATATGTATGTGTAATAGCAGTTTTTGCAAGCAATTAACTGCGATTAATAAAGTTTTTTTCAAACTCTCAATTGTTGATATGAGAAACGAAGGATCGAACGCCTTTGTGTACTCCCTAGTTGTCTCATCTTGAACAGTTGATTGAGTTAAATTTTTGCTTAAATGTTTTAATTGCCTCCAACTTGTTGATGTAAGATGCGATGGATTGAACGCCTTTGTGTACTCCCTAGCAGTCTTACTATGAACATAGTTGTTGAAGCAAGACTTTCAAAACTTCAAATGTGTTTCAAACATTTTTCATACACACGTTTGATGGTTTTCTAATGTTTTTCAATCAAAAGAAGTTAGGTGATTAGTTTGCACATGAGAGATAAGGTTTCTCGAAATTCACTCCATGAACTTCATCATCGCCGATGAGTTCTAACCCCGGAGTATTCACTTCTTTTATTAGAAAGTGAGGGTCTTTTGAGTGATGATGGTTTCGTGCAAATAGGATGGAGGGAGTAAAGTCGAAAAGTGAGAGGTTAAGGTGACATGTTGAGAGAAAAGGGTTAAAAGAATTGATACCCTTCCCTAAATTCTCAAATATCCGGGTAAAACACGTTTCTATCGGATGTCATTTGTTGATATCTCGATATTGAAGAAGTCTTCATGGACCCAGTGAAGCGATGCACATCTTTACCTAACCACTCAAGTGTTTCTTAACAAATACTTGTTTCATTTCTCACGGAGATTTTCACATTTCTATTGACTCTTCATTTGGAAGATGTTGATATTGAAAAAGGGCGACACTCTGCTCCAGTCCCCGACTTCATTTGATCACGTTCTGTCTAGAGCTATCTTGATTGGTCATTAATTTGATCATCCTTCATTTATTTAGGACACATTCGAGTCATATCTTTGTGATATTATTGCTTATCTTTGTGATATAGCCGGAACATTTGTAGTGATATCTTAATTGATATTCCACGATGATCGAATGGAAATCCTACCAATGCTAACATCTTTTCCAACGTTGAAAGTAGGTCTCATAATTACATTTATGTGATTATTGAGTTAACGAGAAGTCTAACAGTGACCTCGTTTTTCCCCTAAAAGTCTTTAAGGATAATAGATTGTGGTTATCGAACGCTTCGGCTGTACTACCCATGATTTATATTCTTTGAAGCAATCTCGTGGTTGAAAAGCCGCAGACCGAACTATGTTAGAGA
>CM067169.1:92282025-92299956 GCA_034093135.1 Erigeron breviscapus | reverse complement strand
ATACTCATGTTGCATCATTAATACCAGTAATCGATCGATTACCAGAGGGACTCAGGCCCACCACTGTTTATGATGAGCCTGTAACTCCCAAGGCCAATACTGTCCCAGTTCTTTGCCCAGAGGTTAAAACTGGAGCTGTCCAGATGACTGCTCCAGTTAAAAAGGTTAAGCAGAATAGACCTTTGCCTCAGAACAATCCCCTACCTAAGCTACAACTGGAAAGGCTCAGGTATCATCTGATGAAAATGTTTTGTCCAGGTTAGAGAGCCAGACTCAAACACTGACTCGTCAATTTCAAAGTTTTAATGCAAGATTAAACTTTATTGAGGGTACTTCATCTGGCCCTAGACAACATACTAAACCTTTTGCAAAGAAAGAGAAATTTATTTCTCCAGTTGAGAAAAAGAAAAAGGTTTCTAAACTATCAACTCCAGTAGTGTTTTCAACAAAAACTACTGTTGAAGAAAGTGAACTCAACCAGATACCCCCAGGGATCCATAAGGGAGGATCCAGTGAACCCATCAGTCGATGGGTTCCCAAATCTAACTGATATATCTGGTGGATGTGCAGGGCGATCGAAAGAAGCATACCTGGTATCTTGACAGTGCAGCTGGCAGGACGATGACCGGATGTAAGACCCTGCTGGAGGAATTCATCATTTCTGATGGACCCTCCATTACTTTTGGAAATGATGGTTGTGGAAAGACTGAGGGGTATGGTGTTCTGAACAATGGACAAGTCAAATTCAGACGTGTTGCATATGTAAATGGTTTGAAATATAACTTGATCAGTGTAAGCCAACTGTGTGATGATGGCTATCAAGTTCTATTCAATATTGTTCATGGCATTGTATTCAACAAGGACTGGAAGGTGGTGTTGATTGCTCCCAGAAAAGGGAACGTGTATGTGATGGATATGGAAAGCTCTTCTTCAGAGCAATGTTTTTACACTCAAGCTGATGAAGACACAAACTGGTTATGGCACAAAAGGTTATCCCATTTAAATTTCAAGAATATTAATAAGTTGTCCAGAAAACAACTTGCTGATGGGATACCTTCAGTTTCTTTTAAAAAGAAAAGGCCATATCCAGGATGTGAGATGGGAAAGCAGAAACGTGCCAGTTTCAAGACCAGACAGAATTTCAGCATTACTGAACCACTTCACATGCTTCATATGGACCTCTTTGGTCCAGTGAATGTTCAGACTCGTGCTGGTAAAAGATACACCCTGGTGATCGTAGATGAATTCTCCAGATATTGTTGGGTGGTCTTTTTCAGGTCTAAAAATGAAGCTGCTGCTGAAATCATCTCTCTTATCAAGCAGATTGAACTGAAGCATAAGCGAAAAGTGTGTCAGTTAAGAAGCGACAATGGAACAGAATTCAAGAATTGCACTCTGGAGAAATTCTGTACTGACACTGGCATCTCCCAGAACTTCTCATCAGCACGCACTCCAGAGCAGAATGGAGTGGTGGAAAGGAAAAATCGAACATTGATAGAAGCTGTCAGGAGTATGCTAGCTGAATCTGGTCTTCCTACCAGTTTCTGGGCTGAAGCAATTGCAACTGCTTGCCACACCCAGAATCGATCAGTGTACGTGAAGCGACACAAGAAGACTTCTTATGAAATATTGAGAAATAGAAAACCAAATATTGGTTATTTTCACGTTTTTGGATGTCCAGTTTACATCCTGAACGACTCCACTCAGTTAGGCAAATTTGATGCCAAAGCTGATGAAGGATATTTCGTAGGATATTCAGCCATTCGCAAAGCCTTCAGAGTTTATAACAAGAGACTGGAGAAAGTACTAGAATCCATACATGTTACTTTCGATAAAATCAAATGCTGCAATCAACAAACCAACCCCTGACACCCCCCAGTAACTCCAATTGTCTTCTGTGAATCTGATCTTATCAACTACAATAAAGAAGATTCAGAAGATAAAGTTTCCAGTCATCCTGATCTGGAACCTATTCAGAAGAAGAAACAATCCAGTAGTACTCCATTCTATCCTTCTATTATTTTCAAACTACCCTCTGAAATTAATATTGGATCAGATGTTCGTACTGCTCCCCCAGTATCAGTGTCAGTTGAGAGCATACCAGAATTGTGTTCAAATGAAGAAATTCAAACTGAACCTATACTACAAGAAATGCCTTCATATGAAGAATTTCATGATGCAAATCGTGATTTAAATGAATCAGATGAAGATGTTGAAGTAGTTTATGAAGAACCTCCTCCTAAAGCAACTTCAGAGGAGACTCAGCTGAATTCTTGCACTGATATTGTTGTCTGTAACAATCCTGGTCAGTACTCCAGATGGACAAAAGCTCATCCTATTGATCAGATCATAGGTGACTCCAATCGAGGAGTTCAGACCAGAAGAGCCTCCAGTGATCAATGCTTATATGTCAGTTTCTTATCACTGAATGAACCAAAGAAGATTGACGAGGCTATGGAAGATCCAAACTGGGTGACTGCTATGCAAGAAGAGCTTCACCAGTTTGAAAGGAACAAGGTCTGGTATCTAGTTCCTTTCCCAGTTGGAAAGAAAGAACCAATTGGAACAAGATGGGTCTTCAGGAACAAGGTAGATGAAGATGGCCACGTAATCAGAAACAAGGCCAGACTGGTAGCACAAGGATACTGCCAGGCAGATGTTGATTTTGATGAATCTTTTGCTCCAGTGGCTAGACTTGAAGCGATCAGAATATTCTTAGCATTCGCCGCTCATCATCAGTTCAAGGTCTACCAGATGGATGTAAAGAGTGCCTTCTTGAATGGAAAGCTTGAAGAAGAAGTTTATGTCAGACAACCACCAGGTTTCGTTGATGAAAAGCATCCACATTGGGTATATCGTCTGGACAAAGCGCTGTATGGCCTCAGACAAGCCCCACGTGCCTGGTATGACACTCTGACTAAACATTTATTGAAAAATGGCTTTAAACGAGGTGCAATTGACAATACCTTATTTATTCTTCATGAACGAGGTAATCTGTTAATGGTACAAATTTATGTTGATGATATTATTTTTGGGTCTACTGATGAAAACATGTGCAAGAAATTTTCAAAAATAATGTCCACTGAATATGAAATGAGTTTGATGGGTGAATTAACATATTTTCTTGGACTCCAGATTAAACAAAACAAAGATGGCATCTTTATTAATCAGGAAAAATATGTTAGAGATCTTTTAAAGAAATATGATATGAACTCCTCACCATCTAAACCAACTCCAATTTCTGCACCACTGACACTGGACTCTGATCCAGATGGTAAACCAGTAAACACCACTGTCTATAGAGGCATGGTTGGTTCACTGATGTATTTAACTGCCAGTAGACCAGATATAATGTTTTCAACATGTTTATGTGCCAGATATCAGTCTAATCCAAAGGAATCTCATATGCTTGCTGTAAAGCGCATACTGAAGTACCTTAAAGGTGTCCCCAGTTTGGGTCTTTGGTATCCTAAAGGCTCAGGCATGGATCTAATGGGTTATTCAGATTCAGATCATGCAGGTTGTAAGATAGACAGGAAATCCACTACTGGTGGATGTCATTTCCTTGGTGGCAAACTGGTCAGTTGGACCAGTAAAAAGCAAACTTCAGTTTCATTGTCCACTGCTGAAGCTGAATATGTGTCTGCAGCCAGTTGTTGTGCTCAGATACTCTGGATGAAGAACCAGTTGCTTGATTATGGTATTAAGTATTCAAAGACTCCAATCTTTTGTGATAATACCAGTGCCATTGCTATCTCAAACAATCCAGTCATGCACTCCAAAACCAAGCACATTGATCTCAGGTATCACTTCATTCGTGATAATATTGTGAAAGGAAACATTGAACTCCATTTTATCCCCACTGACAAACAACTCGCTGACATTTTTACGAAACCACTGGATGTCAAAACTTTTGAATATCTTGTTGGTGAGTTGGGAATGTTAAACCCTTAAATCTGGAACCTTGGTATTGAACGCCTTTGTGTACTATCAAGAATCTTTGGTTTAAAGATTTTTAAATTTATGAATGCTTAGATATCGAACGCCATTGTGTACTATCTTTGCATTAATAGATTTCTGGATCAACATTCCAGGGGGAAGACTTTGAAAGATATATTTTTGTTCTTAAAAATGTTTAAAGTTCAGGGGGAATTTATTAATTTATTTTCTCACTGGACAAAATTTTCTTACTGGACATTTTCTCCAGAAAATATTACTGGTGCTTTGTAAATGTGTCCCTCTCACTGGTAATTGGACAGGTTGAAGTGCATGTTTGAGGAGACCTTTGTCTTCTTGTAAATATGTCCCTCTCATTTGTCTGTATTAGTTGACGTGCATGTTTGAAGTTACCAGTCTTTCAAAATGGTTTTCACTGGTACTTTACTGGAGTGTCCCTCCAGTGTACCATCAGTACATGATTCATTGGACTAATCCACCAGTGATACTGGAGTGTCTAGTCAACCTCCAGATGGACTGAATTGAGTCACAATATTTTTTAAATACTTGGTCATTGTGCGTGCCATGTAAGAAAACTTTTTCAAAGATATTTATCTTATAAATCCTACGTGGCATGTAATTTTTCAAACGAAATGATGGTATTTTTACCTTGGGAAGACAAAAAGAACAAGTTGTTAGTTTTTTGTGGGCGGTGAACCATCACACATTAATGTGTGATGTGATGTACTTAATGCGGATCTCAAAACCCGATCAAAATGATATTTGATAATTTCAAATTAACCCGTTTGAGTTCCACATTATCTCTCCTATATATACCCATTTTCACTTTCACTTTACATTTACTTCAAACATTTACTCCCAAATCTTAAAATTCCTTCATTCAATTCTTCATTCCTTCATTCCTTTTCCAATCATTAAATCTCTCATATTAACTGCAATTTCATTAATTTCTTCATCATAAACCCTAAATTTGTTCAATTATATCTTCATCTATCAATCATAAATGGCACCTAGAAATCTTTTATCTGCCGAATATGCTCCGGTTGATAATGTTACTAAACCTAGACACATCACTCTTGAGGCCAAAGCTATTCGAATCAATATGAATAACTGGATGGCCAAACTTTCCAGTGCTCATCCTGCTCGTTCTATCATTGGGAGATTGAATACTTTCTTTCTCTCATGCCCTCTGTATGGTGCATTAACCCTAAATCCAGAGAGAATGTACCATGATTATTTATGTGAATTCTGGTACTCCGCATTTTATAATGAAGAAACCTCATCAATTTCTTATACTCTTAGGGGAGGTACCAGATCTTTAAGTTTCTCGGTGAGTTTACTCAGGTCAGTTTTACAGTTGAATTATCTTGACCAGAATGAGATGCCCGTCAAACTTCCCTCTGGCATAAATTACAGGGAAGTATGCAGGTTGATGGGGCACACAGAAATTCTGGATGACCATGGCCAGTTGTTGAGAAAAGGCACAATTTATATGAGCAGGTTGACAGATTCGTGGAGATTTTTCTTCACACATCTGGTTGAATGTCTTGGAGGTAGTTCTGGGGGTCTTGATCAGATAAATCAAACCCAGCTCCAGATTGCCTATTGTTTGTGGTTCGGAATAAGAGTAGATTTTGCTCAGATCTTATTCAATGATTTGGTGGATCGATTGAAAGCAAAAGGGAGAAAACCCCATGTTCCATTTATTCGTTTTCTTTCCCTTATGTTTAGAAGTGACCTAGGAGACCAGTATGACTATGATACTACTCACTTTTCTGTGAGTGAGTTTATGAGGGACTTGAACAACCTTCAATCAAGAACTGGAGAGGTAGATATTCCTCCAGCAATGTTGACTTTTCAAAGAGAACAAGCAGAGGCACCAGGTAGAGTACAAGTTGTTGAAAGACCTGGTGATGACCAAGATGTTCAGGTTGTAGAGATGGTACAACCATTAAGGCAAGTGGCTCCAGAAGATCAACAACCAATTGTTGAGTCTTCCAGACGACCTAGATCGAATAGGCGTCTGATGAGAGGTGGAGTCCAGGTGAACCCAGCAAGACAGGCTGGTGATGTCATGGATCTGGATGGGTCTCCCATCTTTGAAGAGGAGAATGTTGCAAATATTGAACAGGTTGAGAATGCAGAAGTTGTTGGGCAGTTTGATGAACAGATGGAACATATGGCCCAGTTTGATGAATAGGTTGTTGGGCAGGTTGAGCAGGTAGAACAGGGTGTCCAGTCTGATGAGCAAGAGGCTCAGATTGATTTGAATGTTCAGGCTGGTGATCAGGCTGGTACATCGGCTGGTGATGTTACTGGTGATATGTTTTGGGATGGGGCTGATTCTCCCATTTCTGAAGGTCAGAATCTTGATATAGATATGAATTTTCTGGGTGAAGATAATGTGCAAGTAGTAAATCTACCAGAAATGCCACCACCTCCACCAGAAACAAATATTACCCCTCCAGAAACAGAAATGCCTCCACCCCCACCAGAATCAAGCACCACCACCACCACCACCTTCAATTCCACAATCAACTCCATACTTCACCCCATTCATTCAAACTTCACAATCTCAACCACCACCTATCGAAACCCCAGTCAACCCTTCTGAACAAGGTGTGCCAGACTCTACAGTTATAAATGCTGAAACTGCTGAAACTGAAGAGGTCTGGGCACAAGTACCAGTAATGGAAAGAATGACATCTCATCTTGAACCGCCCAGTGGTCTCTCCACTTCATCTTCAACCGAGGTCCAAGGCCTTCTTAGTAAGGTGGCGGATCTGGAGAGATCACTCCAGAGCTCTTCCCAGGTTATTTCTGATTTCAAATCCCTATTGTCAAATAACTTAGCATCAGAAATGAACTTGTTTGCTGGGAATGAGAAGTTAGTTTTTGAGAAACTGAATGAGTTGGAACTGGCCACCAATCGCAATTCTGAAAACATAAGAGTAGAAGTACAGGGATTGGAAGAGAAGATTGTTAGTTCTATTCAGACTGCAGTGGAAAGTAAGGTTGTTCAGCCACTGGCAGGTCTAAAAGAAGAGGTTGAGAAGCTGGTTACAAGAGTTGGTTCACTGGAGAGCAGGCCAACATTAGATCAAAATGATATTGTCAGCACCCTTAGTGATGAAGTTGTTAGAAAGTTTAGGGGTGATATGCTGAAAACAATCACTGATGATATCTCTGCTTCTGTTCTAAGAACCATTCAAGATAACTTGTTGCCTGCAGTTGTTCAGATGATAGAAGTTGAGTTGCCAAAGGACTTGCCAAAAGAAGTTGAAAATATGACAAAGGAAGTCCAGGCACTCAAAAAGATGGTGGCTGATGCTAATCCAGTGACTGGAAGAACTTTTGGTTCTCTGGACAGGCATATGATGGAAGAATTATGGAATGATCTCAAGTCCAGGACTGGTGATCATTCCAAGGGGGAAAATCCATCATCTGGTGACCAAATAGACCAAATGACATTGAAAGAATTAGCACAAAGAGCATATGGCACTGAAGCCGGGCTAACTGAAGAAACTACTGGCACTGAAGCCAGTGAGCCCCAATTTGAGTCCTTCCCAGATATTCCATCAACTCTAAAGGCAGTTAAAGGAAAAGAAAAAGTGGTATCTGGTGAAGAAGAAGAGCAAACTAAAGATGCTGATGATGAAACTGCCAAGAAGTTAGAACAACAATGCATCATGATTGAAATATTCAAGAAGAATCAAAGAGATGAACTGCTGGCCCATCATAGGGATATGGCTAATCATGGGACTCTGGACTCTTACAATGCTGGAAGGTTAGGCATTAACATTGAAGTATTCAAGAGGATGAAGGATGATCCCAGAGTTCATCAATGTCTAGATGCATTGAATGATGTTCATATACGCTCGTTCTACGCTGAAGAAGAATAGGTATATGATTCATTAATTTATGGTGTTACCATTCCAGAGTTAATAAGGCAGAGAAGGGAGGAACTGGTGAGCCTCCAGAGAAAGATAAGAAAAAATGCTGGTGCTCTGGAGGTAGAGTACAGAAAGAGATTGACTGGTCTGCCAAAGCTTACTGCAAAACAACTCAAGGCAATAAAGGATGCTGATGTGAGCACTTTCATTCCCCTGGATACCTCTCTGAAAATCAATCGCCAACAACTCCAGTCCACTGAAGGACAACAGAGTGGTGTATCCAAGGAAACTGAATATATGGTCCAGATGGCGAAGCAGAAGGCATCTTATGATCAATCACAGAGATTCCATGTAGTAATGCTTGATTGCAGGTCAGTCCAATATTTGTTCCCACAAATATGATCGACTACGGACATTTAGAATAATTAACTTATTCATGGATTTAAACATGCAAAAATGGAACATAACACATTTAAATGCAAAATACCAATATTCATATAAATGTGTTAATAACTACAAGTGTTCCGATATCCAAATACATAAAATAGATCAAATCCAATCACTAGAATATCGAAGTCCCATGGCACAAGTATGTTTCTCATGCTTGGGCCTTTCAAGGAGCTTCGTGAGTGGATCCGCAACATTTTGATCAGTGTGAACTTTGGTGAATCGATCATTTATCCTTTTGTCACAGATGTCATGTTAAATCCTAGAGACATAGAGTGATCATTCTCTATTGATTTAACTTTGTAACAGGCCTTAGACATCTTGCTCTCAACGAATAAGAGGGACAAATTCCATCTCGACTACATACGTCTCTCACAATCACCTTATATCATACCTGAGCTTAGTCTTATGTACTGCCATGTTTCAGAACAGCGAAGAACTAAGTCAAAGTATAATATTCAGTGAATATCAAGACCCAATATGTATCTCAGGTCTGAGGACACAATGATATTCGCCTTTTAACTCAAGATTACTTATGATCAATCACAGAGATTCCATGTAGTAATGCTTGATTGCAGGTCAGTCCAATATTTGTATCCCACAAATATGATCGACTACGGACATTTAGAATAATTAACTTATTCATGGATTTAAACATGCAAAAATGGAACATAACACAATTTAAATGCAAAATACCAATATTCATATAAATGTGTTAATAAATACAAGTGTTCCGATATCCAAATACATAAAATAGATCAAATCCAATCACTAAATATCGTAAGTGTTTGTCTAGCTTGTTATTGGGTATGACCCGACTTGGATCATCACGTACTAGCCACGTCAATTTAATATGTGTCTTGGGCAGACGAATTCCAACAATCTCCCACTTGCACAAGATTCATAGAAGATTGACGCAAGCAGCAAATACCGCCTAACAACGGTTTGCTACCCCTAATACGTATGACGAAGTGCCATTCAATAACATCATCCTCTTCAAGTCCCTTACTTGAAATGATTTAGGTGAATCGATCATTTATCCTTTTGTCACAGATGTCATGTTAAATCCTAGAGACATAGAGTGATCATTCTCTATTGATTTAACTTTGTAACAGGCCTTAGACATCTTGCTCTCAACGAATAAGAGGGACAAATTCCATCTCGACTACATACGTCTCTCACAATCACCTTATATCATACCTGAGCTTAGTCTTATGTACTGCCATGTTTCAGAACAGCGAAGAACTAAGTCAAAGTATAATATTCAGTGAATATCAAGACCCAATATGTATCTCAGGTCTGAGGACACAATGATATTCGCCTTTTAACTCAAGATTACTTATGATCAATCACAGAGATTCCATGTAGTAATGCTTGATTGCAGGTCAGTCCAATATTTGTATCCCACAAATATCTATGAACCTTGGTAGCAACACTTTGCTCTATATTCAAAACCTTTTGAATATCTACCAATCCAAGTTCATAATAATCTTACATTCATATTTGTTCCCACAAATATGATCGACTACGGACATTTAGAATAATTAACTTATTCATGGATTTAAACATGCAAAAATGGAACATAACACAATTTAAATGCAAAATACCAATATTCATATAAATGTGTTAATAAATACAAGTGTTCCGATATCCAAATACATAAAATAGATCAAATCCAATCACTAGAATATCGAAGTCCCATGGCACAAGTATGTTTCTCATGCTTGGGCCTTTCAAGGAGCTTCGTGAGTGGATCCGCAACATTTTGATCAGTGTGAACTTTGTGAATACATATCTTTCCTTTTTCAACTTCATCCCTTATGTAGTTGAATCTCCGCTCAATGTGCCTAGTCTTTTGATGTGCACGAGGTTCCTTGATTTGAGCAATCGCACCCTCGTTATCACAAAGAATTTCTAGGGGTTCTTGAATGGAAGGAACAACCCCTAGATCGGCAATGAATTTCTTCAACCATGCAGCTTCTTGTGCTGCTAAAGAAGCGGCGATGTATTCCGATTCTGTAGTGGACAATGCAACCACATCTTGCTTTGAGCTTTTCCAAGAAACAGCTCCTCCATTTAGAATGAAGATATACCCCGATTGTGATCGAGAATCATCTCGATCAGTTTGGAAACTCGCATCCGTGTAACCCTTTACAACGAGTTCCTCCTCACCAGATCCATATATTAAGAACATATCTTTAGTGTTTCTAAGATATTTCAATATATATTTGACAGCCATCCAATGACTATCACCTGGATTTTGCTGGTATCTACTTGTCATGCTTAAAGCGCATGACACGTCCGGTCTCGTGCATATCATAGCATACATGATGGATCCTATAGCAGATGCATATGGGATTCCACTCATTCTCTCTTGCTCAACTTTTGAGCTGGGAGATTGAGAAGTACTCAATATAGTTCCTCTTTGAATAGGCACCAAACCCTTTTTGGAGTTTTCCATCTTGAACCTTTTCAAGATCTTGTCTATGTATGCACTTTGATTCAAACCTATTAAGCGCCTTGATCTATCCCTATAGATCCTTATTCCCAAAATATAGGCGGCTTCACCAAGATCCTTAATGGAAAAGCAACTTCCAAGCCAGGCTTTTACACCTTCCAAGGTTGGAATGTCATTTCCAAATAGTAGAATGTCATCGACATATAATACTAGAAAAGTAATGATGCTCCCACTAGCCTTCTTATACACACAAGCTTCATCGGCATTTTTGATGAAGCCAAATTTCTTGACTTCTTCATCAAAACGACGATTCCAGCTTCTTGATGCTTGTTTCAACCCATAGATTGATTTCTTTAACTTGCATACTTTATTAGGATGTTTTGGATCGACAAAACCTTCAGGCTGATCCATATAGACATCTTCCTCAAGATATCCATTTAGAAAAGCGGTTTTGACATCCATTTGCCATATCTCATAGTCATAATATGCGGCTATGGCAAATAATATCCTAATAGACTTTAGCATTGCCACAGGCGAAAAAGTTTCATCATAATCGACCCCTCGAGTTTGAGTGAAACCTTTTGCTACAAGTCTAGCTTTATAAGTACTCAAGTTTCCATGCATATCGTGTTTCAATTTGAACACCCACTTACTTCCAACTACTTTGGAATTAGGAGGTTCAACAACCAATTCCCAAACTTGGTTGTCATACATGGATTGCATCTCAGCGTTCATGGCCTCTAGCCATTTGTCCGAATCTGATTTGGACATAGCATCATGGTAGGTGGTAGGTTCATCAGAAACTACCATGTAGCATTCATCCACGAGAAATCCATATCTCTCAGGTGGATAAGTAGCTCTACCAGATCTACGAACGTTTTGTGTGTCTTGATCAACCCTTTGATCATCTTCAACATCCTTTTGTTGAATGCTAGTGTCACCCAAGTGTGTATCTGTCAGTGGTTCTTGATCTTCTTCAAGTTCCACTGTTCTGGAACTAGTTCCTTCCATAAGGAATTTAGTTTCAAAGAACTCAGCCTTTCGAGCAACAAATACATTTTGCTCATTAGGATTGTAGAAATAATATCCCAAATCATCTTTGGGATATCCTACAAAGATACACTTAGTGGATCGGGGCTCTAATTTGTTTGAGGCATCATGTCTTACATAAGCCTCACAACCCCATACCTTTAAATATGATAAAGATGGAACTCTTCCATGCCATATTTCAAAAGGTGTTTTCTCCACTTTCTTGGTGGGAGCCATATTTAAAATTCGGGCAGCAGAGATTATGGCATATCCCCAAAATGATAGAGGTAGTGAGCTTCTGCTCATCATGGAACGAACCATATCTAATAGAGTTCGATTCCTCCTTTCAGACACACCATTATGTTGTGGTGTTCCAGGTGGAGTTAGTTGTGAGACAATCCCACAACTTCTAAGATGATCTTGAAAAGCATCACTTAGGTATTCACCTCCTCTATCAGAACGAAGAATTTTTATTGTCTTACTGAGTTGGTTTTCTACTTCATTCTTGAAAATTTTGAACATTTCAAAAGCTTCACTCTTATGTTTTAATAAGTATACATAACCGTAACGACTATAGTCATCGGTGAATGTAATGAAGTATCTTTCACCATTCCTAGTCATTGGCTTAAAAGGACCACATACATCCGAATGTATGATACCTAATAAATCTTTTGCCCTTTCATTAGTGCCTTTGAAAGGTGCTTTAGTCATCTTGCCTTGTAAACAAGATTCACATACATTAAATGAATCATTTGATTTTGTTTTCAAAAGACCATTCTTTTGAAGTGTTAGTATGCGATTCTTATTTATATGGCCAAGACGACAATGCCAAATATAGGTTTCACTTAAATCTAATTTAAGTTTCTTGGTGGTAGCTTGGTACATTGAGTTATCATATGTTTGGTTTTCATGAACTAATTCATAAATACCATTTAAAGGCATAGCTTTAAAATAAAATACATCATTCATAGAACATGGATATCATTGTTAACAAAATTAAAATCATATCCAACATGTCTTAAACGGGAAACTGAAATAATACTCCTAGTCAAACTAGGTGCATACAAAACATTGTTCAATACAATTTCCAAACCATTTGGAAGTTTCAAAAGATAGTCTCCTTAGGCTTCAACATGCACCAATGCACCATTGCCCATAAAAAGACTAATGTCTCCCTTCTTGATGTGCTTCTTTCTTATGAACCCCTGTAACATATTACAAATATGAGTTCCACATCCGGTATCCAATACCCATATGTAAGAAAAAACTGTATTAAGCTCAATATATATCATAAATATTGTACCTGAGGTTTGCCCTGCATCCCTCTTAGCTTTTAACTCTTTGAGGTAGGTTGGACAATTACGTTTCCAATGTCCTACCTCCCCACACTCAAAGCATGGGTCATTGACAGCAACCTTTTGCTTCTTCGCTTTTGGGGTATCCATTTTTCCCTTCCCTTTTCCTTTGTAATTCCCTTTGTTGTTACCCTTTCCCTTAGCAACATTTGCCTTGGGTCCGGAGTAAGCCCTTTTCTTTCCGCCTTCATTGATCATGAGAACGGGTTGAACTTTTCTCCCATACTAGCCTCGGCCGTTTTGAGCATCCCATGAAGCTCGGAAACGGTCTTGTCCCATCCATTCATGTTATAATTTAACACGAAAGTTTCAAATCTCTTAGATAATGAGTTAAGGATCATATCCGTAGCTAACTCATTTGAGACGGGACAATTAAGCCTTTCGAGGCGATCAATGTAGCTTTTCATTTTAAGAACATATGTTGAGACGGGTTGTGAATCATCCATGCGACATGCATGAAGCGCTCGAACCGTTTCGAAGCGTTCAGCCCTTGCCTTTTGTTGGAACATTTCCTTGAGTTGGGTAATCATGTCGTATGCCCCATGGTGCTCGAACTCCTTTTGGAGTTCGGGAGTCATACTCGCTAGCATTATGCAACTAACTTGCACGGAGTCCTCGACATATTTAACCCAATCATTATAGGCTTCAACATCAGTTTCTTCGGGCTCATCAGGAATAGGATCGTCTAAAATATAGGATTTCTTTTCGTGCCTGAGAACAATTCTCAAGTTACGAAACCAATCCACAAAGTTATTTTGATTAAGACGATCCTTTTCAAGGATGGATCTTAGTGAAAAGTTATGGACGTTTGGGTTGGGGTTTATTGCATTGTTAGCGGCCATCTACAAGATTAACAAAGTTCTTTATTAGTATTTTCGATATCATAAATATAAATTGTCCCCCCCCCCCCCCCCCCTCCCCTTTTTATGTCCCATGGACAATTAATAATTAAAACCTAGAATCCAACGTTACATTTAAATGATGGTTAGGTGACCTTTATCCCATGATCTAAATTAACAAGGTAGTCAACGTTTGACAATTGCAACACTTTACAATTTCTAGCGGTATGGGACCGGTTTAATATCTTATATTAAGTTGGCATGTTTATTCCCATCAACGCCTTTGGTTACCATGCTTCGGTGACCCTAATCACATGGCTTCCAAATCAAGTTGTCCTACTTATACACACATGTAAATTTATCTATACTAGTGGTTAGGTGACCTTTATCCCATAAGTACAATAAATTTACCTTAACTTATAAGTTCCCTCAAAGTAGTTAGGTGACCTTTATCCTACAAAGAGTTCCCAAATAATTAAGTGTTGTATAAAAGGATGGCGTTTAACTTGTTTTTAAAGGGTCGTTTGAGTTTTTATATTCTAGTTAAAAACTATGTACCATAATGAATTTTGAAATCCAAATTTCAAGGTTCTTTTATAAAATCCATTTTTATAATTGTGACCATTAACTTTTAATAAAACCCATTTTATTTTACCAAGTCAATGTCAATATTAAAACCAATTTTAATCTTTATGTGTGTCTTTTGTTGGTTTTTAAGCATCCACATGACAAAATAATAAACAACCAAACAAACAAGACAAACATAATAATAAGTGCACAACATTAGCCAACTATTTTGACCACACTTGTTAGCCGAAACAAGTGGGTCAAAGGTCTCAACCTAAGGGACAAAGTAACACAAAATATTGTGTTAGTTGAGCTCCCACTTGATCTTGCATCCAAATGCTTCAAGTAACCTTTTGTGATGTGATTTGAATGATATTCTTCATTTTGATAATCCACTGCGCCGCAGTGGTTCTAATATACTCCCACTGCGCCGCAGTGGAAACTCACGGGTCTTCGGTTGCAAAACCCCCACTGCGCCGCAGTGGGTTTGACATACTCCCACTGCGCCGCAGTGGGAACTTACTGTCTTCGGCCACATAATCCCCACTGCGCCGCAGTGGGTTTGACATACTCCCACTGCGCCGCAGTAAGAACTTACGGGTCTTCTCATTAGCCTCCAACTTTTAGCCCCAAACCTTTTGATGCCTTCTTGAGATTACATTTATAATGAAAAATGCAACTAATCTACTTATTACATACCAAATGAAATAAATAGATTACATAACCAAATGAATGAATAAAATCCTATTTAACTATTACAACCATTGAATAATTAAACAAATACATCCACACATCACAAACATTCACAAGGTCTCTTGGCTAAGTTGTGACACTAAAATACACAAGAAAAAGGAACCTCCTTTTTGTGTATTTATTTTGGCCATAACCAAATGACCAAAATATTGGATTTTGTCCAAACAAAATATCAACTTTTGATGTATGTATCCATATAACCGGCTCTAGATGCCATTGTTGGGATTTTTGGGTTTTTATCAAAGTAATATTATCCTTATAATATTAAAACGCAGCGGAAAATTGAACCATTTCAATATGTTGGTATAGTTAAATTCAAAGTTTAACTTATAAAATAAAACCCAAACAATATGGATCCATGTATATGAATAGCATACATACAAAACAACAACCATAGGGTGTTTTAGAAGACTACCTTCTTCCAAGCTTATGAGAAGGTGGAAAGAAGGAGATGATGATCTTGAAGTGGCAAGTCTTCAACCTAGAAGAACCTCAAGCAAGTATACCCCAAGCTTCCAACAAACACCCAAACTATGCTAGGATTTAAACCTGAAAGAGATGATGTTGAAGTGACAAGTCTTCAACCTAGAAGAGCCTCAAGCTAGTATACCCCAAGCTTCCAACAAACACCCAAATGTGCTAGGATTTTACCTTGAAATGTCTTCCCCTTTTGTTCTTGTTTGTGCCGAAATCAAGAGAGAGAAAGGAAGAGAAGTTCTTGAGAAAGTTGAGAGAAAACTTGAGTCTTACAAATGCATGTAAGAGTTGATCTTATCAATGTGTTGTATGTGTTGTCAACCATGCAAGACCATATCTCTTGTATGTTGAACAACACACCAAAGATGCACATGGGGAAGGGGGGGCCGGCCTCACTAGGTGGCAACCCAAACATTTTGTGCAAATTTCATAAAATATATTCTTGTATATTTTATAGATCAAATGTAACATAACTTGTTACATATCTTATGTAACATATTACATATTATACACAACACACATAAGTGTTTATTTTGCCAAATAAACATATTCACATTTCTCTCAAAATAAATCATCCATATAATTTATTTACATATCTCAAGTGTAATTATTTAGAAAACCACTTTCTAAATGTTTCAAGTATTGATATTTATTTAAAGATCATATCATATAAATAAATATCGTAAGTGTTTGTCTAGCTTGTTATTGGGTATGACCCGACTTGGATCATCACGTACTAGCCACGTCAATTTAATATGTGTCTTGGGCAGACGAATTCCAAAGCTTTTGGATGGACTGAACTGAAGGAGATAGGATTGACTTTTAAAGGTAAAACTGATTTATCTCCAGATGTTAAGGCGTTTATGAAGAGAGTTGAGAAGGTCTGGAGAAGAATACAACAAATGGAAGCTGTGTTGGGTTTGAGACCACCAGTGTCTGTTCCATCATCTCCATCACCAAAGAGGAAGGCTACTGAAGATGCACCAGGGCAGTCATCAAGAAGAAGGGCCTGAATCTTTTATCATGTACTTATTGTATTTAATCGTTTGATGAAAGTTGTAATTATTTTCCAGTTGATGAAAGTAAATTTTAGTTGCAATTTTTAATTTCATATAAGTAAATGATCAGATTTAGTCTAAGTTAGAACTTAAAAGATGAAACTGAAAACACTCCTGATCTATAAAGTGTTTTCCAGTAACTTAGATTTTTTAGACTTAAATCGACTAAGTGTTTTCCAGGCATACAAATTTGTATATCTATAAGCCTGAAAAACACTTGCATTATTTCTAAACAAATAGGGGGAATTTGTTAGGTCCAGATTTACTGGACTCGCTCCAGACTCGACTACTGGAGCCTTACTGAAGATCTGTCCAATGATAATTACTGGACCTACTCCAGACTTGGAATCTGGAGTCCCGTCTGAAGATTTGTTCAGAAATAATGGAAGACCAGTGAGCAAATACTTGTATAGGAAATCTGGAGTATTCCAGATTATCTCACTGGACTTCACCCCAGTCCAGATCTACTCTACTGAAGACGTTCCTCACTGAAGTCAAAGACTGAAGTCAGAATAAAGAAGACTGACAAATGGCGGAGTCCACTGGAAGTCTTACCAGATCTGTACACTGGAGGATTTTCAGTGTTCTAGACCTTACAAGTCTGAACACTGATATCGAGGATTTGACTTTAAGCCTTTACACACTTTCCAAAGAATAACCCACTTGTTCTTTACCAAAGAATATACGTGTGTTAAGGTGGTTGGATAAAAGAATAAAGTCACATTGATGTGACTTTATCCTTGTAACTTTATCCAATGCATTTAATGTTCTTGTCAGTTCATTAAATGCATCCAACCATATTTGTACGGCACAAAATTCACTGGTGAATTTTGTTGCCTATAAATACAAAGTCATTTCTTTGAGAAAATCACTTTTTAGCAAATTGGTGAACTTGCTTAAATACTCTCGATCTAAACAGTTATACTTCACAACTCTAAGTATATCGATCAAAGGAGTTTATTTAGCAAGTATAGATCACTTGTAATTCAAAGATTGTTTAGATACTTACATACGTGTAATATCTAGGTTCCGCAACGATCTTGTATTTTGTTTATACATCATAAAGAAAATACACTTGAAAACTACATACGTGATTTG
>CM067169.1:92246702-92281025 GCA_034093135.1 Erigeron breviscapus | reverse complement strand
CTATATCACAAAGATAAGCAATAATATCACAAAGACATGATGCTAATGTGCCCTAAAAAAAATAATATCAAAAATATGATATCACTACAAATGTTCCGGCTATATCACAAAGATAAGCAATAATATTACAAAGATATGACTCGAATGTGTCAAAAAAAATGAATGACAAATATGCAATAATATCAAAAATATGATATCACTACAAATGTTCCGGCTATATCACAAAGATAAGCAATAATATTACAAAGATATGACTCGAATGTGTCAAAAAAAATGAATGAAGATCAAATTAATATCACAAAGATAAGCAATAATATCACAAAGATATGACTCGAATGTCACGATCATCGTGGAATATCAAAAGATACAATAATATCACTACAAATGTTCCGGCTATATCACAAAGATAAGCAATAATATCACAAAGATATGACTCGAATGTGTCCTAAATAAATGAAGGATGATCAAATTAATGACCAATCAAGATAGCTCTAGACAGAACGTGATCAAATGAAGTCGGGGACTGGAGCAGAGTGTCGCCCTTTTTCAATATCAACATCTTCCAAATGAAGAGTCAATAGAAATGTGAAAATCTCCGTGAGAAATGAAACCGGATAAGAATGATCTGTTAGCATGTTCAAAAATCGAAAGGATTAATGAAATGACCGATAGAAATGTATAACATTTTTCGGATTTCCTATGTATCATTGAGATATGCACAAAGCAATTCTCTAACATAGTTCGGTCTGCGGCTTTTCAACCACGAGATTGCTTCAAAGAATATAAATCATGGGTAGTACAGCCGAAGCGTTCGATAACCACAATCTATTATCCTTAAAGACTTTTAGGGGAAAAACGAGGTCACTGTTAGACTTCTCGTTAACTCAATAATCACATAAATGTAATTATGAGACCTACTTTCAACGTTGGAAAAGATGTTAGCATTGGTAGGATTTCCATTCGATCATCGTGGAATATCAATTAAGATATCACTACAAATGTTCCGGCTATATCACAAAGATAAGCATTATCACAAAGATAAGCAATAATATCACAAAGATATGACTCGAATGTGTCCTAAATAAATGAAGGATGATCAAATTAATGACCAATCAAGATAGCTCTAGACAGAACGTGATCAAATGAAGTCGGGGACTGGAGCAGAGTGTCGCCCTTTTTCAATATCAACATCTTCCAAATGAAGAGTCAATAGAAATGTGAAAATCTCCGTGAGAAATGAAACCGGATAAGAATGATCTGTTAGCATGTTCAAAAATCGAAAGGATTAATGAAATGACCGATAGAAATGTATAACATTTTTCGGATTTCCTATGTATCATTGAGATATGCACAAAGCAATTCTCTAACATAGTTCGGTCTGCGGCTTTTCAACCACGAGATTGCTTCAAAGAATATAAATCATGGGTAGTACAGCCGAAGCGTTCGATAACCACAATCTATTATCCTTAAAGACTTTTAGGGGAAAAACGAGGTCACTGTTAGACTTCTCGTTAACTCAATAATCACATAAATGTAATTATGAGACCTACTTTCAACGTTGGAAAAGATGTTAGCATTGGTAGGATTTCCATTCGATCATCGTGGAATATCAATTAAGATATCACTACAAATGTTCCGGCTATATCACAAAGATAAGCAATAATATCACAAAGATATGACTCGAATGTGTCCTAAATAAATGAAGGATGATCAAATTAATGACCAATCAAGATAGCTCTAGACAGAACGTGATCAAATGAAGTCGGGGACTGGAGCAGAGTGTCGCCCTTTTTCAATATCAACATCTTCCAAATGAAGAGTCAATAGAAATGTGAAAATCTCCGTGAGAAATGAAACAAGTATTTGTTAAGAAACACTTGAGTGGTTAGGTAAAGATGTGCATCGCTTCACTGGGTCCATGAAGACTTCTTCAATATCGAGATATCAACAAATGACATCCGATAGAAACGTGTTTTACCCGGATATTTGAGAATTTAGGGAAGGGTATCAATTCTTTTAACCCTTTTCTCTCAACATGTCACCTTAACCTCTCACTTTTCGACTTTACTCCCTCCATCCTATTTGCACGAAACCATCATCACTCAAAAGACCCTCACTTTCTAATAAAAGAAGTGAATACTCCGGGGTTAGAACTCATCGGCGATGATGAAGTTCATGGAGTGAATTTCGAGAAACCTTATCTCTCATGTGCAAACTAATCACCTAACTTCTTTTGATTGAAAAACATTAGAAAACCATCAAACGTGTGTATGAAAAATGTTTGAAACACATTTGAAGTTTTGAAAGTCTTGCTTCAACAACTATGTTCATAGTAAGACTGCTAGGGAGTACACAAAGGCGTTCAATCCATCGCATTTTTTTTTTTTTTTTTTTTTTTTTTTTTTTTTTTTTTTTTTTTTTTTTTTTTTTTTTTTTTTTTTTTTTTTTTTTTTTTTTTTTTTTTTTTTTTTTTTTTTTTTTTTTTTTTTTTTTTTTTTTTTTTTTTTTTTTTTTTTTTTTTTTTTTTTTTTTTTTTTTTTTTTTTTTTTTTTTTTTTTTTTTTTTTTTTTTTTTTTTTTTTTTTTTTTTTTTTTTTTTTTTTTTTTTTTTTTTTTTTTTTTTTTTTTTTTTTTTTTTTTTTTTTTTTTTTTTTTTTTTTTTTTTTTTTTTTTTTTTTTTTTTTTTTTTTTTTTTTTTTTTTTTTTTTTTTTTTTTTTTTTTTTTTTTTTTTTTTTTTTTTTTTTTTTTTTTTTTTTTTTTTTTTTTTTTTTTTTTTTTTTTTTTTTTTTTTTTTTTTTTTTTTTTTTTTTTTTTTTTTTTTTTTTTTTTTTTTTTTTTTTTTTTTTTTTTTTTTTTTTTTTTTTTTTTTTTTTTTTTTTTTTTTTTTTTTTTTTTTTTTTTTTTTTTTTTTTTTTTTTTTTTTTTTTTTTTTTTTTTTTTTTTTTTTTTTTTTTTTTTTTTTTTTTTTTTTTTTTTTTTTTTTTTTTTTTTTTTTTTTTTTTTTTTTTTTTTTTTTTTTTTTTTTTTTTTTTTTTTTTTTTTTTTTTTTTTTTTTTTTTTTTTTTTTTTTTTTTTTTTTTTTTTTTTTTTTTTTTTTTTTTTTTTTTTTTTTTTTTTTTTTTTTTTTTTTTTTTTTTTTTTTTTTTTTTTTTTTTTTTTTTTTTTTTTTTTTTTTTTTTTTTTTTTTTTTTTTTTTTTTTTTTTTTTTTTTTTTTTTTTTTTTTTTTTTTTTTTTTTTTTTTTTTTTTTTTTTTTTTTTTTTTTTTTTTTTTTTTTTTTTTTTTTTTTTTTTTTTTTTTTTTTTTTTTTTTTTTTTTTTTTTTTTTTTTTTTTTTTTTTTTTTTTTTTTTTTTTTTTTTTTTTTTTTTTTTTTTTTTTTTTTTTTTTTTTTTTTTTTTTTTTTTTTTTTTTTTTTTTTTTTTTTTTTTTTTTTTTTTTTTTTTTTTTTTTTTTTTTTTTTTTTTTTTTTTTTTTTTTTTTTTTTTTTTTTTTTTTTTTTTTTTTTTTTTTTTTTTTTTTTTTTTTTTTTTTTTTTTTTTTTTTTTTTTTTTTTTTTTTTTTTTTTTTTTTTTTTTTTTTTTTTTTTTTTTTTTTTTTTTTTTTTTTTTTTTTTTTTTTTTTTTTTTTTTTTTTTTTTTTTTTTTTTTTTTTTTTTTTTTTTTTTTTTTTTTTTTTTTTTTTTTTTTTTTTTTTTTTTTTTTTTTTTTTTTTTTTTTTTTTTTTTTTTTTTTTTTTTTTTTTTTTTTTTTTTTTTTTTTTATAGGAAATTTGTATTTTTGTATTTGATTTTCTCTTTTCAAATTTTGTATTTTGTTTTCTGGAATGTGTCAAGAATTCCTTCAAAGGTAAAATGAATTAAGGTTCAAGATTTAACATACCAAGCTTGGAGATAAGAAAGTTAAACCTCTTTTCATCCAATGGTTTTGTGAACAAATCTGCAAGTTGATAGTCAGTTCCCACAAAGTAGAGCTCGATGTCACCTTTCTCAATATGATCTTTGAGAAAATGATATCTAACATCAATATGCTTTGATCGAGAGTGGTTTACTGAGTTGACTGCAATAGCAATGGCACTCTGAGAATCACAATAGATAGGGATATGATCATATTTCAGACCATAATCAGTTGGTTGTGTCTTCATCCATAAAACTTGAGCACAACAACTAGCCGCAGCCACATATTCAGCTTCAGCCGTTGATAGTGACACACAATTCTGTTTCTTGGAAGACCAACTCACAATTTTATCACCTAAAAATTGTAAAGTACCGGAAGTGCTCTTGCGATCAAGCTTACAACCAGCATGATCTGCATCTGAATATGCAGTTAGATTGAATCCAGTATCCCTTGGATACCAGAGACCTAAATTGGGTGTACCCTTCAGATAACGAAAAATTCGTTTCACAGCTTGATAATGTAAATCAGTTGGAGCAGCTTGATACCTAGCACACATACATGTTGCAAACATTATATCTGGGCGAGATGTTGTTAGATACAACAACGAACCAATCATACTTCGATATCTCTTTTGGTCAAATGGTTTCCCATTTTTATCAGCATTTATGTTTGTTCGAGCAGCCATTGGGGTAGAAATTGAAGAACATGAAGTCATATCAAACTTTTTCAACATATCATTTATGTATTTACCTTGTGATATAAAAATACCAGTTGGTAATTGTTTGATTTGAAGACCCAAAAAGTAATTCATTTCCCCAATCATGCTCATCTCAAAATGATTAACCATAAGAGATGAAAAGTTTCGGCAAAATGTTTGACTGGTCGACCCAAAGATAATGTCATCAACATATATTTGAACAAGTAGAACATGCTTACCTTGTTTGTGAATGAACAAGGTAGGGTCAATTTTGCCTTTGGTAAAGCCACCTCTTAGTAAGAAAGTAGTTAAAGAATCATACCATGCTCGGGGTGCTTGCTTAAGACCGTAGAGAGCCTTGTCTAACCTGTAGACATGGTTTGGCCTTTTAGGATCAACAAAACCTTCTGGTTGTTCAACGTAAACTTCTTCTTTGAGGTCACCATTCAAGAAAGCAGTCTTCACATCCATTTGAAACACAGTAAAGTTTCAGAATGCGGCATAAGCTAAGAATATTCGAATGGCCTCCATTCTTGCAACTGGAGCAAAAGTTTCGTCGAAGTCAACACCAGGTTGTTGGCAATAACCCTTTGCAACAAGTCGAGCTTTATTCCTTACTACCACTCCATTCTCATCCTTTTTGTTTTTGAATATCCACTTTGTTCCAATTGGATCATCTTTTCTTGGATTTGGAACTAATCTCCATACCTTCAGTCTTTCAAATTGTGCGAGTTCATCTTGCATTGCCTTAACCCACTCTGGATCACGAAGAGCTTCAGAGACTGTTTTGGGTTCGATATTGCTAAGAGAAAGTGCAACAAGACACTCATTTACTGAAGTACGAGTAGTTACTCCTGCTTGTGGATCTCCAATTATTTGATCAGTAGGATGGTATTTCTGCATACGTGTCCACTTGTGAGCATGAGGAAGAGGATCTTGTTGTTGAAGATCAACATCACCATCATTAAAACTTGAGTTTTGTTGAGAGATGGAATCATAACTTGGTAGAACTCTTTCCTCATAAGCTGGATGATCAAAGTCAAGTGGCGCATACACATTTGGAGTGTTCAAAGGATTTGTTGTCTGAGTAATGTGAGAAGGTTGTTCTTGAACATTCACTTGAGAAGAATTATCAGGAGAGGATGGTGGAGAAAAATCATCAGAAGAGGATTGCTCTGAAGGACTTGATGACGATTCATGAATGTTGTCAGGAACTGGATCGTTGTTATGAAGAGGTTCATTGTTTTGAATTGGTTCAACGATGACTTGAGGTTCTTGATCATGAATCGGTTTTGAATGATAGAATTCTTCAAAAAGAATATCTAATTCATCACTCGTTGGAGTTGGAAACTTCTTGAATTTAGAAGCTAAGGTAGAAGTCCTTGTAGAAGTACTTGAAGCACTTGGATCATTACTTGTTGGTAGCAAACTTTCTTGCTCAAAGATCATGCCTGACATCTCATCAAACCAAACATTCATTGTTTCTTGAATTGTGTTTGTTCGGCGATTGTAGATTCGGTAGGCAATTGATGTTTTGGAATAACCAACAAAATATCCTTCATCACCTTTCTTCTCGAACTTTCCAAGATTCTCCCGATCATTCAAAGTGTAACAAACACACCCAAATATATGAAAGTAGTTGATGTTGGGTTTGCGTTTGTTAACAACCTCATAAGGAGTCTTTTCGAAACGCTGATTGATAATGGACCGATTCTGAGTGTGACAAGCAGTGTCAACAGCTTCAGCCCACATATTGGATGGCAATTTGGAATAAGCAAGCATTGTCCTTGCTGCTTCCACTAGCGTTCGATTTCTCCTTTCTACAACACCATTTTATTGAGGGGTGCGAACTGCTGAGAATTGATGAGTAATACCTTTGGATTTGTAGAATTCATCAAAAACAGCATTCTTGAACTCAGTACCGTTATCCGAACGGATGTAACGAACTGGAAGTTGAAGATTTACTTGAGTAGTAGTGATGAAATCAATCAATATCTGTGTTGTTTCATCTTTGGATGCAAGGAACTTGACCCAAGTATATCTTGAATAATCATCAACAATAACCAAGATGTATTTCTTCCCATTTCGGCTTTGTACTTTCATCGGCCCACAAAGATCCATGTGAAGCAAATGAAGAGGTGCTAAAGAATTGGAGATTTCTTCGGTTTATGAGAAGCTCTCTTAATCTTCCCAACAGCACAAGAAGGACAAACATGCTCACTTTCATACTTATAGTCAGGCAAGCCTTCAACAAGATGCTTGTTGACCAAAGTATTGATGGTTTGAAAATTTAGTGAGAAAGCCTTCTATGCCATAACCAAGAATTCTTTGAAGTAGCCTTTGAAATGAGACAAATATTATCGGTTGGTTGGTTATCATCGAGATTGACGGTAAAAAGATTATCGTCACGATCACCGCAAAGAATATCAACTCCATCTAGAGTTTGGACTTTCGAAAAAGAACTTGAAGATTGTTGTCACAGAATTGTCCAACACTGAACAAGTTATGACTTAATCCTTCAACATAATGAACTTTCTTGATGACTCCATTTCGTTCAATGTCCCCATAACCTAAGATAGGAGCGAAATTGTTGTTTCCAAAGCGAACTGTTCCCATGAATCGTTCAACAAAATTCTTGAGCAAATCTTTATTCCCAGTCATGTACTTTGAACACCCGGAATCGAGTATCCAAACACAGATGGTTATTTCCTGCAATCAAAGAAATTTAACCGATTTTAGGTACCCACTTGAAGACGGGTCCTTTATGGTTAGTTAAAACAGGCAGGGTATATAACTTAGGAAATGCTTTCAAACATGCTTTTGAATCAACATAAGAATTAACAAGCACATCATCAATAAGCACATTTGGATAAAAGGTATGAACATTCACACAAGAATTAAAAGTAACATGTCTACAAGCATTCACATCAACCACACAAGAATTAAAATTGTTTACAAGCTCACAAGGCCTTGCCTTGGCACATTCAACATTATTTAACAAAGATGAATTGTTTTGATTAACAGGAACACCTTTCCTCCTATTAACAGCCTTTCCCCTCCTTCTTTTCTTCTTTTTCTCAACATCCTTTTGATTACTAGTGATCTTAGGTACTAAAGTCTTAGCAACCCATTTAGCATCACTATTTAAGCTCTTTCCACCTGTTGAATTGAAACTAAGAAGATTAGAACGAGGGGTTTTAAACACTTTCATCTTTTTGGAATCTTTTGGAGGTGAGGAAACTTCTTGCTTCTTTGGTTTATCATGTGAGAACCATCCATATCTATCCCTATATCTAGTTGTACCATTAGATGCATCCTTAGTTAGCAAATTTGAGCTAGACTTAGACACCTTAGGTAAAGAACTAGATTTAGAGCTAGATGAAGAAGCATCAGGATAGTCTTTTGGAAGTTTCACTTTGGTGTACTTTGATCTGTGTGGGGTCTCAGCTTGTTCCTTTTTGACATGTTTCACGGGAAAAGTATCTAACTCAATGGTCTTTGGTTTAATCTTCTTGACGAGTTTGGACTCAACTCGTTTCTTTGAGTAATATGAAGTTGGAGCTTTGGACAATGGATTTTGAGATTCCACTTTTGTTTCAGCTTTGATTTTGGTAGATTCAATCTTTTTCTCAGTTTCAGAATCAAAAACATATTCTCCCTCCATGAATTTATCAAAATCATCTTTTGTGAAAGCTTTTGAAAAAGAAAATTTCAATGGAGATTGATTAGTTTCAAATTCATTTGAAAGTTTTGAAAAAGAAAATTTCAATGGAGATTGATTAGTTTCAAATTCATTTGAAAGTTTTGAAACATCAGGAATCTTGGTGTCCAACTTCACATCATGGGTAGTCTCAGAAATTTGGTCAACTTGAACTAACACATCTTTGGTCTCACAAGAAAATTGAGTAGAAGTATCAACACCTATACTAGCACTAGGCTTAGGGTGAACAACTAACTCATCAATAGTGTTGCATGTGAAAAACCTATAGAAGTACCATATCAAAACTAAACTATGTGCAAGTTCTTCATCAGATAAATCAGATTGCACATAATCATCAGCTATAAATGTAGCAGTATTTTGACAAGTACATTCAAGAGAATCAGTCAAGGTCTGAGTAGAGGTATTGGTAGATGAATCACAAGTAGTTTGAGTTGAATGGTCTACTAAAGCATTTAGGTCAGTTTGAGTAGAAACATTCTCACAAACTTTCTTAGTATCAACAACAATACATTTATCCTCTGAATTCGGACTTTGAGACTTGAGGTGATTAATAACTTTTTGTTGAGATTCCACCTTTTGTTGTAAACCTTCTATTTGTTTTTCCAAAAATGTGGTTGGAATATAAATTTGAGTTGGTTTAGGTGGAATACCGACAGATTCTTGGTTTTGAAAATTTGATGCAATTTCTTCCAGTTTGAAAATTGAAGACTCTTTAGTTTTGTATAAATCATTTATTGCATCATAATTAACCGAAAATTCATGTTTTGATATTCTCTCAACTTCATCAGTCTCAAATTCGTTATCCAATGGACGAATAAATTGTTGTATCATACCAAGTCGAAGAAATTTTTCATCATACAAGGGTTCAATTTCCTCTTTGGCTTTTTGTAATGGTGTGATATTCTCAAATCCCAACCCGTTAAGAAGATCCTGTTTGTCAATTTTTGACTTGTTGAGATAGGCGGTGAAATCCAAGAGAGGATTTTGTTCAACTTTGTATAACTTTTCTTGATAGAAAAGTATATTCTTTTTAAATTCCTCAGCTTGTTTCTCAAGATTCTCAATCTCAACATCTTTTAGAAAACAATTATGATTTAAATCAGAAATCTTCCTTTCGAGTTCAACATTGTTTGGTTTAGCTTCTTGGAGCTTTTTATTTAGAATATCAACATCCATTTGTCTAGCATTCGCCCGAAGCCATTCATTGGTCTTTTGAGTTTCAAGATCTCGATTGGCCTTTTCAAGATCTTGAATGGTCTTTTCAAGATTGTGACATTTTTGTAATAACTTAGAATCAGGAGAGGCATTCAACTCACATTCTTTAACCAACATCTCATCTTTATATTCTTGAAAATTTTGTTTAATAGCATCATGTTCAAAAAGCAATTTTGAATGTTCTTCAAAGAGTTTTGAAAATTCGCTTTTAGAAAATGAAATACTATTTTTCAAATTTTTGTTTGTGTTGGCTAAAGATTTGATATGAGTTGTTAAGTTAGTCAAAGCTAATCTACATGACTCTTTGTCTTTAATCAATGAAAAAGTAGAGTCGAGTTTTACCTCATCATCTGGATATTCATCATCAGTGCTTTCAGCTTCAAAGACTTTGTCCTTAGCCAACCTCGCCATAAAGCAAACATTCGCAGAGAGATCTTCATTCTCATCATCAGAGAGCAATAGCCATTTGTCATCTTCAGCTAGCAATGCATGTCCTGCTTCAACTTGTTTGGCTAACAGCATCTTCTGCTTGTAATACTCATAGTTCCGCTTTCGAGGTTGCTTGCAATCAACAGCAAAATGTCCAGGAACACCACAATTGTAGCACTTTTTGTCTGATGCCTTACCCTTCTCAACAACTTGTTTCTCATAAGCTTCCTTCTTTTCACCATGCTTTGATCCACTTGCTTCACCATGCTCATTATTCTTCGGATGATAGTGTTCCTTCTTGGGAAATGCACTTGTAGAAGAAGTGCGGAGATTGTTGTTTGTTGGCCTCGCTTTGTAAAACTTTCTCTTGAAATGTTTTGTAACTGCGGCAAGAGCTTGATATAGTTCATCTGAAACACCATCTCTTGTAGAGAGATCGTCCTAGTGAGATCGTCCTAGGTGAGATCGTCCTAGGTGAGATCGTCCTAGGTGAGATCGTCCTAAGTGAGATCGTCCTAGGAGATCGTCCTAGTGAGATCGTCCTAGGTGAGATCGTCCTAGGTGAGATCGTCCTGGTGAGATCGTCCTAGGTGAGATCGTCCTAAGTGAGATCGTCTTAGTGAGATCGTTTTAGATGAGATCGTCCTAAGTGAGATCGTCCTAGATGAGATCGTCCTAAGTGAGATCGTCTTAGATGAGATCGTCCTAAGTGAGATCGTTCTAGATGAGATCGTCCTAAGTGAGATCGTCCTAGGTGAGATCGTCCTAAGTGAGATCGTCCTAAGTGAGATCGTCCTAGTGAGATCGTCCTAGTGAGATCGTCCTAGTGAGATCGTCCTAGTGAGATCGTCTAGTGAGATCGTCCTAGTGAGATCGTCTAGGAGATCGTCCTAAGTGAGATCGTCCTAGGTGAGATCGTCCTAAGTGAGATCGTCCTAAGTGAGATCGTCCTAGTGAGATCGTCCTAGTGAGATCGTCCTAGTGAGATCGTCCTGGGTGAGATCGTCTAGTGAGATCGTCCTAAGTGAGATCGTCCTAGGTGAGATCGTCCTAAGTGAGATCGTCCTAAGTGAGATCGTCCTGGTGAGAATATCGTCCTGGGTGAGATCGTTCTAGGTGAGATCGTCCTAAGTGAGATCGTCCTAGGTGAGATCGTCCTAGGTGAGATCGTCCTAAGTGAGATCGTCCTAGGTGAGATCGTCCTAAGTGAGATCGTCCTAAGTGAGATCGTCCTAGGTGAGATCGTCCTAAGTGAGATCGTCCTAGTGAGATCGTCTTAGTGAGATCGTCCTAGATGAGATCGTCCTAAGTGAGATCGTCCTAGATGAGATCGTCCTAAGTGAGATCGTCCTAGGTGAGATCGTCCTAAGTGAGATCGTCCTAGGTGAGATCGTCCTAAGTGAGATCGTCCTAGTGAGATCGTCCTAGGTGAGATCGTCCTAAGTGAGATCGTCCTAGGTGAGATCGTCCTAAGTGAGATCGTCCTAGATGAGATCGTCCTAGTGAGATCGTCCTAGTGAGATCGTCCTAGGTGAGATCGTCCTAGGTGAGATCGTCCTAAGTGAGATCGTCTAGGTGAGATCGTCCTAAGGAGATCGTCCTAGGTGAGATCGTCCTAAGTGAGATCGTCCTAGTGAGATCGTCCTAGGTGAGATCGTCCTAAGTGAGATCGTCCTAGGTGAGATCGTCCTGGTGAGATCGTCCTAGGTGAGATCGTCCTAAGTGAGATCGTCCTAGGTGAGATCGTCCTAGGAGATCGTCCTAAGGAGATCGTCCTAGGTGAGATCGTCCTAAGTGAGATCGTCCTAAGTGAGATCGTCCTAGTGAGATCGTCCTAGTGAGATCGTCCTAAGTGAGATCGTCCTAGTGAGATCGTCCTAGTGAGATCGTCCTAGTGAGATCGTCCTAAGTGAGATCGTCCTAGATGAGATCGTCCTAAGTGAGATCGTCTTAGATGAGATCGTCCTAAGTGAGATCGTTCTAGGTGAGATCGTCCTAAGTGAGATCGTCCTAGGTGAGATCGTCCTAGGTGAGATCGTCCTAAGTGAGATCGTCCTAGGTGAGATCGTCCTGTGAGATCGTCCTAGTGAGATCGTCCTAGTGAGATCGTCCTAAGTGAGATCGTCCTAGGTGAGATCGTCCTAGGTGAGATCGTCCTGGGTGAGATCGTCCTAGGTGAGATCGTCCTAGGTGAGATCGTCCTAGGTGAGATCGTCCTAAGTGAGATCGTTCTAGGTGAGATCGTCCTAAGTGAGATCGTCCTAGGTGAGATCGTCCTAGGTGAGATCGTCCTAAGTGAGATCGTCCTAGGTGAGATCGTCCTAGGTGAGATCGTCCTAAGTGAGATCGTCCTAGGTGAGATCGTCCTAGGAGAGCGTCCTAGGTGAGATCGTCCTAAGTGAGATCGTCCTAGGTGAGATCGTCCTAAGTGAGATCGTCCTAGTGAGATCGTCCTGGGTGAGATCGTTCTAGGTGAGATCGTCCTAAGTGAGATCGTCCTAGGTGAGATCGTCCTAGGTGAGATCGTCCTAAGTGAGATCGTCCTAGGTGAGATCGTCCTGGTGAGATCGTCCTAGGTGAGATCGTCCTAAGTGAGATCGTCCTAGTGAGATCGTCCTAAGTGAGATCGTCTTAGATGAGATCGTCCTAAGTGAGATCGTTCTAGATGAGATCGTCCTAAGTGAGATCGTCCTAGGTGAGATCGTCCTGGTGAGATCGTCCTAGGTGAGATCGTCCTAAGTGAGATCGTCCTAGTGAGATCGTCCTAGGTGAGATCGTCCTGGGAGATCGTTCTAGGTGAGATCGTCCTAGGTGAGATCGTCCTGGGTGAGATCGTCCTAGGTGAGATCGTCCTAAGTGAGATCGTCCTAGGTGAGATCGTCCTGGTGAGATCGTCCTAGGTGAGATCGTCCTAAGTGAGATCGTCCTAGGTGAGATCGTCCTAGTGAGATCGTCCTGGTGAGATCGTCCTAGGTGAGATCGTCCTAAGTGAGATCGTCCTAAGTGAGATCGTCCTAGGTGAGATCGTCCTAGTGAGATCGTCCTAGTGAGATCGTCCTAGTGAGATCGTCCTAGGTGAGATCGTCCTAGGTGAGATCGTCCTAAGTGAGATCGTCCTAAGTGAGATCGTCCTAGGTGAGATCGTCCTAGTGAGATCGTCCTAAGTGAGATCGTCCTAGGTGAGATCGTCCTAGTGAGATCGTCCTAGTGAGATCGTCCTAAGTGAGATCGTCTTAGATGAGATCGTCCTAAGTGAGATCGTTCTAGATGAGATCGTCCTAAGTGAGATCGTCTTAGATGAGATCGTCCTAAGTGAGATCGTTCTAGATGAGATCGTCCTAAGTGAGATCGTCCTAGGTGAGATCGTCCTAAGTGAGATCGTCCTAAGTGAGATCGTCCTAGTGAGATCGTCCTAGGGTGAGATCGTCCTAGTGAGATCGTCCTAAGTGAGATCGTCCTAGGTGAGATCGTCCTAAGTGAGATCGTCCTAAGTGAGATCGTCCTGGGTGAGATCGTTCTAGGTGAGATCGTCCTAAGTGAGATCGTCCTAGGTGAGATCGTCCTAGGTGAGATCGTCCTAGTGAGATCGTTCTAGGTGAGATCGTCCTAAGTGAGATCGTCCTAGGTGAGATCGTCCTAGGTGAGATCGTCCTAAGTGAGATCGTCCTAGGTGAGATCGTCCTGGGTGAGATCGTCCTAGGAGATCGTCCTAAGTGAGATCGTCCTAGGTGAGATCGTCCTAAGTGAGATCGTCCTAAGTGAGATCGTCCTAGTGAGATCGTCCTAGTGAGATCGTCTAGTGAGATCGTCTTAATTGAGATCGTTTTAGATGAGATCGTCCTAAGTGAGATCGTTCTAGGTGAGATCGTCCTAAGTGAGATCGTCCTAGGTGAGATCGTCCTAGGTGAGATCGTCCTAGGTGAGATCGTCCTAGGTGAGATCGTCCTAAGTGAGATCGTCCTAGGTGAGATCGTCCTGGGATTTTTGGTGAAATTTAGTTAAGTATGAAATGAAACGATCTTGAAATGAAATGATCTTGGAATGAAACGATTTTGAAGTGAAATTATCTTGGAATGAAATGATTTTGGAATGAAACGATTCAAAAGAACTGGGACGATCTTGGTGAAGATCGTCTTAAGTTCAGTAGAAATGGGACGATCTTGGTGAAGATCGTCTTAAGTTCAGTAGAAATGGGACGATCTTGGTGAAGATCGTCTTAAGTTCAGTAGAAATGGGACGATCTTGGTGAAGATCGTCTTAAGTTCAGTAGAAATGGGACGATCTTGGTGAAGATCGTCTTAAGTTCAGTAGAAATGGGACGGTCTTGGTGAAGATCGTCTTAAGTTTAGTAGAAATGGGACGATCTTGGTGAAGATCGTCTTAAATTCAGTAGAAATGGGACGATCTTGGTGAAGATCGTCTTAAGTTCAGTAGAAATGGGACGGTCTTGGTGAAGATCGTCTTAAGTTTAGTAGAAATGAGACGATCTTGTGAAGATCGTCCTAGCCAAAGTCGTCCTGAGGTCATCTTCTTCATCAACAACACAGTTTTAACCACAAACTCCATTAACGACTTCAAAAAGCTTTAATATCTTTTGAATTACTGGGAGTTAGAACTTGAAATCACTTGCAAACTGATTGTTTTCACCTCCGCAACAAATCTATGAACAAAATTTAACACAAAACACAACAGATTCAAATCCCAAAAAATCGCGCCAAAATCCAAAAATTCAAACTCGAGATTTAGATCGAATTGGAACTTGAAACTTGACAGGATTATGTTTTTAACTACCACGAATCTATTGGTGAACAAATAACTGTGATTTTATGTGATTTGAGAGGTGAATTTTGATGAAACAGTAGATGAAAAAGACGAACAAAAATTGTAAATATTTTTGATTTTTGATGAATTTGTGACTGAATTCAGTTATGGATCTTCATCATAATGATGTTTTGCTCTGATACCACATGTTATAACACGATTTCTATCACCGAATTCACGTCATCAATGGCGGTTTTGGATAGTGTGTGTTCTTGGTGTTTGTGTGTGTTTTGAGAGAGAAAGTGTATGTGAAATTGGCTGATTGGAATTAATGAGAGTGTTGGTTGTTGTTAAAGTTATGATCTCTAAGGTGTGAGGGGGTATTTATAGGCTAACTATACAATTATGCTAATTATCACAATTAGCCCCTCAACCTTAGTGATCATTTACCTATGACTTAACAACAAGAAAGTCCTCTAATCTAAATTACAATTTATCACTATTTTTGGATTTCTAACAAAGATCCCTACTATTTCGCATAGTTAGTTAGCATCTAGGTCTATATAAATGAATGAGGTTGATCGACATAGGATATACATTATTCACTAGCAATATCTCTGAACACTTGTATTCACACACTACTCTCTACACTCTCATCTTTATTCTCACACTTAGCAATAATCGATCAACCGAATTCCACCATTGTAATCATTTTAAACAATAATTAAGAAGAGAACAAAGGCAGGGACGATTGCTTCCTCCCGGGGTTTTTATGCCGGCGATCCATAAGGATTAAGGGCTTTTCCTCGATAACAAATCTTGGTGTTCTTGTTCCCTTATCTTTACTTTTATCTTGTTAATTATTAGATCTTTATTATAATTAGCATTACTTTTTGTTCTTTACATTATTTCGATACGTTTAAGTTCTTCATTTACGATTATATTTACCCTTTAATTCCTTGTTTAGTCGACATAATTCTTTATCAAACTCCACACCCCCCCCCCCCCCCCCCCCCCCCCCAAACAAAAAAACTCCTTTAATTCCTTGTTTGGTCGACATTTTATTTAACACGCATCTTTGAAACTCATTATTTACAAGCCCTTAACCTCACGAACGAAAGTTTGGTTACATAATTGATCTAAGTCTTCAAGGTTGATTATCTTGGGTAATTTTTGACCAAAACAAATTAGAGCTTAGACTGAAACTGAATGCGATTATGTTTGTCATAGCACATTTAACCGGACTTTAATATGCCTAGCAATTAGAGCTATCTAGTCATTAGTATAGGTGTATTAATTGGACTTAATTATATACGTGCTTGTGTAGGAACTAGTTTAGACGTATGGTTCGCCTTAATTCTTACACTGTTGATTGTAAACTAGTTGCATGCGGAGTAAGTGTATGAGTCATCTGGGGTCTCTGATAATGTCTATTGCATGAATAATGTAGTAATCTTAAGAAAGGCAATCAGTAGATTAATTAAAAAGAGTTCAAAGAACTAATAACGAGTAAAATCTATACGCATCAAGTTATGTCGCTTTGCGCGTGGGGAACCACCGACCTGTCACCGCTGTCTTGATGTAAGGTATAAACTCTAACCATTAGTTGAGTTATGTCGCTCTGCGAGTGGGGAACACCGACCTGTCACCGCTGTCTCAACTATTAAAGATTAACTGCTTTAGTGTTTAGCTAGTGAGCATGACTGTAGTGTGAGAGTATGTCTAAGTAGTGACTCACAAGTACACAAACGATGAAATATAATGCCTTGCTAGTAGCTAGTAGATCTGATTGCTATACAAACTTTAATTAAGTGCTTAACTAGTCAGCAGAAGGAAGTAAGATTGAGCTGTAAGACATGTGGAATTATAGAACGGTTTTAGAGGTATTAACACAAATATAAGGTTAACTTTTAGTTTTGATTGACTGATTATCTTGCCTCTAGCTATAGCTTACTGATTTTGTCTAAAGCTTTCTCAAATCATTTTGCATGACTAATCTTTCAAATGTTTAATAAAGTAGAATAACTTGAACACTTAAGTTGTCCGCTCATCATTGATTTATTTTTTTGGACTATTTGCTTGAGGACAAGCAAAGACTTAAGTGTGGGGGTATATGATGAGCGTTCATTTTGTGATAAAAACCCCTATCGAAAGGCTTCATTTCAATGTCTTAAATGAGTTAATATTCTGGAACTATCGGTACTTAATGGATTCTATGTTTACGTAGGTTCACGGAAGATGCGAGTGAGGGTAAATGGCATCAAGTGACTCAAGATGAAGTCCTATGAAGTTACAAGACACAAGGAGGTGATTCGGGAGCCGAACGAAGCGAAACGAGAAGCAGCAGGAGCTGCCAGCGCCGCTGGCACATGCCCAGCGCCGCTAGAGCCCATCCAGCGCCGCTGGGAACAGTTCAGCAAACCACTATTTAAGCCAAAGCAGCCCTCAAAACCCTAAGAGAGAGCCGATTCAGCAGCCCTAGCCGCCCACATCAAACCCTAGGTCGACTTTGCAGATTCCAAGGAGGTTTTGGAGCTTCTAACACCTTCCAATCTTCATCCTCAACCTAGATCTACTCTTTTATTTTACTTTCAGTTGGTAAACAATGTCTTTCATCTTTTCAGACTTTTTTATTCCTTTAATAATGGTAGGCTAGTAGGCTGAATACTTGTTTGGATCGATGTGATCATGTAGACGTTTAATATTTTACTTTATCTGTTGGAGTGTGTTTTACTGTTTATCGTGATCCATGTTTTACTAGTTCTTCATATTATTATCGGTTCTATATCCGAATATATTAGTTTAATTTTGATGGTTGTCTATGATCATACACTAGGACTAATATGCTAGGATGGAAAACACTAGTCGGTCTATAACTAGATGTAAAAGGTGATTCACTTATAACTGAGGGATCCAGAACCATAGTAATTAGGATGAATAGAACATGATGCTTAACAATGTCAGACGCGATCCAGTGACATGGAAACGTGCATTGTGGTCACCGGAGGAATTATTATCTGGCCATGGCTTAAGAGCCGGGTATTAGTAACACAAACTTTAGGTCATTAATGCTTAAATAATGAATCTATCTGTAACACCCCAAGTATTTTAAGGTAATAAATTAACCCTTTTTATAGTTTTGACATTAAAATAAGTTCCTAGTATTTTATTTTTGGTTATGGGGTTAATTTAGTTGGAACTTTAACGAATAGCGGGTATATTTTCCCTCAAAAAAAAAAATCCAGGAGCAAATTACGGCTCATTTTTACGGCTAGTTATAATTTAAGCCATAATTTTACGGCTAGGTTTTTACGGTCAGTTAATTAAGCCGTAAATTTACGGCTCTCGACCATTTTACGGCCAGTACAAAAAAAAATTCTATCTTTTGGTCGAGTCGAGTCTGGTCGTTTCAAGTGGTATCAGAGCCGAGGTTTAAGGGATTTAGGTATTCCCTTTTAGTGAATGCCTAGACTTAAACCTTAGACATGACTTGACCTTAGGTGTTCGATAATTTTATATGGGACCCGAAAGAGTGTTTGATGGAGTGTTAGCTTATAAACTTGTTAGTATTAAAGCACAATAAGGCCGGCATTATTGTGGTTGAAGTACTAACATCTTTATAATCTAACCGCATCAAACTTTGGAACGGTCTAGTATAAAGTTGTAGGTTTTGACTCATAGATCTTAAGGTAGAGATAGGTTATGTATTTGAATCTTTTCATCTACTTCTTATAGTATGGATGAGCAACACAACATTGATGAAGTTGAGAATAGTCGAAGGAATGAAGAAGAACCAATATTTCCCGAGGGTAGTATGGACATATCGGACCAAATAGGAAGAGCTCTTGAGAAATACTCCACGGTTCTACTCAAGAAACTTAATGATACGTTGGAAGGAGCTATGAATAATCACATAGCTCAAATGATCAGGGAAGAAGTGGCCATAAATGTACAAAGAGAATTCGAGAAGAGAGATGGTAAGGGCAAGGACAAGAAGGATGATGAAGAAAGGGATGTTGAGGTGTTAGGAGAGAAGCCACTTAAGAAAAAGTTTTCATACAAAGACTTTGATATTTGTCATCCTCCCGTGTATGATGGTAACCGTGACCCCATTGTTTGCACAAGATGGGTCTCGGAAATTGAAGGGGCATTTCGCACTAGTCAATGCCCTCAAGACCTCAAGGTTGTGTTTGCGGTTAGTATGCTTAGGGACCGAGCCAAAAGATGGTGGGACGGTTTGTTAACGATAAAAGGTGAAGCTACTTTGGCACATGTAGAATGACCCGAGTTCAAAACCATGTTCTACAAAGAATTTAGGTCGGAAGCGGAGGTGACAAAGTTAAGGAGTGAATTCCTTAATGATTCTCAAGGAACTCTAAGCTTGACGGAATTTCGTGCCCAATTCCTTGATAAGGCACAATTTTGTCCGGAATTCCTTGAGAATGATCAATTGTTGAAGGAACAATTCTACTTGAAGTTGAGGAAGAATTTGAGGGAAAAGATAAGTTTACGCCAAATGGAATCCTTTTCCATGTTGGTGTATGTGGCCCGGTATTATGAATCGAGCAATCAAGGGTTGATGAGAGTGAATTGAAAAGAAAGTATGATGGAGATAATTCTCCAAACAAAAGATTCAAACAAGATGGTGGCTCTAGTAGTAACTCCGCAAGAAGAAATGTTCCATTTTGCAAGAATTGTAGAAGAAGTCATACCGGCCCTTGTAGATCAACGGATAAGGGATGCTATAATTGTGGGAAACCGGGTCATATGAGCCGGGATTGTAAGTCAAAACGCCACAAACCCATATGTGCTTCAAGTGTTTTGAGGAGGGACACATGAGGAGTTCATGTCCTAAGTTGACTGAAGTGGAAAGACAAGAAGAAAAGAGGAAAGAAGCGGAAAGGAAAAATGCTCAAACTCATGGAAACCAAAGGGGAAGGTCCTTTCAACTCACGGTGGAGCAAGCTAAGAATGACAATGATGTTGTGACAGGTACATTTCTAGTACATGGTATCCCTATGCGAACTTTATTTGATTCTGGAGCTAATAGATCTTTTGTTGCTACTAGAATTACATATGCTATTCCTCGTTCTAAATCTAAACTAGATACTCCTTTACAAGTTGAAGTAGGAAATGGTAAAATTGAGTTGGTCGATGATGTGTTTTGTGGTTGTGAGATAAAAATTGACTTGGATACTTTTCACGCCAATTTGATTCCTTTTCCTTTGGGTGAGTTTGACATTATTTTAGGAATGGATTGGTTAAGTGCTCATAACGCTAACATCGTGTGTGATGAAAAGGCTATTCGGTTGAAGACTTCTAAGGGTGAGGAGTTGGTTGTGTATGGTGATAGAAAAGAGCGTCCAATATCCGTTTGTACTTTTGCTCGTGCCCAACGTTATTTGACTCATGGATGTCAAGCCTATCTTGCTCACATCGTTGATGTTGAGAAGAAATCGTTATCTATTGAAGATATTCCTATCGTTCGTGAATTTGCCGTTGTCTTTCCCGAAGACTTGCCGGGTATTCCTACCGAACGGCAAGTTGAGTTTTCTATTGATCTTATCCCGGGGGCTACCCCCATTGCTAAAGCTCCTTACCATTTAGCTCCAACAGAAATGCAAGAGAGGATGAAACAACTCCAAGAATTACTTGAAAAAGGGTTCATTCGCCCTAGTAATTCTCCTTGGGGTGCACCGGTTCTCTTTGTTAAGAAGAAAGATGGAAGCATGCGCATGTGTATCGATTATCGGGAACTTAACAAAGTAACTATCAAGAATAAATACCCGTTACCTAGAATCGATGATCTATTTGATCAACTTCAAGGAGCTTCGTATTTTTCCAAGATAGATCTTCGTTCAGGTTATCATCAACTCAAGGTGCGTGATGAAGATATTCCTAAAACCGCATTCCGTACTCGCTATGGTCATTTTGAATTTGTTGTTATGCCCTTTGGTCTTACAAATGCTCCCGCGGCTTTCATGGATCTCATGAACCGTGTTTGCCGTCCCATGCTTGATAAATCCGTAATTGTTTTCATTGACGATATTCTTATCTATTCTAAAAGTTCATCCGATCATGAAGTACATTTACGTGAAGTATTGGAGACCTTGCGCAAGGAGAAGCTTTATGCCAAATTTATGAAATGTGAATTTTGGCTAAGAGAGGTACAATTTCTTGGTCATGTTGTTAACAATGAAGGAATCAAGGTAGATCCGGCCAAGATAAGCGCAGTGATGAAATGGGAACAACCAAAGAACCCATCGGAAATTAGAAGTTTTCTTGGTCTAGCGGGCTATTATCGTCGTTTTATTCAAGATTTCTCCAAAATAGCCTCACCATTGACCAAGTTGACTCGGAAAAACATCAAGTTTGAATGGGGAAATGAACAAGAAATCGCTTTTCAACAATTAAGAGAGAAGTTGAGCCAAGCCCCGGTGCTTTTTTACCAGATGGTTTGGAGGATATGAAGGTGTATTGTGATGCATCATCTAGCGGACTCGGTTGTGTTTTGATACAAAGAGGAAAAGTCATTGCCTATGCCTCAAGGCAATTGAAGGAACATGAGAAGCGTTATCCTACCCATGATTTGGAGTTGGCGGCGGTTGTTTTTGCTTTAAAGATTTGGCGCCATTATCTTTATGGAGTCAAATTTACTATCTATTTTGATCATAAAAGTCTCAAGTACTTCTTTGAGCAACGAGATCTCAACAATCGCCAACGAAGATGGCTTGATCTTTTAAAAGACTACGATTGTGAAATTTTGTATCATCCCGGGAAAGCTAATGTGGTAGCGGATCGCTTTAAGCCGGAAGACTTCTCCTCAATCTATTATTGTCTCTCCGTTATGGGTGTTAATCACCAATGACTTTATGGAGCAAATAAAAGCGGCTCAAGAAAGGGCTTTGCAACGAGATCCTAAAAAGGAGAGAATTCAAGGACAAATCCAATATTTTTGTAAGGATTCATGTGGCCTTACCTTACGATTTGGAAGAGTTTGGATTCCATTTTATTGTGAGTTGAACCAAGTTTTACTTGATAAAGCTCACAAATCCAAATATTCCATTCACCCCGGTGCTACCAAGATGTATCATGACAGGTATAATTAGCCGTAAATTTACGGTCCATTTTTACGGCCAGTGTAAAAAAAAAAGAGAAATTTTGGAGTCTAGGCAAAGTGAATCTAACGAGAATCTGAGCCGTGATTAAGTTTCCAACAGTCTAGCAAGTAGGTAGAATGATATCTGGTCGTACCATGAGATCTGAGATGTCAAACAAGTATTTTAATTTAATTACTGTTATTTGCTTTTTCAAACTATTTTCAGACTAAGCCTTTCGCTGAATAAGCGGTTGCGGCTTCTATTTACTTTTCAGTATTTTAATTAGTTTAATAGGAAATCGTGACAACCCACAACCGCTAGAATTACACGTATTACTAGATTAGGTAAAGCAACGCGTCCCTGCGAACGATCCTGTACTTATAACTGTAACACCCCAAGCCGGAGCTCGAAATGTCACGGAAATCATACAGCACCCGGTGGAATTACAATAGAACAAACTAAATGCAATTAACGATTCGGTGAATCCAAAACATAGCAAAACAAGTAACAAAATACAACAGGAGCAAATAGCCATCAACGTTAACATAACACATCCAAAGATGGCAAACGATCCTAAGTATAATGCAAAAGGAGGGTCAATGAATCCTTGATCCATGAGGTCCAAGTCCGGGTTAGACAGCAAGCAAGCAACTAAACACCACGTCCGGGGAGAACCTGATTACCTGAAAAGTGTACTAAGCATAGTCAACACAAGGTTGGTGAGTTCGTAGTAATGGTTCGTAACGAACCAACAATAATAATCACAATATACAAGTAAAGGCTAGGCATGACTTACAGCGAGCCTCTAAGCAACACAATATCGTCCAACAACAGGATTTCACAAGACAAATAAGAGTGAAATGGGAATGCACGAATGATGTATGAATCAATGCAAGTGCCAAATGCATGAATAAGCCAACATGCCTATCCTATGCGTGAACGCAGTCACCAATGCAACGATACCCTTCTGTCATAACAATGAACAAGGCTGTATCTCAAAAACATCGAGATATATATGTCTATATACTCGGGGTCAGGAACTACATCCCTAACGGGTGCATACATCTATGCACCAGGATGTCGGCAATCCCCTGCCGAGGGCTCATCAACAATGTATGCAATGTTTACAATCAAATGTAAATGCATGCTCATGAACCAACAATCAATGTACAATGAACCTGTGCCACCAAACCAATATTCCTCAAACATAACTCAACAATCAAAATACGACAACCATAAGCCAACGATCAATAAACCAACAAGGTGAACCACTAGTCACAATATAAACCAACTATACGTACATATACTTCAGAGGATTCTACTTTCTTGAAGTCCCAGATGCTTATGTATAGGGTCACCCGCAGCCTTCCCACCACATCTAAAACCCAAAGGAAGGCATAACCGACTTCCATGTATGTACGTCTATCCTAATGTATAAGTAATACTTAACGAAAACACAACCCAAGTCAATCAAACGAAAGATACGTCACATCAATCCAACAATCAAGTCAAACAAACAATACATCAATAAATACAAGTAAACACGCCAGGTTTACACTTTTCAGCCCGAATCCCAAGCGGGTAGGGAGATACGAAACTCACCTTGATTGGTTATGAAAGATAAGATCGATATAAAGTTAGGTTATCTCCGAACGAAGTTCACCTCGCGTCCAACACCTAATTATGGATCATATACATTCTCATCAACACACATAAACACAATACGAAATTATTGAATAACGGCAAAACCCTAATTAGGGTTCCAAAGTGCTTTCCGACGTTAAATGACTTCTCCGACTCTTAAACGGTGTTATATAAGATAAGAAGTGAATTAGATTAAGACTCGGCGCGTAAAACGGTCTAGAAGGTCAAACTAGGTCAAACAAGGAACATTCCAGAAACAACTGCCGTAACTTACGGCCAACAGGGGCGTAAGTTACGGTGGTCAAAATACAACGGGCGTAAGGTACGGTCACGAAGGAGCGTAAGCTACGCTGGGCAAACTTGACTGGGCGTAAGGTACGGTGAATAGGGGCGTAACCTACGGTCCTCTAGAAAGTTCACTTTTGGCGTCTGGAGTGGCGTAAACAGAGGGATTTTTGGCGTAAGGTAAATCCTAGGCGTAAGCTACGGCCAACCTAGGCGTAACTTACGGCCAACAAAATAGACCTGGCGTAACCTACGCCTGGGAGGGGCGTAAGTTACGCCCAACACTGGGCAAGCCTAAGAACAGCAGCACCAGCAGCTGCAAGTCCGACCCAAAAACCCCCAAAAACAACCCAAAACGATTTGTAAGCGTTTGCAACATAATTTGAAGCATCAATAAGCATTGCTACACATAACCACACTTAACCCATACCATAAATCCGCCCATTAACATCAAAATCATGCCGAATCGTCCAACCCTAAATAAAACCCTAATTACCCAAAATCGCCATTCGACTCGATTCAAGACTTGCAACTGCACCAAATTAACTAGAAACAAGTAAATGAACATAAATAGAAGTAAATGGGATGATTTAGACTTACCAAAACTCTTTCTAGCGCTCAAATCCGAATTTAGGTCAAAATGGGTGAAATGTTAGAACTCGGCCTTTGATTCTTCAAAGATGGCGACAATGAGAAGATGATGATTACGATTCTTGTATTATAGCAATTCCAAAACACAATTTAGATGGAAGAAAATGAAAACTAGATGGGGGGTTTCTTTTACTAGAGAGAATAGAAGAGAAAGAGGGAGATGAGAGAAATGAGAAAAGGATAAGGGGGAAATGGGTCTTGGGGGGGGGCTGGTGGGTCATGGACTACCCACGGGCCGACCCGTTTCCCTTTCAACCACACTACCACCAGTTGCACAATTAAGTACCGACTACACATACGACGACCCGACTAATATGCCACATAGTCATAAAATCATAAATGGGTCCAAATACTTCATTCGATAAGTTGTTAGTCAAATTACACCAAAGTCAACGGGTCAAAATTCGCGGATGTTACATTATTCCCCCGTTAAAAGAATTTCGTCCCGAAATTCAACAAAACCCTAATTTACAAATAAATGCGGATACTTGGACTTCATATGGTCTTCTCTCTCCCAAGTGAACTCGGCTCCACGTCTAGCATTCCATCTTACCTTCACAATGGTGTAGCGCTTCTTCTTGAGCTTCTTTTCTTGACGGTCCATGATCTCTACCGGCTCTTCAACAAAGTTCAAGTTTGAATCAACCCTAATTTCGTCCATAGGCACATGATGTGTAGGATCCGCCAAACACTTGCGTAAGTTACAAATATGGAACACATCATGCACACCACTAAGCTCTTGAGGCAATTCTAGCCGATAAGCAACTTTCCCAACCCGTTCAAGAATCTTGAAAGGACCAACATACCTTGGTGCAAGTTTTCCCCGCTTCACGAATCGTACGACGCCTTTCCAAGGCGACACTTTCAAAAGTACAAATTCACCAACTTCAAACTCCAACGGTCTTCGTCTCACATCGGCATACTTCTTTTGACGTTCACGGGCCAATTGCAACTTCTCCTTAATTTGAGATATTACCTTGGTAGTTTCAATCACAATTTCCGGCCCGATAAGTTGACTCTCTCCAATTTCCGCCCAAGCTAAAGGAGAACGGCACACCCTACCATACAAGGCCTTAAAGGGTGCCATTTGAATAGTAGCGTGGTAGCTATTGTTGTATGAAAACTCAACTAACGGCAAATGGTCTTCCCAACTTCCACCAAAATCAATTGCACACGCCCTCAACATATCTTCGAGTGTTTGAATGGTTCTCTCGGTTTGCCCATCCGTTTGAGGGTGAAACGCCGTGCTCATGTCAAGTCGAGTACCCATGGCTTTTTGAAAGGCTTCCCAAAATTTTGATTTGAAACGGGCATCTCTATCGGAAATGATAGAAACCGGCACTCCATGCTTAGATATTATTTCCTTGATGTACAAACGAGCTAAAGTTCAAGAAAACCCTAATTTACAAATAAATGCGGATACTTGGACTTCATATGGTCTTCTCTCTCCCAAGTGAACTCGGCTCCACGTCTAGCATTCCATCTTACCTTCACAATGGTGTAGCGCTTCTTCTTGAGCTTCTTTTCTTGACGGTCCATGATCTCTACCGGCTCTTCAACAAAGTTCAAGTTTGAATCAACCCTAATTTCGTCCATAGGCACATGATGTGTAGGATCCGCCAAACACTTGCGTAAATTTACAAATAAATGCGGATACTTGGACTTCATATGGTCTTCTCTCTCCCAAGTGAACTCGGCTCCACGTCTAGCATTCCATCTTACCTTCACAATGGTGTAGCGCTTCTTCTTGAGCTTCTTTTCTTGACGGTCCATGATCTCTACCGGCTCTTCAACAAAGTTCAAGTTTGAATCAACCCTAATTTCGTCCATAGGCACATGATGTGTAGGATCCGCCAAACACTTGCGTAAATTTACAAATAAATGCGGATACTTGGACTTCATATGGTCTTCTCTCTCCCAAGTGAACTCGACTTCAAGTCAAAGTACATCTTATCCGACCCGGGATGGACCGAATAAGGTGATAGGTGGGCTTCATTCATAATAAGCGTTCTTAAATCGCCGAATATAGGAATCCAAAGTCTTTCCACCATGTAAAGCCCATTATCATTCTTTCGGTCAAATAGTTGCTCCATGCCATCTAGGTTTTCGTTTCCAAAGTTTTCCGGTAGGGTGGCTTGGATTTGGGCTTCAATAATCCGATCACGAATACTTGGCCCTACCGTGAGGCTCATAGCTCTAGCCCGTCTTGGTTTCACTCTCTCCTTTCGGCTCAAGGCATCGGCTACTACATTTGCCTTGCCCGGGTGATAACGGATGTCGCAATCATAATCACTAAATAGCTCTAACCAACGCCTTTGCCTCATGTTCAATTCACTTTGGTTGAAGATGTGTTGGAGACTTTTGTGATCGGTATAAATCACACATTTGGTGCCATAGAGGTAATGCCTCCAACACTTCAAAGCAAACACAACCGCCCCCAATTCCAAATCATGTGTCGGGTAGTTCTTCTCATGCACCTTCAATTGCCGAGAGGCATAAGCGATGACTTTACCCCTTTGCATAAGAACGCAACCCAACCCTTGCCCCGAAGCATCACAATAAACCACAAAATCTTCTATCCCATCCGGTAATGTCAAAATAGGAGCATCACATAGCATATCCTTAAGTGTTTGGAAGGCGTTCTCTTGTCTTTCGCCCCATTCGAAGTTTCTATCTTTTTGAGTCAAAAGGGTGAGTGGTTGTGCGATACGGGAGAAATTTTCAATAAACCTTCTATAGTAACCCGCCAATCCAAGGAATTGACGGATCTCGGATGGCGTTTCGGGTCTTCTCCAGTTCTTGACCGCTTCAATCTTGCTTGGGTCCACATGAATACCATCCTTGCTCACTACGTGACCAAGGAAGTGGACCTCTTCCAACCAAAACTCACACTTGGAAAATTTCGCGTACAACTTCTCCTTCCTTAGTAATTCAAGCACTTCGCGCAAGTGCTTAACATGCTCCTCCTTTGTCTTCGAGTATACAAGTATGTCATCAATGAACACAATAACGGACTTGTCTAAATATGGTTGACACACCCGGTTCATCAAGTCCATGAACACCGCCGGTGCATTGGTCAACCCAAAAGGCATTACGGTGAATTCAAAATGGCCATACCTTGTGCGAAAAGCCGTTTGGGGATGTCATCTTCATGTACCCGGAGTTGATGATAACCCGAGCGAAGATCGATCTTTGAGAAGTGCTTAGCTCCTTGAAGTTGATCAAACAAGTCATCAATTCTAGGGAGAGGATATCGGTTCTTCACGGTGAGCTTGTTCAATTCCCGATAATCAATACACATTCGGAAGGATCCGTCTTTCTTTTTGACGAAGAGAACAGGAGCACCCCAAGGAGATTGACTAGGGCGAATGAAACCCTTCTCTTGGAGTTCCTTGAGTTGAGTTTGTAGCTCTTGCATTTCGGTTAGAGCTAGTCTATAAGGAGCTTTTGCTACGGGCGCGGCTTCAGGAATAAGACTAATACGAAAATCAAGCGCACGAGTTGGAGGTAATCCCGGTAAGTCATCCGGAAAAACATCGGGGAATTCACAAACAATAGGAACGGTCTTCAATTCTACCTTTGTGGTGGTAGCACTAAAGACTTTAGAATTTGGGGAATCGGAGGTTTCGCCTTGAACCCTAAGAATTTTACCGTTGGCCAAAGGTATCTTAACAACTCTCTCACCACAATCAATCGTCGCATTAACCGCCGCTAACCAATCCATACCCACTATAATATCAAAACTACCAATGTCAAGAGGCATAAGGTCAATGAAGAAGTCAACGTCTTCCAAGGTCAAAACACAATCACGGAGTATTTGGCTAATTCTAGTTAGTGACCCGTTTACCATTTCAATGTCAAGCACATAGTTTAGAGCACAAGGATGCACATCAATCAAAGGCACAAAGTTAGTAGACACGAGGCTATAATCGGCCCCGGAATCAAATAAGACGGTTGCATAGAGACCATTTAAGAGGAAAGTACCTGCTACTACATTGGGATCGTTGCGGGCTTCATTTACATTTGCCGCAAAGGCTCGGCCGCGTGGTTGCACTTGGTGGCCTTGTTGTCCCCGGTTTTGATTAGGCCCGACCATTTGTAATTGGTTGGGGTGGACGGCTACTTGAACTTGTTGTCCCACCCATCGAGGACAATTATTACGATAGTGGTCACGGCTACCACATTCAAAACATTCCCCTCTTCGTTGGTTGCCTTGAGGAGGAACGGCCCGAATAGGAGCCGCATTCATTGGGCCCGTTCTTGGAACTCTACAATCTCGGGAGAGGTGCCCGACTTGATTGCAATTAAAGCATGCACCACATTGGTTATGGGCGGGATGATGCTTGTTGCATTTCCCACAGAAAGGATGAGGCCCGGTATAAGCCCTCCTAGCCGGTTCCACCGCCGCCATTATCCTACCCCTATTTACATTCCTGGGGTCAAACTTCCCCATTTTCCTTACTCCGCTAGACTCACCCACTTCCTTCCTCTTGTTTGACGAGGATTTGCTCAAAACACCACTCCTCAAAAGATCTTCGGTCACACTCCCGGCTTGGTTGACCGCATTAGCCAAGGAAGTAGGCATGTTTGAGTTAACATAAGATCGGACTTGAGGGTTCAAGCCCAACACAAACTTTTGGATGGCTTGTGGCTCGGTACCTACCAAGTGAGGAATGAGAGTAGACAACTCTTGGAATCGTCTCACATAGCCCTTGTAATCGGCTCCTTCCATATTGAGGTTTGCAAATTCTATGGTTAAATTTTGTAGCTCGTACGGAGGACAAAACTTGGCTTTCACTTTGTCTTTGAAGTCAATCCACTCCAAATTCTGAGTCCGCCCTAGAGTTATTTCCTGGTTCCACCAACTCAAGGCGTCATGCCTAAACATGCCGGATGCATAGGAAATCCGGTCATCGTAGGTGCAATGACTCCTTTCAATCACTGCTTCTATTGCCTCAAACCATCTTATGCATTCCGTGGGACCACCTTTCCCATCAAACTCCGGTGCCCCACAACTTTTAAAATCCTTAAAGATACACCCTTGACGGTATCCACCATATTGGTTATTCAAGGGCATTCCGATATTAACCCCCATTGGTTCCTCTTCCTCATATTCTTCGGCTTGAGGTTGATCATTTTCATTGTTTGCATTTTCTGGGGCTTCGTTGTTTTGAGGCCCATTATTTTGCCCAAGACTTGCCGTGACTTGAGCAATGATGGTTGGCATGATACCGGCAACCGTTTGAGCGATTACCTCAGCCAAGTTTGGCTCAGGAGCTCTACCACGACCCCTACCACGGCCTCTACCACGGCCTCTACCACGGCCTCTACCACGGCCTCTACCACCTTGTACTTCCGGTTGAGCTTCCGGTTGAGGCTCTTCTTCTTCAGCCCTATAGTTTGTTCGTACTCTCCTTGGTCTTTCCATTTCTATAAAACAAAGTGACACGTTGACCCGAGAGTTAGTCTCAAATGCTCGCATGTTAGTCACACAAGTAGTCAATGCCCTCATATCGGTACCACATACACATTTCATAACATTATGCTAAGGCAACAGTGTTAAAATCGTAAGGGGGTTTACATATCATATCATCACGTTGCATTTATTGCCATATTTTATCATTAAATTAAGTACTCATGTTCATTTCATCATGTAATTAAACAACTAACACGAATGATTCAAAGTATAATCCGAATTCGATATGCTCTCTAGTTATCAACCGGGTATGTATACAAGGTGTACCAACGGCTAACCTTCCACCCAATCAACTTCCATTAAGCATATCGGTTCCTTATTATACTTTAAGCCACACGTGCGCAATCCACGATGTCATGAACTTGCTATAGTATCGGGTAACCATAAAAGAGTTGATCGGGTTCTTTTAGGGTTGCCACAATATTATACTAAGTCAATGGCATCCCTTCATTTTGCCCTAACTCATCACATTAGCTTCAACAAATAACAACAACAAATCATAGTAACCACATTCATCACATTGAATTTAAGCTATCACACAAGTGGTCTTAACTACGAACTCACACGGGGATTCACAAAATTCATATTGCACACGAATTTCCTAACCATGCATGCTATATGAAGAGTTTTAACTTAAGCCGTAGTCTAGGTCAAACCGCCTAAATCTCTACGACCACGCATGGGCCACCATTCTGTAACACCCCAAGCCGGAGCTCGAAATGTCACGGAAATCATACAGCACCCGGTGGAATTACAATAGAGCAACTAAATGCAATTAACGATTCGGTGAATCCAAAACATAGCAAACAAGTAACAAAATACAACAGGAGCAAATAGCCATCAACGTTAACATAACACATCCAAAGATGGCAAACGATCCTAAGTATAATGCAAAAGGAGGGTCAATGAATCCTTGATCCATGAGGTCCAAGTCCGGGTTAGACAGCAAGCAAGCAACTAAACACCACGTCCGGGGAGAACCTGATTACCTGAAAAGTGTACTAAGCATAGTCAACACAAGGTTGGTGAGTTCGTAGTAATGGTTCGTAACGAACCAACAATAATAATCACAATATACAAGTAAAGGCTAGGCATGACTTACAGCGAGCCTCTAAGCAACACAATATCGTCCAACAACAGGATTTCACAAGACAAATAAGAGTGAAATGGGAATGCACGAATGATGTATGAATCAATGTAAGTGCCAAATGCATGAATAAGCCAACATGCCTATCCTATGCGTGAACGCAGTCACCAATGCAACGATACCCTTCTGTCATAACAATGAACAAGGCTGTATCTCAAAAACATCGAGATATATATGTCTATATACTCGGGGTCAGGAACTACATCCCTAACGGGTGCATACATCTATGCACCAGGATGTCGGCAATCCCCTGCCGAGGGCTCATCAACAATGTATGCAATGTTTACAATCAAATGTAAATGCATGCTCATGAACCAACAATCAATGTACCATGAACCTGTGCCACCAAACCAATATTCCTCAAACATAACCCAACAATCAAAATACGACAACCATAAGCCAACGATCAATAAACCAACAAGGTGAACCACTAGTCACAATATAAACCAACTATACGTACATATACTTCGGAGGATTCTACTTTCTTGAAGTCCCAGATGCTTATGTATAGGGTCACCCGCAGCCTTCCCACCACATCTAAAACCCAAAGGAAGGCATAACCGACTTCCATGTATGTACGTCTATCCTAATGTATAAGTAATACTTAACGAAAACACAACCCAAGTCAATCAAACGAAAAGATACGTCACATCAATCCAACAATCAAGTCAAACAAACAATACATCAATAAATACAAGTAAACACGCCAGGTTTACACTTTTCAGCCCGAATCCCAAGCGGGTAGGGAGATACGAAACTCACCTCGATTGGTTATGAAAGCTAAGATCGATATAAAGTTAGGTTATCTCCGAACGAAGTTCACCTCGCGTCCAACACCTAATTATGGATCATATACATTCTCATCAACACACATAAACACAATACGAAATTATTGAATAACGGCAAAACCCTAATTAGGGTTCCAAAGTGCTTTCCGACGTTAAATGACTTCTCCGACTCTTAAACGGTGTTATATAAGATAAGAAGTGAATTAGATTAAGACTCGGCGCGTAAAACGGTCTAGAAGGTCAAACTAGGTCAAACAAGGAACATTCCAGAAAACAACTGCCGTAACTTACGGCCAACAGGGGCGTAAGTTACGGTGGTCAAAATACAACGGGCGTAAGGTACGGTCACGAAGGGGCGTAAGCTACGCTGGGCAAACTTGACTGGGCGTAAGGTACGGTGAATAGGGGCGTAACCTACGGTCCTCTAGAAAGTTCACTTTTGGCGTCTGGAGTGGCGTAAACAGAGGGATTTTTGGCGTAAGGTAAATCCTAGGCGTAAGCTACGGCCAACCTAGGCGTAACTTACGGCCAACAAAATAGACCTGGCGTAACCTACGCCTGGGAGGGGCGTAAGTTACGCCCAACACTGGGCAAGCCTAAGAACAGCAGCACCAGCAGCTGCAAGTCCGACCCAAAAACCCCCAAAAACAACCCAAAACGATTTGTAAGCGTTTGCAACATAATTTGAAGCATCAATAAGCATTGCTACACATAACCACACTTAACCCATACCATAAATCCGCCCATTAACATCAAAATCATGCCGAATCGTCCCAACCCTAAATAAAACCCTAATTACCCAAAATCGCCATTCGACTCGATTCAAGACTTGCAACTGCACCAAATTAACTAGAAACAAGTAAATGAACATAAATAGAAGTAAATGGGATGATTTAGACTTACCAAAACTCTTTCTAGCGCTCAAATCCGAATTTAGGTCAAAATGGGTGAAATGTTAGAACTCGGCCTTTGATTCTTCAAAGATGGCGACAATGAGAAGATGATGATTACGATTCTTGTATTATAGCAATTCCAAAACACAATTTAGATGGAAGAAAATGAAAACTAGATGGGGGGTTTCTTTCACTAGAGAGAATAGAAGAGAAAGAGGGAGATGAGAGAAATGAGAAAAGGATAAGGGGGAAATGGGTCTTGGGGGGGGCTGGTGGGTCATGGACTACCCACGGGCCGACCCGTTTCCCTTTCAACCACACTACCACTAGTTGCACAATTAAGTACCGACTACACATACGACGACCCGACTAGCATGCCACATAGTCATAAAATCATAAATGGGTCCAAATACTTCATTCGATAAGTTTGTTAGTCAAATTACACCAAAGTCAACGGGTCAAAATTCGCGGATGTTACTTATCACTTACTATACTACATCTGATCGGGTCCCGTGCCCGTAAGGTGTGTTTGGTTTGAGATAGATACTTGTACAACATTTTTATAAACTTAAACACTAAAAGAAACCACCCCATCACTGTTTCAATGCCATATCCCTATTAATGAGTTAGCAACACCAAATTTAAGTGATAACCAGTTACTTGTTCAGCCGGTCATCCGTTACATACATACCCAAAAAACGAAGGTACATACATCACATAGCTATGCGAGTAGGTCACTACATTACATAACCATTTTAAATCTTGTAATTATATTTATTTGTCTATTAATAACTTTCTTTGCATCTAAGAGTTTTATGAAACAAAAAAATTAATAATAACTAATAATATATTTAAATATATATTTGGAAGCTAAGTATTAGGGTGAGAAAAAACCGAACCAAAAACCAAAAAAACCATGAAAACCGAGTAATTCGAATACAAAAAACCAAAACCGAAAAAAACAATGGTTTTGGTTTTGGTTTCTGAAACAAAGTTGATTCAGTTTTAGATTTCATATGAAAATCGAACCAACCAAACAAAAGTATATACTGTCTACTTTATTTTATATTTTACCATTTTATTAATTTAACAGACATAAATAAAAGATGTTAAAAAAGATGATACTGTCATTTTTATAATTTTTTATCTTTTGATTAGTCTAAACATACATATCAGATATATCTTTAATTTAAATATCATAAGATATTAACGATGTAAAACTAAATACTTATAAGAGTTATAACTATAACAATATTTATTATATATGATAAAGATATATATAAAGTCATAATTTGAAATAACAACAAAAAAAAAATCAAAAAATGATTTTAAAAAAAGATAATATAAAGTTTAGGAATTATTTTCCTAAGGAGAGCAGGAAAAGGAAGGACGGAGAGAACGAAAAGGGAGAAAAGGAGGGGGCAGAAAGAAGAAGCAGCTAGGGAAGGGAGAAATTAAATTAAAATTATATTTAAAAAAGTTATAAAATGTATATGACATCAGCATTTGATCTCTAATTAAAAGTTGAACTTTCATCTAAGGGTCCATATTCTCCAATTATGAATTAAGTTTCTCTTTTATATATATTTAGAGATAATTTATATATGATATACTTAACTATCA
>CM067169.1:92174601-92245702 GCA_034093135.1 Erigeron breviscapus | reverse complement strand
TTTTTTGCCTATACACAAAACTATTGGGTTTTGTATTTTGTAATGTTATATATATACTTCTAATAAAGTATCTCATGTCAAATGCCATAATGTTATACGGAGAGATATTTAAAGCTATTTCCAAATTTATTTATATTTAGAAGGGAAGTTGATGTCGATCTTTTTGAGATATGGTGTACAATGTCCATTATTATTATTATTATTTTTTTTATTTAAAGGTGGGTTTTTGTCTAATCATGTAAAGTAAAAGTATTAATATTGTCATTTAACAAAGATGAAATAATTAAGTTTGATCTAATGGTTGTAAATCAAAGATGAAATTCATCCAAGGGTTCCAATTTATTTAGGAATGAATTTAGGACCTTGTTATATATAGATTGGTAGATGTAGATGTAGATGTTGATTAGGAGGAAAAACAAAAAGGAAACTCCGGTATTTAACAATCTTTGTTTTTATACAAGTTTTCAAAAGCAATTTTTACAGAAAACTGGTAAGCAATTATTTTATTTATTTATAAAAATCCATATTTATTTTAAATAAATTAGAATAAAAGACAAATATTTGTCTTGAACGAAAGGAATAATTCCTTTAAGAAACTGTGTTGCTGCTAACAAATTGTAGAATTTTTGCTAAATAAGCTTGGAATCTATATTTTTCTACTTTCGGGTTAAGATGTTTATTTATGCAACATTTGGGACCAGCATCTTTAATAAGTGGCAAAGAAAGGTTAGTGATTTGAGGTTAGTGTTAGGGACAGTTTTTGATGTTAATATGTTCATTTTACAGCAATATAAAGCAAAAGGAGTAGTAATGTGTTTTTCAATCAATTTGGTTAATATCTTTTTCTAAGAAAGAATTATAAAGAAAATCACTAGTTAGCACGTATTACCAATTTCTGAAAAGAATGAAATACTTTTAGGTAATTAGTGGTATATTGAAACTCCTAAATGTGGTATCATTAACTTATCCCTTGAAAGCATATTACGATTTACGAGTACTTATCTAAGTTCAATAGACGATAACTTTTATAATTATAAGAATAATAATATAATATAATAATGTCATAAAAGCAAATGACAAACATATCATTAAAGTAATCTTTTGTATTTTTCCATGGTATCTATAGCATAAAACTCTTTGAAAAAAAATAAAATAAAAAACTTGAGAAAATTTCATTACATCACCCTGTGGTTTGCCATTTTATCAAGTTTCACCCCGTACTTTTTTATTATTATTACATCACCCTGTGGTGACTTTTTGTATCATTAGACACCCCTCCGTCTATGAGCCGTTTGTAACCCTCCGTTATCCTCCTCACGTGCATTGCACATGAGGGTATTTTAGTCATTTAGTTATCTTCTTCCTTGATACACCATCTAAAACACTCTTTACTCCTCTTTCACCTTCTTTTCCAGATCTAACAATCAAAATATGATCTATTTCTCTATACTATGCATTTTTCTTTTCTACATCCAAATTAAACACAAAATAACAATATCAATAAAATCCAAAAAAAAATCATGAACTACAAAATTCAAAAACCAAATTAACAACCCAAACCCAAACACAATCTTCTCACAACCCTAAATCCAATCACAAAAAAATCTATAAATTTCAATTACCAACAGCATCACCTACCTAGAGATATACCCTATTGTTCCATTTTTACGTGGTGAACATCTTTGGTATACGTAAAGCAGTTTCCAACCTTCATCACAACACACTAAACAAATACAAAGAAACTTACACAAAATGGATGCGAGAAATCTTACACGGAAGAGCTATTCAATTGGCGGCGGTTGTATATATTTAGAGAGAGATATCCCTAACTCTTCGTTTTTTCCGATGGCGAATCCTTCCTACATCGTCGATTCGTAACCCAGTTTCTCTTAGTTTTTTTGTTGGGTTTATGATGTTTGTTTCTGGCTTTATCTGGTCCCCAACCCAACATTTCTGATCCCCTGTTTTTTTTAGATGATGGAGGCGGTGGTATTTGAGAAGAAAGATTCCGATGAAGAGGGTATAGTTTGAAACGGAGCTCCGGTGACTGAAACGACTCACAGGCCCGTAAAATCAAAACCCATTTTAATTTATTTTTTAATTAGTAATTTTAGAAAACAAAACTAATTTAGAGAGTGAAGTACAAAGATTTAGTACTGCTTGATTTACTGGCAGTGAAATCAAACCCCATTTATTTATGTATATAGATTTTAAGTGTAAATATAGACTTACCTTTTGGAAAAATATGTTTTTTGGAAGATATTTTAGCATGAATATTAGATCTGGAAATGAAAGGGGAAAAAAGTTTTGGAGAAGAAGATAGTTAAAAAGACAAAAATGCCCTCATGTGCAATGCACATGAGGTGTTTAACGGAGGCACATTAACAGACGTTAGAGGGAGGGGTTTTTAATGATACAAAAAGTCACCACAGGGTGATGTAATAATAAAAAAAAAGTACGGTGGTGAAACCTGATAAAATGGCAAACTACAGGATGATGTAATGAAATTTTCTCAAAAAACTTACTTGTATATAAAATAATAAAAATGATATTGCTATTATCGTTTTTTATTAATTTGTACAAATTTTATACTATATTGTATAAACACTTGATGCATAGTTTTGACAATTTAGTAAAAATAAATGGTATCCAAAACATTTCCCAAGACAAACAAGAGTCTTAAGGCCGCTCGCAATGGTTGTGTCACGGCCGTGCATATCACGGCGTGACACTGTTGGAAGAGTTGTGCCATGGTTTGTGTCACGAACAAACCTGTCACGGTATCCATATCATTTTGAAGCGTTGATGATATAACAAACTCAAATGTCAAAAATGATACCAAAGCACTAGTATATAATATGACTATATAAGTTTTGGGAATGACACAATCTTTAAAACCGTGAAAAAGAATACTTATTACATGCATAAAGTACAATATTATAACCTAATTAACGTCACTAATAAAATCTATTCATAATAACTAATAATTCAATACATGTATAATTTATTAGTAGCTGTTTTTTTTTTGAACGATCGTTGGGTTGCCCTTAGCTAGGAGTTTTCCAGGCCAGAATGTTACCCACTCCGATACCTCCAATACACCACATGGGGGGAGACCCCAATTAAATTAATTGGGGGAAAATCCTGCACCCTCCGGATTAGAACCCAGGTCTCCTACACCACATGGGGGGGAAACCTCCAATTAAATTAATTGGGGGAAAACCCTGCTCCCTCCGGATTCGAACCCAGGTCTCCTGATCCAAAGCCATCATTGAAAGACTCTCGTACCACTGGGCTGTGAACCCAATGGTAATATATATTAGTAGCTGTTAACATCAAAACCATATATATACTAATATAATGTTCGACTCCAAATGTATATGTTTAAAAACAACTGATAAAATAACGTAACATCTAAATTATTTGTTGCAATTATAAGGCCTAAATAAATAAATAAAACATTACACAATTTTTTTTTGTTTATTCTCTTCCTTATCTCTTCTTTCTCCAGTTCCATCCAGTGTATGTTCCTCCCTTGAAGCTTGAGCCCCCCCACCCCAATATCAAGATCCCCAACTATTTACTCATACTACTACTACTTTTTACTCCCACACACCCAATCCAGATATATTCAAGTTTCTTTAACCAATCCCAACTATATTCATACATATACATACATATATATCTATATTTTCTCAATCTAGAATAAATTAAAAATTTGCAACATGAAAAGAGATCGTGAACGCAAAAAAGATGGAAAAACAAACACAAACCAGATATCAACTTCTTCTTCATCTTTAATGGGTAAAGATTTACCTGATTCTGGTGGCATGGATGAGCTATTGGAAGCATTGGGCTACAAAGTTAAGTCTACAGACATGGCTGACGTAGCCCAAAAACTTGAAAGGCTAGAAATGGTTATGAATGAAGATGGTATTTTTCAACTTTCTGATACTGTTCATTATAACCCGTCAGATCTTTCTGGCTGGTATCATAACATGTTATCAGAGCTTAATAATAATAGCGGTTCAGATAATATTGGTCTAAATGGTGAATCTTCGTCTACTACTATGATTGATTTTTCTAATGGGAAAGAAGGTGATGGGTTGTTATTAGATGACCCGTATGATTTACGGGCCATAGCTGGTGTGGCTATTTATGGAAATAGTAGTAATAGCCCCACTGCTGGAAACGAGTCTCCTTTGGTATCCAGAAACGGCGGGTTAAAACGTTTGAAATCCGCCGTTTCTGGATCTGAAGTTATTGATGCATCGCCTGAGTCGCCACGCCAGGTGGTGCTAGTCGATTCCCAGGAGGCTGGGATTCGATTAGTACATACTCTGATGGCGTGCGCTGAGGCGGTGCAACAAGAAAATATGAAACTAGCTGACGCTTTGGTGAAACACGTGGGACTTCTCGCGGCGGCTCAAGCCGGCGCGATGGGAAAAGTCGCCACGTATTTTGCTGGAGCTCTTGCTCAAAGAATTTATAAGATCTACCCTCAAGATGGCCTTGAAAATTCATGTTGGGAAATTTTACAGATGCATTTTTACGAGAGCTGTCCTTATCTTAAATTCGCTCATTTTACGGCCAATCAAGCGATTTTAGAAGCATTTGCGGGCGCCACACGTGTTCATGTAGTTGACTTTAGTTTAAACCAAGGGATGCAATGGCCAGCGCTTATGCAAGCGCTAGCCTTGCGAGCCGGCGGTCCACCTGATTTTCGTTTAACAGGTATTGGACCGCCGCAACCCGACAATACAGATGCTTTACAACAAGTTGGATGGAAACTAGCCCAATTAGCGGACACTATAGGGGTTGAATTTGAATTTCGTGGATTTGTGGCTAACTCGTTAGCGGATATCGACGCTGGTATGCTTGATATCCGACCGAGCGAGGTCGAAGTAGTGGCGGTGAACTCGGTTTTCGAGATGCACAGCCTCCTAGCTCGACCTGGCGCGGTCGAAAAAGTATTGGATTCAATCAAAGCAATGAAACCAAAAATTGTCACTCTCGTAGAACAAGAATCAAACCACAACGGAGCGGTTTTCTTAGACCGGTTTAATGAATCTTTACATTACTATTCAACCATGTTCGACTCGCTGGAAAGCTCGGCGTTGACTCAACCGATGAGTCAAGATTTGGTCATGTCGGAGGTTTATTTAGGAAGGCAGATATGTAACATAGTGGCCTGTGAAGGGACGGACCGGGTCGAACGACATGAAAACCTGAGTCAATGGAGGACTCGGATGAACTCAACAGGGTTCGCCCCGGTCCATCTCGGGTCCAACGCCTTCAAACAAGCGAGTATGTTACTCGCTTTGTTTGCCGATGGGGACGGGTATAGAGTGGAAGAAAATGACGGATGCTTGATGTTGGGTTGGCATACAAGACCACTGATTGCTACATCTGCTTGGCAGCCGAGTTTGGAATGAGTCAACTCGGGACCGGTCATGGGTTTTGATAGCGAGTTTGGGCGGTGGAATGAGGGGACAATGATAGAGAGAGTGAGACCCATATGAGTCAAATCAAAGTCTTTTCATAATTTACATTTCAAACACTTAAGTCAGTTTTTTATTCACCTTTTTTCCCACTACTTTTTCTAGTGGTTGTTTGGCCTCTCTTTTTCTTTTTTACATGTTTTAATGGGAGTCATTCGTAGTTTGCTCTAGTTTTGTAGGGCTTATATGGCCCAAATTTATGTTAATATTTTTGCTTTTAGTTGAATAAAATTGAGTGAGTTTCTGTTGATGAAATATATAAACAAATTGGTTATTGATTTTTGTGTATATGTACATGTGCTACTTGGATTTTGTGGTGAAGTTTTTTGATTTTGTAAAATGTGTTTTTTGATTTGAATGAAAAGTTTTAAAAGGCATAAGCATTGTTGCATAGTGTATTTCACAAGCACAAAGAAGTTGCATTTCTCTAAGAAAGACGTACTTACTTTATGCTTTTACTAAAACAAGGAAGTTAGATACATAGGATATTTAATTTCAAGTTGGCTAGTTCATCCGTTTGCATTTGTATTTAAATTATTAACTAATTGTTAAGTATATGTGTTTTGTAATAGTATAAAAAGGATAAACGATTAAAAAATGATAAAGAAAAACCAAGCGCGCTTTCTAGCTAATAGAAAGGTAATCACTTAACACAATTTTGTCAATATAAAAAGGTGGCAAAATAAAACTTTAAAACAACGGGCCATGGATCCCAACCATTTTTTTTTAGTATCTCGACCACTACGACTATTTGCAGCGATAATCGCTGCAAATAGTGCGGGCCCCCTGCCGGTAATGGCAAATCTGGCGAAGAAATATCGGGGCCCCCCTCTATTTGCAGCGATAATCGCTGCAAATAGTTGGATATGGACAAAACACCACTATTTGCAGCGATTATCGCTGCAAATAGTCTGGTGGAGATACCAGCTAGTAGGTCGGATCCCACGCGCCTAAAACAATGTCCCATGACTTGTAGCACATTTATTGACAATCTTAACTGTTAACTATTTGCTCAGGTGAAAATGTCACCAAACACTTAAACATGGTAAGTACGTAACATTGCGAAACATTATAACGTGTGTTCTCTTTACATCTTTCTTTAATTGTTTGCAATACTGATCTACCTTTAAATCGGTCTAGTTGTCACATATTTCGAGTTCTAAGTTTCGGAGCCTTATTAGATAAACATTTGAGGATGATCAGGAATTACTTTGAAAACAGTCAGATAAGAATTGGACCTTAAAAATCCGTAGCATTTTTACTTAAAGATGCGTCTTTCCAGTCTATTGAAAACAGAACACAATATTGTTTAATTCGGTAAAGTTTTAACGCATTGACTTGTAAGATAAAAACGCATAATAAATATTCCATGAAAAAGCTAACAGTGACCAGGATTAAACAAGTAAAAATCAGTTTGAAAAAGTAAGTGATGTAAGGACCACATCTTGACAGTATTTTGTAATACTTGTATTGTGTGATAAACTAATCAAAATGTGTAATACCAATATCACTTTCTTTATGAAATTTTTTGACAGTATCAACTATCAAGGCTTAAAGACTATAGTTACTCGAAATCTACATACCTTAAGTATTACTTTCACGCAAACAAGTGATATGGTTACATAAAATCTACTGAAGATGATAAAAAAGAATACCCGTAATTTAGCAGAAATGTTAGCAAATGTAATGTTCTTGTGACTGGATGTCGATTTGGCGTGGAATGTCGAGTGTGTACAGAAACAATACCGTTTTTGGAGTTGATCGTTTGGAGGCGACACCACTAGACCCATGAAAGGGGGTATGACCTCTGACTCTTTCAATATGTTGGACCCAGAATCAGATTAACTTATCGTGCAATCCCCACCACCCACATCTGAAAGAGACCAAGAGAGATACGAGTATATGACAAGTTTCTCGACTTTGTACAACCCAAGACAAACTCGTCACGTCACATTAAAGCTTGTGGGAATGCAAGGATATGGAGAAAAGACGAGGCCCCAAGGACACGGATTATTAACCATCCACTAAACAGGTAAGTTATCGCGATCTATAACAACGTTTTATGCACCATTAATTTGTAAACATTAAAAGTTTGTTATGTTGGATATCTATGAATATCAACCTTGTGCATTCCTGGGTCAAACTGCTCTTGCTACATGTTTTTTCCTTTTTTATTTTGGTTAAATTAAAAACTCAAATCTTACAATAATGTAAGGTAGATCTCATAAATCTAAATTAGATGGTGAACAATGTACAATTGATATCATCATATCAATGTATGTCGATATATCGCTAGTAGATTCTGAAATGGGCCCTTATGGGGACGATGTGAGTCACGTTTGTTATATGAGTCAATGAACGTATGAATATCTGTTTCTGATTGTAGGGTCAAATACATGATGGTAGTCCAATTCATTCTAACCATCTATATTAACCTATTGTTTAATGCTTCTTTATAGTGTTCTCAATAGTGGATCTCTTCATTTGCTCGCAAGTTTTGTCATATTAATTAACCTCACGTTAGCACTTTTAAATTGACACATTAACTAACACACCCATGTTAATAATATCTGTCACTTCCGCATCAGTTTAATTTTTATTATTTACGCACATCATGCTCGTCTCTTACCATAACCGAAGGGGCCCCGCATGCTTGTCTGTTGCTCGTTGGTAAAACGACGCACACAAATGACAAACATAACCGAGACTCTGAAACTGCTGAACTGAAAAGATCGTTGGAACGAGCCTTAGAAGGTAGTAATATCGGCTGATAGCCACATGTTTGATGCAAATTTAATCCCAAAAGTTGTATTATTTGAATATACTTTGTGCAACTTTCAATTAATTTGTTTCCTCGTTATCTATTTCATCATATAATTATTCTACCACAATATACCGTCCAGATATTGTTTTGCGACACAACATTATTAGCAACACAATATATATACCATTTAAGCAAGGCAGCATACACATGGCCATGGGGTATGGACCATGAAATTGCACATTATATTATATCTTGAAACAATAGGTAATGGAGGGGACATAAATATTCCTCTTTAGCAAACCAACATACCGATCCAATCTACCTTTAATTTATTATATATTGAATATGTTAACACCCATTTTTTTAAACTACAATCTATAGAAAATGCTAAACTGGTCGAAAAGATTTCAACCAGCAGCAAGGAGAGGTCTCTAATCCACTCGTCCCACGAACTATATTTCTCACATCTATTCGAATACTATAAATACGAAAAGCAAACAATAAGATTAAATAAGAGATCTTTTCGTTGCTTTCCTGGAGTGAATGCTTCATCATTACTACTTTTGAATCTCAAAACTTGTACATTTGTACAAACCATCTAAAGATCAGACTGTCCAATTCCTACAACAATAATAGGAGTACCATTTAATCGGGACAAGATAAGCAATGTGATTAATAGATAATTCTAGATTACTAAAATATAGGAATATTGATATGGCATGTATATCTCTACTATAAAGTAGGAGTTCCTTTGTAACTATAAATACAGATGAAATCAATGAGAAAAGGCATCGGTTTATGAACTCTATCATTCAATCATGGTATCAGAGAATACCCGATCCTAAACCCTAGCCCCTCTATCTCTCAGCAAATCTCCCAATTTTTTTTCTCACTTCTCTGAATATCTTAATCAGAGTTCATCATGGCATCCCCTATCCACCCGCAGTCACCGTTTCAAACATCAAAACATTCATCCCTATCACTCTTGATATCGAAACTGGCCATTATACAACCTGGTCAGAACTCTTCAAAATACACTGTAAAGCTTTTCAGGTTTTCCACCATCTCCAACCCAAAGAAACCGCTTCTACATCCACTCCAGACAAAGACAAAGACAAAGGAAAAGAACAGACACCAACTGAATCATGGGAGCGTATTGATTCTATTGTTCTCCAGTGGATATATGGCACTATCTCTACGAATCTTCTCCATACTATCCTTAAACCTGACACCACAGCTCATGCCGCATGGACCGCCCTCGCTAATCTGTTTCAGGATAACCGTGCAACCAGGACCATTGACCTTAACAACAACTTCGCCAATACTCGCTTTGATCAATTTAGCTCCATGTCCGCCTACTGCCAGGCCATGAAAGTTATTTTTGATCAACTCCATAATGTTGGGTCCCCAATCACTGAAGAACAACTCGTGTTACAAATTCTTACTGGTCTTCCTGAACAATATGAAGGTACAACCGATAACATCCAACAAACCAAACCTTTACCCAATTTTTATGAGACACGCTCAAGATTATGTATAGCCGAGAAACGAAAATCAAACCAAGCACGACATGCTGCCCAAATTTCTGGTACTGCCCTTGCAGCTACTACTGATCCTACTGTTACTTCTTCCCCTCGTCAGGATACTCGTAATGAATATAGTGAGCGAGGCCGTGGACGTGGAGTGGTCGTGGTCGGGGGCGTGGAAGGGGGCGTGGGTCCTACCGTGGACGAGGCACCTCCCACCAGTACTACCCTCATTATGGTTACCAACCCTGGTCCGCCCAACCTTCCCCATGGGCTGAATCATCAGCACACCCTTCGCTCTCTCCATGGGCCCAATGGAACAATGTGCCTCCTTGCCCCTACCCTACCACCCCGCGTTCCAACATTCCCCAAACAAACCATACTTCAGGCCCAGGCATTCTTGGTCCACGACCGCCTCAATCTTATGCTGCCAGTTACGCTCCAACAAATCTTGATCAGGCCCTTTCTACTATGTCCCTTAATCCACCTGACCAAAATTGGACTATGGATACAGGAGCTACAGGACACATGACTCCCTACCCAGGTAACTTCTCGTCTTTTTTTAATAATGGCAGATCTCATAATATTATTGTGGGCAACGGTAATGCCATTCCTGTTCTTGGACATGGCAATCAAACTTTACCCCCTCCCATCCCACCATTTAAACTCAACCAAGTCCTCTATGCTCCATCTTTAATCAAAAACCTCCTTTCTGTACGTCGTTTTACTACTGATAATCGAGTTTCTATTGAATTTGACCCATATGGTTTTCTTGTGAAGGACCTCAAGACCCGGACCCCTATCCTCCGTTGCGATAGCTCCGGGGAACTCTACACTCTAGATCCTAAACAAGTCTCCAATCCCTTCACTCATTCCACCTTTGCTGCAGTTTCTCAAGACATTTGGCATCAACGATTGGGTCATCCGGGCTCAAATTTATTGCTTTCTCTTAGACAGTCTAATTTTATTACTTGTCACACATCAAAACCCACTTTTTGTCAACCATGTGTGTTTGGAAAACATATTAGACTTCCTTTTGTTGAATCCTTGAATTCTACATTATTGCCTTTTGATATTATTCACAGTGATTTATGGACATCCCCGGTGTTAAGTAATGGTGGTCATCGATATTATATATTGTTTCTGGATGATTTTACAAACTTTCTTTGGACATACCCTCTAAGCAATAAATCTCAAGTGTTTACCATTTTCACTACCTTTGCCAAATATATTTCCACCCAATTTAACCGTACCATTAAACAGTTTCAATGTGATAACGGAAAAGAATATGCCAACTCAAATTTTCAACATTTTTGCAAACAACACGGCATGCATTTTCGTTTTTCTTGCCCGCATACTTCTACTCAAAATGGTAAAGCCGAAAGGAAAATCCGAACTATTAATAACATGATTCGCACACTCTTGGCTCAATCCTCTTTACCTAACACCTAATGGCATCACGCATTAGAAGTAGCCACTTACCTTCTCAATATTTTACCTAGCAAACTTCATAACTACCAATCACCTACTCGTCGCTTATATCTCAGACAACCTTCTTATGCACACCTTCGTGTGTTTGGCTGCCTTTGTTACCCTCTAATTCCTCACACCACAATTCATAAACTTACTCACCGCTCCATGCCTTGTGTCTTTATTGGCTACCCCCCTAATAATCGTGGATACAAATGTCTTGACCTCCGTACTCACAAGATAATCATCAACCGTCATGTCATTTTTGACGAATCCACCTTCCCGTTCGCTAACAACCCAGAACCCTCCCTTCACTCTTACGATTTCCTCACTAGTTCCTTACATCCTCTCCTTTGGATGCATACTCAACCACATCCACCCCAACCTCATCCGTCTCCATCTACTCCACAAACATCTACTTCCCAGATTGACCAGCAAAGTGTCGATCCCATATCACCCGCATCCCCCTTATCTTCAACCCCCACACATGCTGCCACACCTACGGGCGCACCCACTCCCTCTATTCGCACCTATTCTCGTGGCCCTCGGGCTCATGTTCTACCTAGCTCTACTTCTACTTCTCCACCGCCTTCACCTCCTTCCTCTACTCACACCATCCGTACTCGTGCTATGGATGGCATTCACAAACCTAAGCAACTCTTTAACCTATATTCCTCGACCCTGGTTCCTGTTCCCAAGAACCCTAAAGATGCCTTGTCCATACCCGAATGGTATAATGCCATGACCACAGAATTTGATGCCCTTATTAAAAATCAGACGTGGGAGTTAGTTCCACGGCGACCTGAAATGAATGTTATTCGTAGTTTGTGGTTATTTCGTCATAAATTCAGGTCTGATGGCACTTTGGAACGTTACAAGGCTAGATTGGTTTGTGATGGTAGTAATCAACAGCTTGGAGTGGACTGTGGTGACACTTTTAGTCCAGTTGTTAAACCTGCTACAATACGGTGCGTCCTATCACTTGCTTTAACTCAGGGTTGGGTCATACACCAGCTAGATGTTACAAATGCATTCTTACATGGCAATTTAAATGAGACGGTATACATGTATCAACCCATGGGATTCCGTCACCCTCAATTTCCAGATGCTGTTTGCAAACTTCGAAAATCTCTTTATGGGTTAAAACAGGCTCCACGTGCATGGTATCAACGATTCACAGACTTTGTTCTCAGCATCGGTTTCCATCAAAGTCGCTGTGATAATTCATTATTTACTTATCATCTCGTGGTCAAGATACAGCATACTTGCTCATTTATGTGGATGACATAATCCTTACCACATCCACTGATGTGTTACGTCTCCACATTATGTCTTTATTAACTGCTGAATTCTCCATGAAAGATCTTGGTCCATTGAGCCATTTTCTAGGCATCCAGGTTACTAGAACAGGTTCTCAAATGTTTCTTTCACAACGATCTTACATCCAGGATATTATTGAACGTGCTGGTATGCATTCTTGTAAGCCCGTTGCTACACCAGTTGACACTAAGCCTAAACTTAGTGCTACATCAGAGTCTGAATTTGATAATCCGACCCTCTACCGAAGTCTAGCCGGTGCTCTTCAGTATCTTACTTTTACACGACCCGACATTAGCTATGCAGTTCAACAAGTGTGCATGTATATGCATTCTCCCCGCATTGATCACTGGAATGCACTGAAACGAATTATTCGCTATTTACAGGGTACTTCTTCTTTTGGTCTCACTCTTAGTTCGTCTAAAGACATTTCTCTAAGAGCATTTACGGATGCCGATTGGGCCGGCTGTCCTGATACTCGTCGTTCCACTTCGGGATACTGTGTATATTTAGGATCCAATCTCCTTTCCTGGTCCTCCAAACGTCAACCAGTTGTCTCTCGTTCAAGTGCCGAGGCTGAGTATCGAGGTGTTGCAAATGTTGTTGCTGATCTTTGTTGGCTACGCAACCTTCTCTTGGAACTCCATAGACCTTTAACTAGAGCTAGTATTGTGTACTGTGATAATATTAGTGCAGTCTATTTATCTGGTAACCCGGTTCAACATCAACGCACAAAACATATTGAATTGGACATACATTTTGTTCGTGATCTAGTGCAGCGGGGTCAGGTTAGAGTTCTCCACATCCCTTCGCGATATCAGGTTGCTGACCTGTTTACTAAAGGTTTACCACGGGTTCTATTTGATGATTTCAGATCCAGTCTCAACATTCGACCTCCTCTTGCTTCGACTGCGGGGGTGTAATAGATAATTCTAGATTACTAAAATATAGGAATATTGATATGGCATGTATATCTCTACTATAAAGTAGGAGTTCCTTTGTAACTATAAATACAGATGAAATCAATGAGAAAAGGCATCGGTTTATGAACTCTATCATTCTATCAGTGATTTTAAAGCACATGGAATGGTCTTTCATTTGTGATCGTCATGACGTTGTGGGCTTTTGTCCTTTCGTAGACATACATTGCAAAACAATGAGTTCTTTTGTACTTAAAATTGTCGATATCTAGTATGTTTCACGCAATATGTGCAAAAGTTATCTCCTTGATCTTCAGATAATTATTTGATCTCTTGTTACCCCATCTTATTAACAAAATGTGTCCATTGTAGAGATCCAGGGCTTAAGGCAGTAAGTTTATGAAATTAATCTACTTCTAAGTATTGTATGATGTAATTAATTCAACGAACGCTCTTCTTTTCCTCGATTTCGTTTTGTTTGATGTATCAAATTAACTTAAAATTCTTTAATTGATATGTACTTAGTGACTTGTTCCGACGAAACATAACTTGTTCATTAAGGGCAGGGTCGCCAAGTGAATTTCCGAGCCCAGTGCAAGATAAAAAAAAAATAGGACCCATAAAATATAAAATATTAATTTATATATTGTGGGCTTGTTGTTTACTAAATTTTATGGTTTTTTTATAACGTTTTTTTATATAAGAAATTACATTTAAATTTATTTTTAATATCCATAAACTTTTAATAAAAAATTATTATGGATAGTCTTAATAAAGTATTTCTAATATCCATAAATCCATATAAAACACAACAATAAGCTACCTGACTTCTTGTAGAATAGTTAAAAGAATTGTTATGGTAATTTTACTTTAGATGGATATGGAGCTTTTCCCATGAGTTTTAAATTAGACAACAAATATGGGAACAATCTTTATAAAAGTCAATAAAAATCCACAATTAATTAATAAAAAGTTGTGGGTTATAGATAAGGCCCAACTTATTTTGGCAAAGGGAACTAAGATGGGCTTTAGAAAGATAATAAATAACAAGCCTGCCCATATAAAACATTGGATACGCCCAAACATACGAAACAAAGGACATTTCTCCACATCAAAAACTAATCGTTTTGCAAACAAAATATTTTACCGAGGGTGAATCATATCATATCTTTGTAAATAAATTAAGCTCCATGATTTGAATCCAGACCGGATCGGACTGGACCGGTTCAATCGTGAACCGGAGAGTTGACCGACTTTTTATAACCATGGGAATATTTCTGAGCATGGGTTTCGAACAAATTATTGGTCCTATATTTTTCGCCGCCCGTATCCCGACCCTTTAATTTTGGTTTCTCAACCACTGGCATTTGCAGCGCCGGTCGCTGCAAATAACCCCGCCACGTCAGCAATCCACTACCCACCGCCATCAATGCGCTGACCCTTTGACCGGACCATTTGCAGCGCTAGTCGCTGCAAATACTCTAGTGGGGCCCAATTTCGAATATATACCAGCCATCCCCATCTTCCTTTCATTATCATCAACAACAAAAAAAAACCTCCCCCTTTACAATCCGAAAACTCCGGCCAAGTAACAAAGTTTCCCCCATTTTTACAACCAATATTTCGATCCTTTTCCCGACAAAGTATTAGCACCTCCCTATCTAGATTTTCTGGATTTTTTTCGGCAACAACAGCCGCGGGTTTGAATTTTCCGGCCACTTTTCCGACCACCTTTCCGACGGACTATTTGCAGCGACATATCTAGAGTTTCAGCAGCCCCCTATTTCGGCCATCACACGTTTCAGCAGCCGCCCTCCTCCCCCAGAAATTTCCGGCCGCCGCCCTCCCCCGTATTTTTGGTATGTATTTTCCGCCCATCTCATATTTTGATAGTTTTGTTAATTTATAATACTGATATGTTAGTATTGTTTATAGTTTATTTAGTTTTGTTAGGATTGATAGTTAATTTTTGGATTTTAATAAGTTTGTTTGTATTGTTAGTATTTGTTTTGTTGATAAGTTAGTGATTTGTATTATAGGTTTGTTAGTATTGTTAGTTTTAGTTTTGTTGATAAGTTAGTGATTTGTATTATAATGTTTATATTTGTATGTAATTTGTTTTGTTAGTGAAAGATTAGTGTTAGGTGTTTTAGTGATTTGTTAGAATATTTATATTGTTATATGAAAAATTACGTAGATAATCATGTGTCTAGTACAAAATAAGTGTAAAAAGTAAGTTAAAAAGAATATTAAAGATTACGTAGAAAAAACATATAAGTAAACTATATTAGTATAAAAAACAAGTTTCTATAAAACTTTAAAGATAAGTATTAAAAAAAGTATAAAAGTAAATATAAATATAAGTAAACTATATTAGTATAAAACACAAGTAAATATATAAGTAAAAAGAATAAGAATAAAAGTAAAAGTATAAAAGTTAATATAAATATATAAGTGTATAAACCAAGTTCTAAAAATTATTATAAAGTTAAATAAACGTTTGCATAAAAAGTATATACAAAAAATAACATTAAAAAGATATATATAAAAGTAATCCAAAAAAATAAGTTACATTGAATAAAATATGTGATAATTTTGGATCTTTCTTAACCTTGATCATTTTGTTATATGTATTTTTAAAATGTGTATAATGTGATTTGTATTTTGCAGTATAAATTAGGGATGGTTTTCGGTACGGAACCGTACCGAAACCGACTAATACCAAAACCGAAAACATACTAAAGTGAGAACCGAATACCGTACCGATTACATGGGTACGGTACCGGTACCGGTTTTTCGGTATCAATACCGAATAGTACCGAAAATAAAGTTAAAAACTTAAGATCCGTATGAATCCATGGATACATATATTGCATTTGATCCATGTAATTAGTGGTTCTATACCGTTTTACAGATCGAACAATTAAGGTATTCATTTTTTTTTGTTTACAGTGCATATTAAAACCAACACCTATTTCCGTTATATATGAAAACGAACACCTACTTGAGTCTACAAATGTATGAGTACATGTGAGTTTTGTAATAATGGATCCATATTTTCATACTATCACAAATGAGATTATTTTTGAATAATACACAAATTCCTTATTATCTGCTGAGTTTTTTAATAACAATCTGTATCTGTTCAAGCCAACCCCACCATTTTGATCCTAGATACTACATGTTTTCTCCTTTTACTCGTCTACCATTTGGCCATGCTGTTCCTTCACATTTTCAATTGGAAAATATATGTAATTGTTAGTATTGCAAGTCTTGGAGTTAGCACTAGGCACACATAATACAATCATGACATTACAGTTTGTTTAGTTTTTAATCAAGCTACGGTCAGAACATAAGAAATTTAACTAATGGTGTGTACGGTACTAATAATCGGTTTCCCCGTACCGAACCGGTACCGAAACCGACTAATACCGAAACCAAAAACATACTAAAGTGAGAACCGAATACCGTACCGATTACATGGGTACGGTACCGGTACCGGTTCGGCTTCGGTATTTTGGTAATCTTGCTCATCCCTAGTATAAATGGCTACTTATCATGGCGGTGATGGTGGTAATGAAGACCCGCGTAAACCATGGTGGAGGATAACATGGGGCTGCAAAGGGAGTGGCGGTAAGAAAAATGGTTGTTTATAGTTCATTTTTTAATTTAACAGTTTTTTACTAATTTTTTTTTTGTAGCCCCAAGAAAGGGAAAGGGGAATCGGCTCGTTACGGTATAGCTGGCCTGGCCCCTTCCAAAAAGGGAAACATGTGATGTTTTCTTTAACACTTAGACAGATAATTATAACACCCAAAGCATTGGACAGAAGCATAGCGCAATATGGATTCATCATCCAATGTTTAAATGGGCGTCCACCGGGATAAGACAATTGAAGCAAAGTATGTATAAGTGTTGCTTCACCACCGGATGCAACCTCATAGTATCCTACTTTGGACTCATACTCCTCTAGCATTAGTCTGCGAATCCACTCGAACCTTTCCTCAGATTCACCCAAACCAACAGCCAGTGCCCGAAATCCACAGTTACCATCAGAAAGAACATTTTTGATATCGACAACGTAACGTTGAAAGTAAAAAGGGAGTTGATTTAGGTATGTTCTAAGGTTAGTCCATGTTGACTCCGTCTAGAAGAAGTTGTGTGTAACCGGTTCAAAGAAGTTCTGTGTATGTGGTCCTGATGTGTCGTATTTTATACCATTTCCCACATGATTTTTAGTACCGATTATTCGTAATTTTCATAGTTTTATATCCAACTTTCGATGCTTTGAGGTAGTGTTGAGTGTTTTCAGGTTGGAGAACGATTATACGGATGAATTGGTTGATTTTGATGATCCATGGAAGAAACGAGAGAAGGATTCGGTTGGATTCAATTGAAAGACAAAGAAAACACTTCTTGGAAAGTGTAACGGCCGTTAAAAATGTAACACCCGTTACACATTTGTCCCTGTAACGGTTGCATAACTGCCGTTAGGGTTTGTTTCAGAAAAGTGGCCTTGTAACGGGCGTTACATATGTAACGGGTGTTACACGCAAATTTTGTAACGGGTGTTACACGGGGATTTTATATAAATACTTGGCTAGGGTTCTGAATAATGGACGAATTTGGTGGAGATTTTTCATAGCATTGCTCATAGTTTCTATTGCTTTAGAGAAAACAAACTGTTAGGGTTTTCATCTTTTCAGCTTTGGATTACAATCATTGTTGCTACCGGATTCATTGCAATTCATTGGTATAATATGATTTCTTCTATTATTCTTTGTTTTTATCTATTCAATATGAGAGGCTAAATTCTTCAACACCCGCTTGGGTAGTGAACATGTCATAGGGTCGATTTAATGTTACTTGCAATTGTTGAACAAGATTTCTATGTTTAATCGAAGATCCGCATTTATTTGAGTTTAAATATTGTTTTTCTCTTTTATATTTATTGATTGATAATTGTAATTAGAAGTTCGGGAGAAATCTATGTCATTGTCAATTGATTTATGAAACGGTTAATCGTCTTTAATTAACCTAAAGTCGTTGGAGTTCGGAAGAAACTAGCGATACAGATTTTAAACAATTAAATTCATTTTGAGTGTGTAAACATCTATGATAGAGGGATTTGATTGGGTGAATAAGCAGTTCGGGAGAAAGCTTTTAAAGATTAAATCATAAAATCAACTTAGGTTCTTAATGCTTAATTGTTTGAAGTAGAAATTATTTGCGAGAGCAATAATTATATTTCGAGGAATTAAAGTTTCAAGTATAACGGGAGTTCATCTTGACTACCTTTTAAGTCGTTCAACAATGCAAGTAATGTTTAGACCCGATGATTGGCATGTGAGCTGATCCAAGTGGGTGTCTTTTAATATTATTGTCTTTAAAAATCATTTTTACTTTCGTCTTCCGACGAACCCTGCCCCGGTAATACCGGATTCTTTTTCGATTAATCTTTCGGGATTACTAATTATTTTCTAACTTTTTGTAAGTCCCAACTCAATAGATGATACTACCTGAAGACACCTCTATGTCGATGGTGGAGTTACTTTGCAATATAAGCACTGAACTGGAGACGACCAGTTACAGGAGTATATACCAAGTTCTAGATAGATTACTTATTTAAGTGACAATAAGTAAAGAACAATGCAATAATACAAATACTTGTAGAGTAAATTGGTGAGACAATATGTAATTTTCAAGTGTAATTTATTTATTAACTTTAAATAATTACAAGGTTGTTGCGGAACCAAGATAATACAAGTATGTAAATATCCTAACAACCTATGAACTACAATTGATCTACACTTGGAATTCTCTAAACAATCGAAACACTTAAAGTTGTGAAATGTTCCTTTTTACGATTGAGAGAATATTGCACAAGTTCACCAAGAATATTGCAGGTTTGCAAAGTGTGTGACTTCTTAAAAAGTAAGTGTTATTCTTGGTTGTGCAATGACTTGTATTTATAGGCAAAGTTAACATTGGGATGTTAACTTTGGCCGTACAAATATGGTTGAGAACATTTAAGGAATAGCATTTAATTCCTTAAAATGTTGTGTAAAGTTGCAGTATAAAGCAACTTTACTCAACCAGCTTTATGTACCTTTTTGTACTTAAATAATAAGATAAATCTTATTATCCGGGTAAAAGCACATAACGCATAAAAGTCAATTCCTCGTAATCAGTGTAAAGCTTTGTAAGAGCTTTCCACTGACGGTCTCCAGTTTGTAACTGACTAGAATGTCAACTGGGCTTCGCTGCCATTGTCATTCTCTATCTTTCGCTTGTTGTCTTCGACCCAACTGGAAGGATTCTTCAACTGGTCAGTTCTCAACTGGAGGAAGTCTTCAGTTGCGTTAACTGTACGATGCAACTGGACTTCAATATTTCTGGACAAATCTTCTTGGTCTCAGGTGCAACTGGAGACTGGCCAGTTTCACTGAAACTGGTCCTAACAAATTCCCCCTATTTGTCTAGAAATATAGCCAAGTCTTTTTCAGTTCTTGTATCTGTACAAGTGTGAACTGGAGAGACTTGTTCGATTAAATCTATCTAAGTTTTCCAAGGCATTTTTATAGATCAATAAATGCCTTGGGTTTTTCTTTTTAAGTTTGTTAGATCTAATCTATTATCTACCTTGTGGTTACAAACTGGTAACTTCATTTATACAAGGAAATGAAATTTACACAAGTTACAGAATGTAAATAAAATTACAAGTAGATAAACTGAAAAGAGAACTTAATTAGATGGCCCTTCGCCAGTTCGTCTTCTCTTGGTCACTGAAGAGATAGGCTAAGAGTCTTCAGGATCAATATTCAACTTTAGCTCCAGATTTTCTTTGTGTTGAATCTTGCCCTTCAAGAAGTTCACCCAAGCTTTCTCAAACCTATTCTTTTGTGCCTTAGCATCCAAAAAGTTCACCATTTCCACCCATTCCGAGAACCCATACTGCATTGCACCAGGATTATCAGTTTTAACCAGTGGCCCTCTGGTATAACTGACCTCAACGTGAAAGTACTTGGTGCCTGGCTTAATTGTTACATTAACACCATTAATAGTCCCACTATGTCTTCTGGTTGCCATGATCTGGGAGTAATAGCTTCTTGCTTCTGATTCATTTGATATTTTAATACTCCCAGCTCCAGCAACCAGTACAGCAGACTTGATGTCATCATTCGATACCTCGCCAGTTGGTTCTATGAATGTACTAAGGTCAACATCTCTGGTCAGTGGTCTTCTTGGTTGAGGGATCCTTCTTGGTGGATTCAATACCTTTTCACAACCTTCTTTACATGTTCAATTCTTTTTAGAATCCCACTGGCCCTGTTCTCTTTTGCCTTCTCCACTGATATATTCAAACTTTTGGCATCAAATTCAGCTTCATCATCAGGATAGTGTCTGTCTAATTCAACATCAAGCATTTCTTTCAACATGTCAACTATCCTGAGATCATTCTTAACTCTGGCATACTCCTCCTTAGTGATTCCCAAAAGATGAGCATCACTAATATCAAGCAATTTAATCTGTGCAAGATGTTCTCTGGCTTCAACTTGGTTTTTTTGTTTCATCTTCTTTCTTTCTTTAATTTCATTGCCAAGTCTAGCCAGTTGTTTGCTAACACTTTCAGAAACTGGAGGAAGTACATCAGCATTGCCAGTTTCCAACATAGGTACATCAGTGGCCGGCTGGGCAGATACATCAGATGCCAAACCTTTTGCCCTTGTCAACAACATTCCCCCTATCACTTACATCACCAGTTTCATCCATTCTTTGCTCACCAGCTTCAGTACTGGCAGCCACAATCATTTCCCTACCTGTTTGAGTTCCAGATGGATTACTTTTCAGTTTGAGTTTGTGCAAGAACTGCACTTCTTTCCCCCTTGGCAGCATCTAGACCTGCCCTAATCACTTCCCATTCAGAATGGTGAGCTGGCAACCGGCAAGAGGCTGCCACGATTGCATGTTCTTGCATTCTTTGAATATCGTGCACATCATCCTGAAAGATCTCCATAGGTGGTTGGTTTCTTTAGACTGGGTCAGAACATTAGCTGCAACTTGTTCCTGACCAGTTTTTAGTTCATTCAAAATCTTGGAATCTTCATCCAAACCAGAAACCACCTTATCCTTCACCTCTTCATCCTTTTTCTTCAAACTTTCTACTTCAGTTGTCAGTTTATCCAGAGACTGAGCATGAAGTGATACCTGGGTGTTCAAGTTATCAATGCTGCCCCTCAACTGGTTGATCTCATTTGTGAGTGAGGCCAGATCAACCTGAGGAGTGGCCAGCTTGGTGATCTCAGACATCACTTTTTCTATCAATTGTTGTTCTCTAGCACCCAGCGTATCATCTATTTCTTCTGACCAACTGAAGTCATTAACTGCTCTCCAAGTTCAGTCACATTCAACCCAGGCTTGTCAACCAATTCCTTTACCTGTTTTTCAATCTCCCTTAAATCCACTTCAGATGTTCTAACAGTGTTGCCCAGCAAGTTGGAGATTGAGGTTGTGACCTTGGACTGAGTGAGGTCAAAGGCTTCTTTTAAAGATGTTTCCAGATTGTTGCAGCCAGTGACCAGCTCATTCAGCTTCTTCAACACCAAGTATTCATTTGATGAAAACTTGTTAATCCCCAGATCAACCACTTTAATATTGGTCAAGTGATCCTTGTGGTATCTGGAGAAAGACTTGGTGTTTTTGTCAAGTGTCTTTTGAATCTCCTTCACCCTGGTGAGAAGGTTTTGGAGATCGGCTTGTACAGAGACAACTTGACTGTCCAGTGACGGAGGAGAAGGTGTCACTGGACCAGCAGCAGTTTCTACTGGAGCAACTGGAGGAGGCAAACTTAGAGAAGTCTCCCCAGTTGACATCGCAGCAGTTGAAGAAATAGTAGGAGTGGTGGTAGAAGAAAGGACGGGAAATTCAATGTGTTGTTCATGCTGAGAATGCTCAGGTGTGAACAACGGCGGCGGTGGGGGGGGCATTTCTCGAAGGAGTGAGAATTGCCCAGATGGTGAAGGTGTCATACGTCTGTTTCCAGACATATAGTTATAAGTGGGAAAAGGAATATTTGTTGGCTCATTTACTTGGGATGGTGAAAGTGAAATTGAAGCATCTGGAAGCGAGACTGGAGATGAAGGGTTTTGATCTGGTACAGCAGAATCAAAAATCTCCAAGTCTGAAGCAGTACCTTCAGTATCCGAAGATTCAATAAGGATTTCCTCGTCATTAACATTCATGTCCAGATCCATGAATGTAACTGAGGGCTGACCAGAAGGGTCAGTCTCCAGATGACCTTCCCCAGTTTCCTGGATTGGTGCATCTGTTGGAGGATCAGATACCGAGGTATCTTCACCAGGGATAGAGGTCATTGGGGTTGCCTCAGTTATAGTTGCTCTATCCACAACCATAACATTAGACGAACTGGAGGGTCCCTCATTATTTTGAGGCCCGCCCAGTTGTCTTTCCGACTCACCTTGGATTGGTGCATCGGTTTTTGCGAATGCCAGCCGCATTCTATCTGGAATCTCTACCTCTCCAGCTTCAGATACTAGAGAGTCAAGATTCCTCAACAAATCTGGGACAGTGTAAGGTGAATCTGTGCTTAAGTATGCTTCACTGCCCATAATTTGTAGAAAACATAGAGAGAGAAACCTGGAGAAGGGGATACAAGTCTCTGGTGCCCTTCAGTTTTTGTACCAGGCTTCTAAGGATATCGGCAAAATCCACTCTCAATCCATTCCACAAGCAGTATGCCATCTCTGCTTGTGCGGAGTTAATCTGGTCAAGTCCACCAGAACTCCCACCCATACTCTCCACCAGGTGGATGAAAAAATACCTCCATGAAGGTGTAAGGCCCTTCATGGTCATCGCACCTTTGTTTTCAACACCCCTTTCTCCAGGCACTCCTTATGTCCCATTTCAAGGAGACCTGGCGAAAATTAACGTTTGGGGGGATGACAACTGGAGATTCACCCTCTCTCCAGTAGTTGAGGTGTAAGGCATCCCTCAACACGTCTGCTGATAAGGTACACTGGATTGTTCCACCTTTTAATGTGAAAGTGATGGAAGAACAATCAGAAGAAAGAGTAGCAGTGTACCAAAACTCACACAAGTAGTCGTGAAACATCTTGCGTGGGTTTAGAGAGAATGAGGGTCCTATTGGAGAATCCTTCAAAAAATGGATTCTACCAATAAGGGTATTGGACCCTTGAGATCCTTGTAAACTCGCCATCGGATTATTCTGATTTAATTTGATGAGCGTAGTATTACTAGGAGCACCAGATGCCTGTTTGACATCTGGTGAAGGAGCATATGGAACAGTCAAGAGATTTACATCTCTTGTACGGGATGATCTAGGAGCCATTGGAAAATGAAATTGAAATTTGGAATTAGGGTTCTTGATTTATGAAGCAGAGAGAGAAATGAAGCAATTTTTAGATGATTGGGAAGTAAATGAAAAGAATGTAAAGGGAAGTAAATGTGATCGGAGTAAATAAGGGTATTTATAAGGAATTCAAGATCCCAATGAATACCAAAAATTATATTTTATTAACAAAATCAATTTTGTAGATATTTTTACAAAATAAGTTTGAATTTTGAAATAAAAACATAATTAATTGTGTCAGCATTAAATGCTACGACGGCTTAACTTACCCACGCGCCCACTAACATTAATTTTCCCAATAAAAACAGTTGTCAAATACCAAAATGACTTTAAACACGTCGGATGACGATATCAAGTGGTTTAAAGCACTCGAGTGCCATCACGTGTCACAAATATTGACCAGTATCTCTAACGTTATAAAAAATTAAGACAAGACTGAATCTGGTCACTGGAGGATTAGTCCAGCGCCAGTTTCCAACTGGAGAGTTCTCCAATTGCCATTTTCAAACAAAACGAATTTTAGTCAGAAAATTATTTTGAGTCTTTCCCCCTAAAATGATGATCCAGAAATCGATTAGTGTCAGGATAGTATCACAAAGGCGTTCGATAGCCTGGCGAGTAAAGATTATCTGGACCTCCTCAACTGGAGAACTTCATCAGTGTCACTGACGCGTTCATAACAAAAATCTCCAGTTTTAAGGATTTAACATTCCCAGTTCGCTGATGAGATGTTTAAAGGTTTTCTCATCAAGAGGTTTTATAAAAACATCAGCGAGCTGTTTGTCAGTGGGATGAAATGAATTTCAATGTCTCCTTTCATAACATGATCACGAATAAAATGATACCTGATGTCAATATGCTTTGTCTTGGAGTGCATCACTGGGTTGTGAGATATAGCAATTGCACCGGTGTTGTCACAAAAGATTGGGGTCCTTGTATACTTTTGACCATACTCTAGTAACTGGTTCTTGATCCAGAGAATCTGGGCACAGCAACTGGCCGCAGAAATGTACTCTGCCTCAGCAGTGGACATAGAGACTGACGTCTGCTTCTTACTGGTCCAACTTACCAGTTTTCCTCCAAGGAAATGACAACCCCAGTTGTTGATTTTCTATCTATCTTACAACCTGCATGATCTGAATCTGAATAACCCATTAGATCTAACCCCGAGCCTTTGGGGTACCAAAGACCAAGATTAGGACACCCTTTCAGGTATCTAAAGATACGCTTAACAGCGTGCAAATGTGATTCTTTAGGGTTAGCCTGAAACCTGGCCATAGACATGTTGCAAACATTATATCTGGTCGACTGGCAGTTAAATACATCAGTGAACCAACCATACCACGATAGTCAGTTATGTTCACTGGTTTGCCAATTGGGTCAGAGTCCAAATTTAATGGTGCTGCAATAGGTGTGTTTTTCGATGGGATTGAATCATATTTGTATTTTCTTAACAAAAATCTGACATATTTTCCTTGGTTTATGAAAATTCCATTTTCAGTTTGTTTAATCTGAAGACCTAAGAAAAATGTTAATTCACCCATTAAACTCATCTCATACTCAGATGACATGATTTTAGAAAACTTTTTACACATTGCATCATCAGTTGAACCAAATATAATGTCATCAACATAAATTTGTACCAATACGATATTACCTTTTTCTTTCAAGATAAATAAGGTATTATCTATTGCACCTCTTTGAAAGCCATTTTTAAGAAGATGTTTAGTTAAAGTATCATACCAGGCTCTTGGGGCTTGTCTAAGACCATACAAAGCTTTGTTCAGTCTATAAACCCAGTGAGGATGCTTCTCATTGATGAAGCCTGGAGTCTGCTTAACATATACTTCTTCTATGTTCCATTAAGGAACGCACTTTTGACATCCATCTGGAAGACTTTAAACTGCAGATGGGCTGCATAAGCCAGAAAAATTCTGATGGCTTCAAGTCTTGCAACTGGAGCAAAAGTTTCATCAAAGTCAACGCCTTCTGCTTGACAATAACCCTGGGCAACTAATCTGGCCTTGTTTCTTACAACATGGCCATCTTTATCCATCTTGTTTCGGTAGACCCATCTTGTACCAATGGGTTCTTTCTTTAACCCTGGTGGACAAGGAACAAGCTCCCATACATTGTTCCTTTCAAACTGGACGAGCTCTTTTTGTATAGCTTCCACCCAGCTTGGGTTTGCCATAGCCTCGTCAATCTTCTTCGGTTCAATTAGTGATAAGAAGGTGACATTTAAGCATTGCTCACTGGTGGCTCTTCTAGTCTGAACCCCACTATTTGGATCTCCCACAATCTGTTCAATTGGATGTGCTCGAGTCCATCAGGTGTATTGACTAGGCTGGTGTAACACAATATCAGTGCAAGTCACCTGGCGATCTTCTTCAGTTGCAGCAGCTTCTGGAGGAGGATCTGTCCAAACAACTTCTACGTCCTCATCAGAGTCAATGAGGTCACGATTTGCATCATGAAATTCTTCATTCAAAAGGCATTTCTTGAAGAACTGGAGAAGTTGGAGTTTGAACTGGTGCTGATATTGGAGTGGCACGTACATCAGATCCAATCACCAATTCTTGTGGTAAGTTGAAATTGATGGAGGGATAGAATGATGTGTCACTGGTGGTCTCTTCTTCTTAACTGGTTCCAATTTGTTGTAACTGGAAACATCTTTTGGTGAAACAACTGACTGATGAACTTGGTCAGTTTCGCCAAAATTTATTGGAATGACTGGAGAAATATCAAGGCTTGGTCTCTTGTTGATTGCTTCAGTTGCTTCATCGAATGTGACATGAATTGTCTCATGAACCTTTTGGAGTCTATAATTATAACTCTAAAGGCCTTTCGAATATCTGAATAACCTAAAAATACCCCTTCATCAGCTTTTGCATCAAACTTTCCATGCTGACTGGAATCGTTTAAAATATAAACTGGACAACCAAATACATGAAAGTATCCAATATTTGGTTTACGATTCCTGAGTACTTCATAGGCAGTCTTCTTATGTCTCTTGATGTAGACTGACCGGTTTTGGGTGTGACAAGCAGTTGCAACTGCTTCAGCCCAAAAACTGGTGGGAAGACCTGATTCAGATAGCATACTTCTGGCTGCTTCTATCAGCGTGCGATTCTTTCTTTCCACAACTCCATTCTGCTCTGGAGAGTGTGCTGATGAGAAGTTTTGAGAGATGCCAGTGTCATTGCAAAATGTTTCAAGTACCTTATTTTGAAATTCAGTACCATTATCACTTCGCAACTGACATACTTTTCGAGTATACTTGAGTTCAATTCTTTTGATGAGAGAGATGATTTCAGCAGGTGCATCACTTTTGGATCTGAGGAATACCACCCAACAGTATCTGGTAAATTCATCGACCACAACTAGAGTGTACTTCTTTCCAGCTCTAGTTTGAACATTCACTGGACCAAAGAGATCCATATGTAGCATGTGAAGAGGTTCAGTGATGCTAAAGTTTTGCCTAGTTTTGAAACTGGCCCTTTTCTGCTTGCCCATCTCACACCCTGGACATGGCTTTTCTTTATTGAAAGAAATTTGAGGTATCCCATCAACCAGTTATTTGCGAGACAACTTGTTAATATTTTTGAAATTAAGATGGGATAATCTTTTATGCCACAGCCAGTTGGTGTCCTCATCAGCCTTGGTATAGAAGCACTGCTCTTTTGGAGCTGGTTCCATATCCATGATGTACACATTTTCTTTTCTTGGTGCAACCATCACCACTTTCCAATCCTTGTTAAATATGGTGCCTTGAGCAATATCGAACAAAACTCTGAAGCCATCATCACAAAGTTGGCTGACACTGATCAGGTTGTATTTCAAACCATTCACAAATGCAACTCTTTTGAATTCGACCTGTCCGTTATTGAGTACACCATATCCTTCAGTCCGTTATTGAGTACACCATATCCTTCAAATGAACAAAGTTTTACAAGGGCTGGGTAGTTTACCCTTTGTGGCTCCTGCTTCTGCACAACCCCCACCTCCTTTCAATATAGAAGCACAGTTAGAGAGAAACCAAACCAAAGTCCAAGGCCTTATTCGTAGGGTGGAGGACTTAACCAATTCTCTAACTGCCAACACTAGCTCCTTGGCGGATATGAAAGGTGCTCAGATGTTTCTTGGCACTGAGTTGACCAAAGTTGCAGGAAATGAAGGGCTAGTGGTTGGGAAATTGAATGAGTTGGTGATGACATGCAATAAGGTGAGCTCTGTAATCAGAGAAGCCTTCAGATTGACTAAGAGAGATGTTCAAGCTTCAGTTGTTGCGAACTTGACATCTGGAGTTGAGCTGTTGAAGCAAGAGGTTATGGCTGTAGGAAGTGAAGTACATGAGCTGGTACAGAAGCCAAGCATTAATGAAAAAGAACTTGGGGCTTCTGTGAGTGCTAGTATTGTTGAAGATCTGAAGTCTGAGCTATCTCAGAATCTTGTTGCTCAGATTTCAGAGTCTATATCTCAGAAAGTTGGACAAGAGGTCAGATTGATGATTGCTGAACTGACCAAGGATACAAATGACAAGGTGGAAAAGGCTGTAACTGAAGTTAAAAATTCAGTTTCCACGCTTGAAGGTTCAGTTCAGAATCAGTCAAAGCAATTGGAGGAAATCTTAACTCTTTTGAAGAAAGAACCTGTCACTGCTCCTCCTCCCCCTGCATCCTTCACTGATGAAGATCGAAAGATGCTTAAAGACTTGAAAGATCAAGAAGCACTGAACCTTAGTTCATCATTCAGACTAAAGTCTCAGTTTGCTACAATGGCTAAAGGCATTTGTGAGTGTCTAGAACAACAAAGTTGGGAACCACTGAAGGCACTCAAATCTACTATTGATCTATATGCAAGACTGCCTTCAGAGATTCCCAAAGGGGGAAGTGGTGTGCCTATTGGTTTGCTGGAAAGTACTCAAGAGATGATTCAAGCAACCAAGAAGCAAACTGAGGTGCCATCTGAAAGTGCCTCAGTTCAGGGGGAACAAGTTCAGATTTCTGAAGCTGGTAGAAAAGATAAGGGAAAAGCCTTGGTGATGGCAGAGGAACCAAAGAAAGTTGTTAAAGGTTCTGGTCTGGTTGTTGGAGAGAATGTTGATGAACAAGGCTATCCACTCCACGATCCTAATGCTGATAGCAAGAAGTTAAAGACTCTGCAGAAGCAAGTCTCTAACCAATTTATTATGTGGAGTGAAAACAAGGAAAGGGAAAGGGTTCAACACCAGAGTATGGGAACCCTTGACCATATTGATGCTGCATCTCTTGGACTTTCACTGAAAGGTTTCAGAAAGTCAAGCATGATCCAAGAGTGCAGAAGGCTGTGAAAGATATGCTGGATTATGAGTATGGGGTGAACTACTCTCCTCTGGAACAAAAGCTGGACCATCTCACTTTCAAAATGTCCATCCAAGACTTGGTGAAAAATAGAGAGATGGAAATGGCCAGAAAGAAAAAGGAGATTCTGGCTGGAGTTCAGAATGTGGAGAAAGAGTTGTTCAGACCACCAACAAAGCCTAGAACTGGAACAAGGACTGGAAAGAAAGATTCTCGTGATGTTGTCCATACTTCAATCAAACCAATTTCTGATGATGCTGCTGAGATCCAAAGAAAACATGAAAAGGATCAGTATGATCATTATATGAATCATCGATCGCATCCAGCCAAAATTGTTGATATGGTAGTTGCTAAGGCTGATGGATTGAAGTTGTTCGATTTGGTTGTGAAAAGAGAAGGAAGGGCTACTGAAGAATATACTCAGGTTTCAGTTCATGAGTTTGGCATATCTGAGCACAGGGAGATGATCCAGGTTCTAAAAGGAAAGCCTAAGTCTGCCTTGACTGGTGCATGGCTAGCAAGAATTCAGCAAAAGATGCAAGCCAAGGTAGAAATTGAAGCAAGGCTATTTGGTAAAAGGGATCAGTCTCCACTGAAGAGAAAACCTACTGAGGCACCTTCTGGTTCAAGGCCTGCCAAGAAGTAGTTTTCTATTCAGAATTATCATGTACTTGTAAATATTTACATTTGTGACTTTCATTTCAGTGTGTAATATATAAGTTGCAAATTGTGACAAATAAGTAGATGATAAGTTTAAGTTAGAAAAACACAAGTAAAATTCTGAGACATCAATGATCTATAAGATGTACTTAAGAAATTTTTACAACTTAAACAAAAAAAAACTTGCATTTCAGACTTACAAACATGTATAGATAGAAGTCTGAGATGCATGCACTATTTCAGAACAAATAGGGGGAATTTGTTAGGTCGAGAATCGACCATGTATAATTTGTTCAGAAATAGCTTGAAGTTTAGTGAAGACGTTTTATCAGAATTCTGAGATGCCTCAGAATTCCTTCACTGAAGCTTCACTTCAGTTCAGATCGAGACAATCTGAAGCATTCATTCTGAAGTCAAAGACTGAAGTATGAAGAAGAGAATCACCTCAGAAGCGAGCAATCAGAGTGATTCTACCAGATCGAAGACTGAAGCATCTCAGTGTTAAAGTATTTACAACACTTTACACTGATTACGAGGAAGACTTTATCCTTACACATTTACCAAGTTGATAGATTTATCTATTAATAAAAGGTACAATGTATAGGTATGGAACGTTGTACTATAAGTCACATCAAGTGACTTATATACTCTTCCTAGTGCAGCATATAAGGAATTATGACCTAATTCCTTAAATGCTCACAACCACATTTGTACGACATTGTCCATGTCATCATAGACTTTGTCTATAAATACCAAGTCTTCTCATAACTTGCAAAATGCTTGAACTATTGCATTGCAACTTGTGAGATATACTCTAAGTAAACTTACGAGTATTTCCAAGTCACCTTGATCACTTGTATTTCGGGATTGTTTAGATATTTACACTTGGGTGTTTATCTTTGTTCCGCAACAATCCTTGTATTTGTTTATACATCAATAAATCAAATACATTAGAAAACAACGTATCTCAATGCTATTTACTTGATTATATTTATATATCTTTATATAGTTTCTGCCATTTGTTCTTGCATTAATTTATATTGTCAATTGTTTCTTGTTATCCACATCTGGATCGTAAACTGAACTTGTCCATTCAAGATCAGTTGTACTTGCCAGTCGGGTTTATTATTCATCTATACATAGTTCGGGACTCACAATTGTTTGGGCCATTATATCTTTTAGATTTATGCTTAAACCTGTTAAAGGTTTTAGCAATCATGGCTACCAGATCATCATCATCAGTTTCATCACAACCATCACTGATTTCAGTGGTCAGGCCAGAGTTCAAGAAACTGTTTAACATCTCCTTCATTGAGTGTGCCTGGACACTCTCTGCAGACATTAAAGTAGTACAAGGTCGCTCAGTTACACTAGCAACCTTGGGACTCTGGGCATGGTTCATGGCATCCTGCTCAGCCACCAGTCTTGCAGCATCATTGTCTTCAGTGAATCTGAAGGCTCCATAGAGCGATGCAAGAGTATGGCTGTGCAGGGTTTTACCTTGTCTTAAGACAAGAACCATATTTTCCCATTTGAAGGAAGAATATCACAAAACTTCTCAAGAAGAATATCCTTATCCTTCTCTACACCCAAGCCTCTCAGCTGATTAACGAGGCTAGAAAATCTGGTGTATGTACCAGTTAGACTTTCATTGGGCAAGGCAAAGAAGGATTCATACTTCTTGTTTAAGGCAACTTTTCTGGTGACAATAGTGTCATCACCTCCTTCAAACTGAATAACTAATTCATCCCACATTGACTTGGCACTGGGGAACAACACAATTGTTGGAATTAGATCTTCAGGAACAGCTCCAAGGATCATGTTCTTGAGTCTGGTGTCCAAATCTACAAGTCTACGATCCTCATCAGACCAATGGTCTTCGAGCTTTTCTCTGGAACCTCTTCTTCCAGTTGGATCTAGAAGAGGACTTACCCCAAGAGACATGGGTATATATGGTCCATCTTAAGGATTTTCAACATATACCTCTCTATCCCACCAAAATGCAAAAGCATTCTAGCCTTCCATGTACCAAAGGTCTCACCATTTCCATCAAATTTTGGAACAGGAGTGTTAGAATAATGTACATGGACGTGGTTTGGGGCAGTAGGAGGAGGAGGGTTTGTATTAACATTTTGAACAGGTGGTGTATTAGTATTCAAAGGGTTTTCACCTTGACCAGAACCATCTCCACCTTCAGTAGTGTTCATCTAGCAGATCTAGGCAAGTTTATTAGCCTTCTGCTCTGATCCCACTTGTAAGTCCCAACTCAATAGATGGTACTACCTGAAGACACCTCTATGTCGATGGTGGAGTTACTTTGCAATATAAGCACTGAACTGGAGACGACCAGTTACAGGAGTATATACCAAGTTCTAGATAGATTACTTATTTAAGTGACAATAATTAAAGAACAATGCAATAATACAAAATACTTGTAAAGTAAATTGGTGAGACAATATGTAATTTTCAAGTGTAATTTATTTATTAACTTTAAATAAATTACAAGGTTGTTGCGGAACCAAGATAATACAAGTATGTAAATATCCTAACAACCTATTAACTACAATTGATCTACACTTGGAATTTCTCAAAATCGAAACACTTAAAGTTGTGAAATGTTCCTTTTTACGATTGAGAGAATATTGCACAAGTTCACCAAGAATATTGTAGGTTTGCAAAGTGTGTGACTTCTTAAAAAAGTAAGTGTTATTCTTGGTTGTGCAATGACTTGTATTTATAGGCAAAGTTAACATTGGGATGTTAACTTTGGCCGTACAAATATGGTTGAGAACATTTAAGGAATAGCATTTAATTCCTTAAAATGTTGTGTAAAGTTGCAGTATAAAGCAACTTTACTCAACCAGCTTTATGTACCTTTTTGTACTTAAATAATAAGATAAATCTTATTATCCGGGTAAAAGCACATAAAGCATAAAATTCAATTCCTCGTAATCAGTGTAAAGCTTTGTAAGAGCTTTCCACTGACGGTCTCCAGTTTGTAACTGACTAGAATGTCAACTGGGCTTCGCTGCCATTGTCATTCTCTATCTTCCGCTTGTTGTCTTCGACCCCAACTGGAAGGATTCTTCAACTGGAAGGATTCTTTAACTGTACGATGCAACTGGACTTCAATATATTTCTGGACAAATCTTCTTGGTCTCCAGGTGCAACTGGAGACTGGCCAGTTTCACTGAAACTGGTCCTAACACTTTTGCACCGTGACAATTCGGTCACAAATCCCCTTTTTACTGAATTACTTTATTGTTAACAATTGCTTAATTAAGTCCTTGTGTTCGACCTCGGTTACCAAGTCAACTATATTGCATGCGATCGGGTACACTGCCTGCAAGTGTGTAGTAGACAGTAGCTAGGTATTTCGTGTTTATAAATTTAAGACTAGAAATACACATCATGTGGTCCCCCAAAGATTTGATCAAAAAGCTGGACGTTTCTCCTTGCGTTTGGTTATGAGGGTCTCCGAAAAAACTTTGTGTGTCTGGGAATCGTGATTCGCTGAACACATACTCACTCTGTCTGCCACTTTGACCCCACTGTGGTTGATTATACGGATCGTGGAAGAAATTTGTAGTGTCTGGGACACGTGATTCGGTGCCCATATAATGACGGCTGCGAAAAACGATCGGAAAACCCCCCCATGGACTGGGTATCCTGAAAAGTCGGTCGGGAAAATTGAACCGACTTCGATTTTTGAAGACCGGAAGGTGCTGTATTTGACGCTGGTATGTTAATGTCGGGCACCTGCAACAAATAATAAATCAATTAATTAGACTTCGAAGTATACTAACAAATAGGGTGCACTTACATAACAAAATCAATTAACTATATACTTCGAATTATGATTGGACGTACTTGAGGTATTTTTTTCTTTGACCCGATTGGTCTTCCACGTTTATTTTGAATAACGGAAGGGTCCTTAATTTTGGTTCTCCCCGGATAGACGATGTCTTTTATTTTTGATATCTAGTTTTTCCTCTGGGCTTCGGTTGTTGCTTAAACTGGACCTTAACATCCTCTACTAAATCGTCGATAGCTTCGTCATCGTCGAAGTCTTTTCGATGATCATTGTCCGGTAGGCACGTGGATGGTGTCAAGTCTAGCTTTCTCCAAAAGTCATTTATGTTATGCACCTCAACACGTTTGCCTACATTTTTTAAAAATAAGTATAATATTTGTGCATTTACCAAAAAAAACATCAATTAATTATATTCAGATAAACTTACTGTAATGCATGTACGCAGCTAGACGGCAGGCACATGGAAGCCCACAACTAATCCAAACCTTACACCCGCACTTTCTCAAGTCTTTACCGATCTGACTTTTGAATCGTTCAATTTCGGCGACCATTATATCCAGAGCTGTCACAGATACAACACAAAGCAGGTCTTTCAAACATGGGTAGTTGTGTTTACCAGCTCTATAAATCCTGCTTTCCTCCAGTTGGCCCTTGATTTCTGTATCTTGTCCGAGGAGGATATCTATTAACACATTGAATTATTCTGTGAAATGTACATCTCCCCTTCAACTCGGACTTCAGGAGTGAATGCTCAACCTCAACTCTGTTGGTAGTGTAGTTACGGTAGTTGAGATGCTGATCGACCCAAAAAGACACAAACTTTTCCTTGTACGGGGAAAGCCACTCCTTCTGCAGGTACTTGTAAACCTCTGTAAATTTAACATTGGGTTAGGATGTGTGGCTATATGTGATTTACCAAAAATAAAAAAATTAAAAAAATTTCATGTGCACTTCACTTACTGTCTAAATCTTTTCCCATCTTCTCTTTTAAATCTTTTTCATTTTGGGTGTACTCTTCTAGTGTGCGCGACTCATAAAGTTTTTCCACCATCCGTAAAAAGGCCCCCATTTCCCTGCTCCTTTTAACGATGGCATGCTAAATTTTTCGATGTTCCTTCATATGTGGACTCTACAAAGTAAATGGTATGCTTCCGGCATAACGGTTTTGCATGCTTTCATGAGCGCCAGATCCCTGTCCGTGAGTACCACGCGCACATCAAACCCTTCACCTAGGGTCGACTTCAAACACTCCAACACCCATCTATAATTATGCTCCTGTTCGCTGATGATAAACGCGTATGATATGCTGAAGGTCCTGTTTGTTGGAGTGACACCGACGATCTCAACCAACGACATCTTGTACAAGTTGGTTTTGTACGTGGCGTCTATTTGGATAACATAAGAAAATGCACGCCACAACTTAAATGATGTCGGATGTATAAAAAACAGATTCTCCAACCGACCAGATACACTGTTTGTGGTATGATAATACAAGTAATTATGCTCCCTTAGCAAACTGAACATAACCTGCGCCGGTTGAACAATATCGCGTACGTATGTCGTTTCAGTTACTCTATCATAGTAAATAAATAAAAGAATATGTAAATTTTATATACGTAACCTGCATTGGAGTGTTCCCATGTTTTTCGGCCGCCTTCTTCCGTAACGCTTTTTGAAAATTGTAAATGTCTTCACTGCGGGTCAAGTTTACTGGAAATTCTTCTTTCAACAGCTTTAACATCCTACGGGGCGATGTACCGCGATGATATTCAGCTTCCAGAAATGATCTCTCATCTTCAGTCAACCTTCTTGCGTACGCGTAACCCTCCAGATTATTAGCTGGATAGTGATTATGTGTGTCGTCTATAACAGTTACCCTCCAACCACCATCACTTGTCAAACGGCCGTCCAATCTAAAGGGGCACTGACATTTAAGTGTCTTTTTAACGAGCCCGATTGTCCTATTATCTATTTGCCCAGAAAGATTACAGACTATGGTCACTTTATTTTTGACACCAGCTAAGTTGGAATTTGTTCGTCGTTTGATTAACACATAACCAAGCTCTTTTGCTATTCTTTTGGCCCAGTTGAACACTTCTTCGTGTGAATCGAACACCTAAAATAGTTATTTTTAAAATTATCATTAAATTATATACTTATAAATATCTAACATTTTACATATGCAATAAATATAAATTTAAGTAACTAAGTGGTTTTTTTAACTAAAGATTGTTTCAATTACATGAAATACATATTATTGTTTAATGATATTTAAATATATTAATAAATTTTTAAATTTTAAAAGTAAGCTTCAAGATGTACGAAATTAATGAAGGATAGCAAGCCCACAATTTCTAACATTTCATTAAAAAAGGAAAAGATAATTTAATATGATAAAATCCCTTTAATTATACTCATCGGTGTGGAAAGCCCTAGCGTCGTAGTCAAAATGAGGGGCCGCCTCCGGCATCTCAAATTCTTCATCAGGTTCTTCTAAGTGAAACTCAAAATCTTCCGCACCCATTTCTCCCCATAAACACTCAAAATCCATCTGAAATATATATACATATACATAAACGGTATGAAAAATTTAATATACATATACCTGATGAATGTGAAGCGTCAGAATGAAAATGAAATGCTAAATTGGGACGTACACTGAATGCGAATGAAAATGAAAGGCGGAATGAAAATGAAAGAATGAATGTGATGCTAAATTGAGACGTACACTGAATGCGAATGAAAATGAAAGGCGGAATGAAAATGAAAGAATGAATGTGCGAAAACTGAATGCGAAGTTGTATGGTCGAAATACCAGAATAGCGGTCGGGTCACCAGCCGCCATATTTTTAACTGGATCTTTTTGCTTCAAGGTATGCGTACAATCTAAAGGCTTGTTCATGTTCTGTTTTCTTTTGTTAAAACTATATAATTGTACACGTTTAAAAAAAAAAAAACTATATAATTGTACATCATATGTTATTTTTATATTTTATATTTTAGACATATATGATATTTTGTGATTTATGGGTAGTACCATATATGAAATTTTTTATTTGCTTTTAAGTATTAATAAAAAGATTCATTTTTATCATCCATTCCAACCGATTCAACTCATTGAAATGTGAATCATCGAATCATATACATTCAAAATCCTGTCCGGCTGTCCGGTTCTCGAAACATTGTTTTAACTCATCAAAATCACATTCGAGGAGCCTGTCGCTCTCGTTTGCACACGTAGACACAAACCTCATCTCTTCTAGACAAACACTACGCTAAAATAAACAAACACTTTTTACTTACTTTATTAAATTTTTATTAAGAAAAAAAAAAAGATTTGGAGGAAGTGGTGTTTTGTTGGTCCGTCTAGAAATGTCTGCCATAAGAATACATCATACCGCCCCTACGGCTTTCACATTTTCAATCAGACACCACATTGCATTCTGCAACCCAAATAAAATCGGAGTCACTAATAATTATAAGCGTACTGGAAGAATCTTAACAACTGTCGCTATGTCTTCCACCGCCCCTATTGAAGTCTGTGCCAAATCTTCTCTTACTGTTCCTAATAAGCTCGGCGATTGTAAGTCTCTATTTTAATATATGTATAGTTATAGGGGAAAGCTCAAAGGTAAAGCATGTAATACCTACCTTAGGTAAAGCACGTGTATTTTAGGGGAAAATTATGTAAAATTTAAGGGGTTATGTATGTTTATCAAATTCAAAGGTTAATTCCGTAACTTTTTGGCAAAATAGGTATAAGATAGGGAAAATGATTTTTCCCATAGTTATATGTATATATAATAGGGAAAATGATTTATGATGTTAACATCATCTTTGTTAGATGACGTTGCTCTCACATACTCACTAACATCAATTTTACATATGTCAAAAAGCCCCCATGATTTTTATGGTTTGTGAGAGCAACATCATCTTTGATGATGTTAACATCTAAGTTATCCCCATATAGATATAGATATACAAATATTTCTTTTTTGCTTTGAACAATATGATTTACGACTGTATAGGATAGTGGGTGTTTAGTCACAAGATTTTATCAAGATATGATCACAGGGACCACATCCATCACTTAACAAAATCTTTAGGCCAATGTGTTTTAAGGTTTCTCTATAATAAGTACAGGTAAAACGGACCCGAGGAGGCCGAGTCGTTAACTCAAATGTTTTATGTAATAGTAGTAGAGATCATTGAGGTATTAAGTTTAGGCATGAATTAATATTTACGGCCCTAGGGTTTGGTCAACGGGATAATTTCAGCGTTACCACGCCGGGTTTCGGCCTAGTGACCATTTTGGGCCTGCGTGGTCCGGGGCGTGGTTGAGCCACGTCTTGAAAGCCTTGGTGTGGTATCAGTGTATAATATTTTTTCACTTTGATGTATTAAGCTGAAAATCAATATTTAGAGGATCTCTGTCCCTTTTTTTTAGGTAATTGTAGGCATGGCATTTCTAATTATCATTTTGAAGCTCAAACACGAGGATTTTCTTGCTATATACAAGTATTAGAATTTGGTAATACCATGTTTTGTGATCATAACAAGTGAAACAAATGTAGTGAGTGGTGGTAACCTCATATTGCTAGCTAAATCAATTCATAGCTATAAGTGTATAACAAGGTGAGTAGTTTATGACTTTTAGGATTTAGAGGTGTGGATTATTGGTGAATTTGCGCTTTTGTTGGAAAGCTTGAGGAAGTTCATATTTATGCACTTTAAACCAAGAATTTATCATGAACAGTATAAATATAAACCACATCTTACATGTTCGGAAAACAGCTTTTATCTTAAATGAGCATACCATTTGCCACGACATTTTTAGCAACTATCTTTCTTTTCTGACAATTTGTCTTTATAAATATGGCAAAAGTTGGTACACGATTTGGATGTATAGTTATTGTTTTTCTTCATTGGTATTAGGCCCTTTTACACAGAGAGTTTTGCTGACTCTGGAGGAGAAGCATCTTTCGTATGATCTTAAGTTGGTTGATCTTCGTAGCAAGCCAGACTGGTAATCATGCTTTTCGTGTTTTAATTACTAGAGTTTTCATCTCTATTGTGCACTCTTAAAACTTCTAGTTTGTTGTAGGCTGTTTGGTATTAGCCCAGAAGGTAAAGTTCCGGTGGTGAAGCTTGATGAGAAATGGGTAGCAGATTCAGATGTTATTACAAAGATAGTGGAGGAGAAGTTTCCTGAGCCATCATTAGTGACTCCACCTGAGAAAGCTTCCGTGTACGCTCATTATCTTTGTGCCTCTCAGTTTATAATCATTTCCTCAAATCTGTCAGAACCTAGTTGTTTAGAGTACTAGTATCATATGTCAGTGATAAAGAAGTGACCATCAATATAGTAGTTGCATCCTTAAGGAAATACTTCTCATGCTAGTCGGATAGAATATACATCTACGCTAAGAGAGTGTTTGGGGGTGCATATTTTAAGTGCGTGTAACTTATTGCATTTTTTTTTGAAGCCAAAACGCATTTTGCAGTGTTTGGGTATTAGATGCGTTTTAGCCTATCTTAAGGGGGGCGACACTTAATTTTAAGTCAGGTCGATGTTGCTTATTTTGAATACATGTTTTAATTCGTAAGACTTAATAATACCCTTGAAGTATGATATAACTAGATTTTAGATTACCCTACAACTGTTACAGACTTACAGGACGACAAAAATGATATTGTTAAATGATTTTTAAGCTCATAATCATGGATAGTGAAACAATAAGTGTAGAAAAAATGTAATTGACTTGGAAAGAGTAGACATGTCTCATTTCTAATGTGTATATGCAGTGGGTCGAAGATCTTTTCAACATTTATTGGCTTCCTGAAAAGCAAAGACGCTAATGATGGAACAGAGCAAGCTTTACTGGACGAGCTGTCTGCTTTCAATGATCACATTAAAGAAAACGTTAGTTCTTGTAACACACACACACACACACACACATGTATAGAGCGTTTCTTGAATCCATTTTTTCACTTGAATTTCACTTGTCTGTTGCAGGGACCATTTATCAATGGGAAGGATGTCTCTGCTGCAGACTTGTCACTTGGACCAAAACTGTACCATATGGAGATTGCTTTGGGTCATTATAAGAAGTGGTCAGTTCCAGATTCGCTTCCACATTTGAAAGATTACATGAAGGTATACCATCGTCATTGAACCGCCTAATGTAATTTTTTATGCAAGTTTTTGAAAGTTATTACTGCAGTTAAATTTTATGAGAGCAGTATTAATTGCAGGCGACTTTTAACTTAATATATAGCCGACTACAAGTTTCTTTGTGCTAATCAAATCATGTTTTCTTTCAGGCTATATTCTCATTGGACTCATTTGTCAAAACTATGCCACTGACAGAAGATGTAATTGAGGGATGGCGGCCAAAGGTCATGGGTTAAACCCAGCTGGTCTCGATGTGTCTTGCATCAGTTTCTTAATGACAACGCTGCTTGTATCTGTTCTCTTATGTTTTCAGTTGCTTATTTAGATATGTGCCCTGTATATTGAGCAAACATGTGGAAGCTGCTATAGCTTTTCGTCGTTTTTAATCACTCTGCTTGTTTAGATGGTCAAAAAAGCCACTTATTTTTCCACCATACCTACATTTACCTAACACTGCTTGTTAACATTGTTGAAATATCACTCCTCTCAATATAATCATGGAGAATAGTTATGTGTTCTGTTATATTGTCCATAGCATATGTCTGAAAAAGAAATCATGAGATGCTAAGAAACACAATATCAGGGGTGAAGTTAAAAATAAGATATGATAGCTGTATTTACTAACATCTGCAGGGTCATGTGTATTTCATTTCTGCATTATTATTGTCATTGACATCCGACATTTAACACTTGATATTTGATAACATCAACCTCGAATTATCTTGACAAATGCAAGTAAAAAACTGCGATACAATGAAACTGAATAAACGCCTCATGTCTGTCGAATTACTCGGATGAATCAAGAGAATATTGACATCCAAGTTAACCAATCTATACAACTGATGCAAATTTGTTCTTTGTACTTGTAATGGATGGAGCAGCAGCTGATAACTTGGGTGGGAGCCTGGGATCTTGATTGAACTATGTGCCATCTGTTAGTTCCTTATGCGGTTATGCCCCTTGATTAACCCTTTGTTAAGTTATGGAGTTGATTTTCTAAATCAACGTTCAATATAGACGAAGGGTCAACATGTTATTACTGGATATGGTGAAGTCCAAGAGGCATTTGACTCTTGTATTTTACCAAAAGCAAGAAAATAGTTTCAAATGCAACTACATTCCCTGGGGTATCAGACTCGCTACAATGTGCAGGACGTAAAAAAGAACTTACAAGTCGATATTCAGTCTTTCTGGCGGTTTTGTGGCATGAGGCAAGCCGGACTAGTGCAAAAAGTCGGGTTCTGATGATTCTGCCCACAGGCCAGCAAACCTGCCAACATTCTTGATTCATCGAACAGAATAGAACTCTTTCTTGATTGACAATCCCAAGATGGAATTTAGGCCATCGCATAGAACTGTTTTAGCCTGGTAGGATTTGACATGATTTACATATGAACCAGCTTCACGGCTACATACAGTTTTGATGAAAATGGGAGTTCCCCCCTTCTATTTCAAAGCTGCTAACTTTTCACATCTGGAAATCAGTGCATCACATGTGTAATCCAACGGGACTAAAGATCGAGCTTTCATGGTCCTAAGATACTTCTCTGATTCCTCCAATCTGCCTGCTTGATATAGGCTAACAATCAACCATGTAAACACCGATGAACCAGGTTGAAGTTTCCTGTATTCCATTTCATAATAAAGCTTGAGAACCCCCTCAACGTCACTTTCTCGTCCATACCCTGCAATAAGATGAGAATATGTATTTACATCTGGCACGAACCCCTTATCTAACAATACAGTCAATATCTCATCTGCTCGTCGAACATTCACATGTCCATTTACCCTTTCAACCACTTCATTAAAAGCCAAACAACTTGGAACGAATCCCTTCTGCACCATTTTCTCACAAAAATTCAAGCTTTCTTCCAACTTTCCAACCTTTGAACAACCAACAATTATGTAAGTATAAGTCTCATCATAAGGCTGCAAACCAACGCGTTCCATATCTTTAAACAACTCATCTCCACATTCAATCTTTCCTGCCTCACAATATGCCTTTATAAACGATGTATGCACAAAAGAATTCGCCTTAAAACCTCTCTTAAGCATTTCTTCATAAACCTCTAAAGCAGACTCCAACTCTCCTAACTTTATCTTACCATACACAATTAAAGAACACGAAACCGTATCAAGAATCATATTTTTAACCAACATCCTTTTCAAAAGAACCAACCCATCTTCGACCCATCCATCCTCTATCATCCCAAAAACCAAACAAGCATTAACAATCACTCGAGGCAAACATCTCTTCCCATCAATCCTATCAACCATATCAACAAAAGTTTGCAACTTTCCTTCTTTACACAATGCATTAACCATAATTCCAACACTTTTCTCATTCGGGTATGTCCTATTTTCAATCATATGCTCATAAATCCTCCAAACCAAGTTAGTCTTATCCGATTTCTGTATCACATACAACAATGTATTATAACTAATTACACTCAACCTAAGCCCATGTTCACTCAAATAGAAACATGCATCTATCGCCTCATCAATCATTCGCAACTTTGCACACATTTGTATAAACAAATCAAACACAAAACTACTTCCTAAACTAGTAATCTCATAACTACTAACCAAATCTTGAATAAACGACTTTACAGACGATCTGTTGCACGCAACAGATCGTCTCAAAACCGACTCTATAAGGGCATTCGCGTCTTTTATTAATTTCGCATTCACTAAAATGTGGATTAAAAGTGCATAAGTGTGTGTTGGGTGCATAATATTTGTATAATGTGATGACCAATGGAAAAAAGATAAGGCCTTTTTAGCATTTGGTGGGTCTTTAAGATGAATTAGTACTTTCTTGATAACATTTTGGTTTGTTAAATTGATAAATTTGAGATTTTGATTAAGGGTTTTCCAGTTAAGATTGTTTGGGAATGATTTGCAGATTGTGGTGATTGTTGCAGCTGTTTTATCTTCTTCTTCATCTGATGACGGCGCCGCCATGTGTGGTGGTGGTGGTGGTGGTGGTGATGGTTGTGCCGCCGTGGTGAAGTGATTTAGGAGTGGGATTGGGTTTTGTTGATTGAAAGTGTGGATTTTGTGTACGGATTGATGATGATTTTGCGAAAAAGTGTATTCATTTTTTGGAATTTTAAGTTCATGTCTGACTGAACAAAGATTTTGATATGAGGTTTACTAGGATTTATGTTTTGCCCCTTTTACAATCTGAAATTACATTATAAACCCTTGTTATATTTTCAAAGTTTGAATAGTTCAAGACAAATAGTTGTGCTCAGGAGCCTCCCAACTTGAAGTGATGAGCGTTGCTTATAAGACGACTCCATTGTCATGCTTTAGTCGATTAGCCGCCTCGATTTTCATTGCCGGTTAAGTGACGAGTAAATAACGAACTTTGTGAGTCTACCCTCAGTTCGAGCCGTTAGTTTTTATTTTTCTTAATCAGTCGGATATTAGTATAAAAAAATAAAGTGATGAGGAAGTGATGAGGTAATGTTGGCAGAGATGTGTCAGTTTAGAAGTACTAACATGAAACTGATGTGGCAAAACTGAAAAACAACTGACGTCGTCACCAACTCACCATTAACATCAGTTTTATGAGTAATGTAGAGTTGGTCTCTCCAAGAGCAATGTTGTGTTATCGATACGCTTGACTCGAGAACAATCATATTTTTGGCGTAAATCCGACAACAATTGCGCTTGACATGTATTGTTATAAAAAAAAAGTTTGTACTATGAAATTATACGCAGCTCGATTAGGACATGGTTCAAGTTTAGAAGTGATTGTTCACGTAGTCGTAGAATGTCAATGATATATAATTGGGAAGATACAACGTTGCTCTCGAAAAGACCAAATAAATATATTGCATTTCCTCATGAGTACGAACAAAAGATAGAAAACAAAAGATAATGTTTGTTACCATTCACTTTGAACTTTCTCTTTTAAGTAATTTTTACTCATGTTGTTACAACTCATAAGTAAAATATGTATTCCACATTTGTGCTTTACAAATCCATGGGATTTTGCATCACGTAATCTTTCTTATTACGAAGCCTTCATGATTCAAGTTTTACAGGACTTCTTTTGCAGACTATCTTTCAAAATTCTCGCACATTCACGAATATCAATTCATCATATTAAATTTAGGTGTATTCAGCTTTAAAATATAAATATTATGTGTATACGGTAGTGTTTTTACTGATGTAAACACTTGTACAAATGTCACGTGACAATTTATATAAATGATACATTAATAAAAGTATTATCAAGTACATTAACCAACAATATGTAAAATTTTGAAATGCACAATGTAAACATCATCAGTTAGATATATCCATAGACGGATTTAGCATTGGGTGCAACTGCTCCAGCCCAATTGTAATACAATGTAATTTTTTTTATTTTAAAGATATATTTATAACTTTGTCCCTATAAAAAAAAATATAGGGAATAAATACAAATTGTAAGACTAACATTCTAAATTTTCCTCCTCATCAATAAACTTTAAATTAAGATTGAATACATTTTCAAACATTTAACCCTACATAGATTAAGATAGTCGATCTAAAACCAAACCACAAAAGTTATATATTACTAGTTCTTGTTTTGATTCACTCTAAATATAAAATAATCAGTGTAACTTTATTTTAATTTATCTAGGGATGAAGACTTAAATGTACGTGACTTAATCAAGATTTTGTTATAAGAATCTTGAAACGTTTTCCCATCTATCTTTAATATATTTATCTAGCGAGCTTTGAACCCGCAAACCAATTTACGATGTCTCCGTCGTTGATTTTCGTCAAGCAGGTTACGTGGATTGGCCAGGGTCTTCTTCGGCTAAATGTTTGTAAAGATATCGACATATTTGATCACTAGACCAAATTTGATGATGGTTGAATTACTCCAAATCTCATGGTCTAAATGTGTAATTTCCATCCCATTAATAGGATCACAAACTTAACTTAACCCATTCAAACCTTGACCAATTCTAACCATCTAACCCACCCCCCCTTTCACAGTTTCACCCCCACACTCAGCCCTCATAAACCTAACCCAAACACACACACACACACACAAACACACAAATTCACACAGTGGTTCAGAAATCAGACCCATGGACTTCACAACCACCCCACCATCACCACCAATCCAACAACCCACACCCATCTCTTCAATCCCATTCCCAACCCAAAAACTCCCAATCAAACGCAAAAACCAAACCACCCCCATATCACCATCTTCTGACCCGGATGACGTCACTCCCAACCCTCCTCCAACCCCTTTCAAATTCAACCGGGTCTGGTCCGAACCCGATGAGATCCGGTTACTTCAATCACTCATCAATTCTTCATTATCTTTCCCTCGTGATCTCAATATCTTTTATGCCCAGTTTATTTCAGGTATGTCTCACCCTTATTCCAAGTCCCAGCTTTCCGAAAAGCTTCGCAGACTGCGAAAAAAGTTTCGGGCCGTTTCGTCTCGAATAGCGAAAGGGCTCGATGTTTCTTCGCTTTCTGCACAAGAGTATGCGTTATATGACCTTTCTAAACAACTTTGGGACCCACAAGTTGTTGATAATAGTAATGGTAGTAAGTGCAGACCTGGAACACCGATTTTGCCGGAACCCACGATGGCGATTTTGGCATTGCCGTCTGTCGGTAAGAAACCGAAGAATAATGGGTCTAGTAGAAATGGCAATGCGGATAATTTGGGTAATGTGGGTAATTTGGGCAATGTGGGTAATTTGGGTAAAATGGGTAAAGGAGGGAATGGTGATTTGAAATGTGAGATTTTGGGAATTACGAAAAAGGTGTTTGGGGATGTGGTTGAGGAGTCGTTGAAGGATATTAGAATGCGGATCGATAGGGAAAGGTGTCGGGATTTGGAGAAGGAGATTGAGTTTGGGAAACGATGGAGGGATCAACGTTTAGAGGAGTTCAATGTGTTGGTGAAACGTTTGAAGTTGATCGTGGAGCATGGTTCGCCCTTGGTTAGTAAATGAATGAATGAGTATACATATCTATATATTTATTGGTTGGTTGGTTTTGATATCGTTGTTATGAGTTTTTTATGTTTTACTTTGGACGATTTTTATACTTGCATAGTTTTTGCCTAAACATGAGTACACCAAGTTTTACACTTTTGTAGATCTTTGCTTATGAAATAAGCTATATAGTTAGTTCATTAGTAGTTCCATGGGTTGTTTTTGTTGTTAACTGTGTAGCTGTTTAGACTTGAGTTAATCTAAGGGTTTGTGTCCAATGTAGTATAAAGTTCTAAGCTTTTGATTCGTCTAGGTGTTTTACGTGTCTTTTTAGTGTCATACACCTATGGGGCTATTCCCATTGACCGTTGGGCATAATAAGCTGTATGGTTCATGTGGTAGAGATGGTACAGATATTAATTTTGATTTTTTCGATATCGACTATAAGTATAAGAAAATAGTCTAATGCAAATGCCTTGTATTGTTGGGACATTAGTGGTGTTTGATATGGCTAAAGTATCTGTTGCGCATGATAACTGAGCTGGTTTTAGTTATGGCGAATATCTCATATAGCTTACAATCTAATACAGGTTCTAGGTTGAACGAATTAATTGAACAGTGAATATGTCTTTAACATGCTAATCGAGAAATCATACACATGTTTCTCTAACTCATATAAATATAAATGTAAATGTAACATCCAATGTCGTGTTCTATGGATTTTGAGTTTCAGTACCTCGACAATGTATGGGGGAGGTTGAGATGTAGACAACTTTACCTTTGTTCTATATAAGTGATAGAAAAAACCTCCGGTTAAAGGAAAATTTGAAACGTTAATATGAATGTCTTTAGGACATATGAAATAATATATTTTTAGAACTTTTCAATCTATCAATCATATATTTTTAAAACAAATTGTAAACTAACTATATAATTCTTAAATGTTAATATCATTCGGACATATGAAATTAGCATCATCTATGTTTATTATCTTGCTGCCAACAGTCATATTTTTTTGCGTTTCCGAACGTGAATATTCACGTTTTCTAAAAGTTAAACCCAACACATGCTACCCCTCTTTCCCTTGATCACATGTATTATATTTTCTTCTTTAAAATGAATTTTTATTTTGTGTCGCGATTTAATAATGGGAGGTGTAGCATATGTTGTTTTAATTGGGTCCGCGCTAGAGAGCTTTCTCAAAGTAGGAATGTCTTTCAAATACCCGATGGGGAAAAAATCCTACTAAGCCACCCGAAGGCATGACGAGTAATAGGGTTAAATCATGTCCCTCAGACTTGAACCTGAGTATACCCAAGTCAAGCCCTCATAAAGAGACTTCTTATGTCCATCCCAAGGCTTGAGTACAAGAACTCTTGAATGGGGGATATCCTTTCAAGCGCTGAGTTAATATTCAAGGACTTCACGTGTATTATATATTATTGTTTCTCTTTAGATCTACGATTTCTTTCAAAAGATATTTCTTAGTAACTACGAATTTTTATGAAAAATGATTTATCCTAAATAGAACTTTATACTAATAATCTTTCCATTTATTGTTCTTTATCAATTTTTTCTTAAATTTTTCATGTGTTTTGTTTTAGTTAGATGTTTTTTTTAATGAAAGTTTTAAGGGTTGTCACCACTAATACGCCCGAGTACTCCCAACTCCCCTGTCGACCGATCTGGGAGCGATTAGCGACTTTCGCAACCTTGGTTGTCACTAAAAATTAATTTAATGTATTAAAACTTGTACTTTGTTGTAGATCTTTGCTTATGAAATAAGCTATATAGTTAGTTCATTAGTAGTTCCATGGGTTGTTTTTGTTGTTAACTATGTAGCTGTTTAGACTTGAGTTAATCTAAGGGTTTGTGTCCAATGTAGTATAAAGTTCTAAGCTTTTGATTCGTCTAGGTGTTTTACGTGTCTTTTTAGTGTCATACACCTATGGGGCTATTCCCATTGACCGTTGGGCATAATAAGCTGTATGGTTCATGTGGTAGAGATGGTACAGATATTAATTTTGATTTTTTCGATATCGACTATAAGTATAAGAAAATAGTCTAATGCAAATGCCTTGTATTGTTGGGACATTAGTGGTGTTTGATATGGCTAAAGTATCTGTTGCGTATGATAACTGAGCTGGTTTTAGTTATGGCGAATATCTCATATAGCTTACAATCTAATACAGGTTCTAGGTTGAACGAATTAATTGAACAGTGAATATGTCTTTAACATGCTAATCGAGAAATCATACACATGTTTCTCTAACTCATATAAATATAAATGTAAATGTAACATCCAATGTCGTGTTCTATGGATTTTGAGTTTCAGTACCTCGACAATGTATGGGGGAGGTTGAGATGTAGACAACTTTACCTTTGTTCTATATAAGTGATAGAAAAAACCTCCGGTTAAAGGAAAATTTGAAACGTTAATATGAATGTCTTTAGGACATATGAAATAATATATTTTTAGAACTTTTCAATCTATCAATCATATATTTTTAAAACAAATTGTAAACTAACTATATAATTCTTAAATGTTAATATCATTCGGACATATGAAATTAGCATCATCTATGTTTATTATCTTGCTGCCAACAGTCATATTTTTTTGCGTTTCCGAACGTGAATATTCACGTTTTCTAAAAGTTAAACCCAACACATGCTACCCCTCTTTCCCTTGATCACATGTATTATATTTTCTTCTTTAAAATGAATTTTTATTTTGTGTCGCGATTTAATAATGGGAGGTGTAGCATATGTTGTTTTAATTGGGTCCGCGCTAGAGAGCTTTCTCAAAGTAGGAATGTCTTTCAAATACCCGATGGGGAAAAAATCCTACTAAGCCACCCGAAGGCATGACGAGTAATAGGGTTAAATCATGTCCCTCAGACTTGAACCTGAGTATACCCAAGTCAAGCCCTCATAAAGAGACTTCTTATGTCCATCCCAAGGCTTGAGTACAAGAACTCTTGAATGGGGGATATCCTTTCAAGCGCTGAGTTAATATTCAAGGACTTCACGTGTATTATATATTATTGTTTCTCTTTAGATCTACGATTTCTTTCAAAAGATATTTCTTAGTAACTACGAATTTTTATGAAAAATGATTTATCCTAAATAGAACTTTATACTAATAATCTTTCCATTTATTGTTCTTTATCAATTTTTTCTTAAATTTTTCATGTGTTTTGTTTTAGTTAGATGTTTTTTTTAATGAAAGTTTTAAGGGTTGTCACCACTAATACGCCCGAGTACTCCCAACTCCCCTGTCGACCGATCTGGGAGCGATTAGCGACTTTCGCAACCTTGGTTGTCACTAAAAATTAATTTAATGTATTAAAACTTGTACTTTGTTGTAGATCTTTGCTTATGAAATAAGCTATATAGTTAGTTCATTAGTAGTTCCATGGGTTGTTTTTGTTGTTAACTATGTAGCTGTTTAGACTTGAGTTAATCTAAGGGTTTGTGTCCAATGTAGTATAAAGTTCTAAGCTTTTGATTCGTCTAGGTGTTTTACGTGTCTTTTTAGTGTCATACACCTATGCGGCTATGCCCATTGACCGTTGGGCATAATAAGCTGTATGGTTCATGTGGTAGAGATGGTACAGATATTAATTTTGATTTTTTCGATATCGACTATAAGTATAAGAAAATAGTCTAATGCAAATGCCTTGTATTGTTGGGACATTAGTGGTGTTTGATATGGCTAAAGTATCTGTTGCGTATGATAACTGAGCTGGTTTTAGTTATGGCGAATATCTCATATAGCTTACAATCTAATACAGGTTCTAGGTTGAACGAATTAATTGAACAAAGGTTTCTGCTCATGTTCAATGTGAGTCTAAACCTATGCCTCGCCAAGTTAAAATTTATTTGATTTAGCGATGCCTGTCTGTCCTTAGTTAGCGAATAACTTGAATCTGATAGGACCCTGTCTCACTCATTCAGTCATTCTTCTTACGTGGCTTCCCTTACTAGCTAACAAAAAACACTGTTTCTTGGTTGAGCTGATGGAAACTAACAAGATTCACAGCTTATGCCCTTAAGAAACTTGCAGCACCTAGCCGGAATCAAAACTCAAAAGCTTTCTGCACATAGAGTTCTAGTGTCTTTGTTGTCTAATATATGTATAAAGTTTAAAGCTTTTGATTTCGGCTAGGTGCTATACGATTCTTTTCGTTTCATACACCTATGCCCATAGACCGTGGGGGTTTAAAAGCTGTATGTTTCATGTGGTAGATATGGTTAGTAAACAAATGGACCAGTTGCAAACACCATTTTTACAGATATTAAATTTTGGTTTTTCGGATATCGATTATAACTATAAGAAAATATAGTCTTTTGGAAATGACTAGTTGCAAATGCCTTGTATCCGTTGCGTGCATGATTACTGAACTGCTTTTATTCTGGCTAACATCCCAGACAGGTCACTAATAATACAGGTTCTAGGTTGAACGAATTAATTGAACAAAGGTTTCTGCTCATGTTCAATGTGAGTCTAAACCTATGCCTCGCCAAGTTAAAATTTATTTGATTTAGCGATGCCTGTCTGTCCTTAGTTAGCGAATAACTTGAATCTGATAGGACCCTGTCTCACTCATTCAGTCATTCTTCTTACGTGGCTTCCCTTACTAGCTAACAAAAAACACTGTTTCTTGGTTGAGCTGATGGAAACTAACAAGATTCACAGCTTATGCCCTTAAGAAACTTGCAGCACCTAGCCGGAATCAAAACTCAAAAGCTTTCTGCACATAGAGTTCTAGTGTCTTTGTTGTCTAATATATGTATAAAGTTTAAAGCTTTTGATTTCGGCTAGGTGCTATACGATTCTTTTCGTTTCATACACCTATGCCCATAGACCGTGGGGGTTTAAAAGCTGTATGTTTCATGTGGTAGATATGGTTAGTAAACAAATGGACCAGTTGCAAACACCATTTTTACAGATATTAAATTTTGGTTTTTCGGATATCGATTATAACTATAAGAAAATATAGTCTACTGCAAATGCTTTGTATTGTTGGGTATCGACCATTACTATAAGAAAATATAGTCTTTTGGAAATGACTAGTTGCAAATGCCTTGTATCCGTTGCGTGCATGATTACTGAACTGCTTTTATTCTGGCTAACATCCCAGACAGGTCACTAATAATACAGGTTCTAGGTTTAAAGAAGTAATTGAACAAGGGTTTCTGGTCATGTTCAATGTGAGTCGAAAGGTACTTATTGTGTCGTCAAGTTACAATTATTTGTATATATAATATATATATATTCATCAAGTTTGACAAAATATTGATATATAAACATTGTATGCTATTCAACTTCAATTAAGTACATCTGTGTATTGACTCACTTGAGGAATTATAAACCAGTATCTTCAATTCTTAGCTGATAATCCGTACATGATAGCATATGGATCTCTCGAACGTTGAAATTCTCACAACCTAACCCATGTGATTATGTCATACCCCTCCATCGATCAAGTTCACCTGGTGTCCTGTATGATGATGACCGGCTCATCTAACCGATCCACATTCAAACTATAAAATTTTGTAACATATTAGATTCACATTTTGACTCTGGTGGAGATTGGACACACGATATGTGGTGATTGGTGAATTATGTTTCCGTCTCCAAAGCAAACGAGACTTCAGTCTTTAGTCCCTATACGGATCTTTCTAGTATCGCTCAATAGTATCAAATATCCACTGTTTTTTCATAGGAAAGTATTCAAGTTCAGTAAGATGGAATTGGAATGTACAAAATGTCTAGACAGGGACTATGTCTTTAACATGCTAATCGAGAAATCATATACATGTTTCTCTAACTCATATATGGCTTATAAAAGTCAAAAAAATATGGTCTACTTCAATTCACATGGTCAACAATACAACCACAATGCCAATGAGCTATTGATCTAGTGGTCTAACAAGAAAGTGGGAGGCATTACTCTCTGGAGCTCTCAGGTTCAAATCCAAAATTTGGCAAATTAACTCACAATTGCCGTTTTAAAAGAAAAAACACAATACATCAAACGATATGCCTATGAAAAATCTTAAAATCTGTTTCAGTTTTTACCACATACTAACCAACAACGAGTCCATGACCTCTAAAATCACATTATTGAATTGCAATAACTAGCTCGTTAATTGTATTTAATAGATGTGAATGAAAGTTGTGATAAAGAGGTAACATGCATATCTATATGCGATTGTATAACCTCACAAGGGTCTCGATTCACTTTCATATGCCTACTTTATTCACTTCCAATCTTTAATTCAAAAATTAGTTTTTTAAAACCAGAATTTTGAGGAAATCTCCGTACACAAATACTAATATTCACTACCCACTCGGTCATCTTTTCCCATTAAGGTTATAATTATTTGTAACCTTACTTAATTATCATTACAACTTTTGAAATCATTTGTACTTGGATGTAGGATAAATATAACACATTATATTATCTAAAAAAAATTAACCATCTACAAATCTAGTGGTTAGGTACTAAGGTGTCTTAAAAGTCTGAGAAGAGAACCGGGTACGAATTTTACGAGATAAATATCTTGAGATGGCAGTAAGAAATCTAAGAAGCAATATTAGTGTGAACAATGATCCCTTTCTATTCGCTTCCTCATCAATGGTTGCATTTCAGTAACAGGCTTTCATCCTTAGTAATACTAAGATGTATTGTGTAGTTTGCTTGGGTCATCAATTCATTAGCATCATTGTAACATTGTAGAAAGAGTTGTAATTATTTCAATTATCTAATGAATTTATTTAATTTGTTTCAAAGAAAGAAAATAATCTACATTAGTTACACTTATTTTAATCCTTTTTATGTTTTGTATAAGTATAACCCACTTGTACATTATAAGTCATTTAAGATTATCACGTTTGGCAAAAAAATAGTTGTGGGTGGAAATTATTAGAGCTGTAGTTAGAAAGTTGGCGTTTTATTTATCTCCTACCATTCTAGCTTCTAGTCACTTTTATGATTATATTGATAAGTAGACAAAATGCTCAATTCCAAACAAGTTTACCAGCCCATTGAAAATGGGGTTGCTGATCTATCATTAGGTTACTAAACGATAGTTTGAAGTTAATTATCACCAATTAATTTAACTGTATGAACTAAATGATTGTATGTAAGTATGTTTAACTCTCATAATAGATAATTGTGTAGAATATTAAGTGGTGTGTTATATTTGTCTTTTTTTTTTATTACTAAAAACTAATTTTAAAAAAAATTGAGGTTATCGTTTTTCGTCGTCATTGATTGATTAAGTACGAACAATATAATTGGTGTGTCAAGTAATTGTTGTTCAAAATATAAATTTTTTTTTTCAAAATAAAAAGCTTAAACTTTTCAAAAGCTTTTAAAAAACTCTTACTAAACATGGCCGTAGTTATAAACCTAACACTAAACAAGTCAATAAAATAAACATGGAGAACAACAAATAGTAACTTTTAATATTAAAAGCATTTTCACATGATTCCAAAATGTTAAGAAGAAAAAATCTCAAATATAACATGGGAGACAAAATAATTACGACGGGGGAGATAATGAATACAGACAGCTCTCCACTTTCATCGGGTAATTTCAGTTTATTTATTCAATGAAAAAGATTTTTATTTGTAATATAAATCAAAAAGCACAATGTTTAATGAGAAATGATTTTAAAAGGTGTAATGGATAATATAAATCAACCTAATTATAGGATGATGACATGTGGAAAAATCAGGGGACAAGATTAGGAAAGATAATTAGTGGAATCCACATGTCAAATTCTTAAGGTTTTAGGTTGATTTTTAGACATATGAGTTAGGTTGATTAATCATTTTCCATATAAAAATGCATTTGTTATTATTAATAAAATATTTAAATATGAAAATAGTTATGTAAATTAATATTTATAATTGTCGGTTTTACCCAAGGTCTTGAGTTCGATCCCTAGGGATGGTAAAATCTTGGGGTTTTCCCTCTGAATACTTGTAACGGCTCATGGTCAACATCTCGTTGTCTAGGGTACGTGCAAGGCTTCACCATTATACGGTGAGGTTTTCCCGATGTCGTATACCGACTGAATGTTCGAAGAAATATAAACATTAAATGATAAGTTAAAATATGAAATACATATGTAAAGTTTTCAGAATTTAACATACCTCCAATAAATTGTAAGGTCCTATATAAATTTGTTCATATACTAGATAAATGCTCGAATGATACAACGGAGATTGCAGTAGTGACGACGATGTGGTGGTGGCGGCGACGGTGACAAATAATGTAGGTTAATATTGATGTAATGGTAATTAATGTAAAAAAAAGTGTAGTTATTTTAATAGTTAAATGATAGATTTTATAAATAAATTCATTAAGGATTGTTTTTACGGACCATGTTTTGTTGATTGTATGAAGGTATAATTGTTTTGAATAATGATTAATATGGTTAATTATGCACCAACAACCAAGGAACGAGAGTAGGTGGTTCCTAGGAACAGCGGTAGTAGCTCTAATTGTCCTAAGGTAGCGGTAGCAAGAGAGTTCTAACTTCTAAGAATTGGGGGCAACCTCGTTCCTCTCATAAGAGATGGATGTCTAATAATGATACACTACATAATGATTGGTAAGATGAGGAGATGAAAAATTCATGATACGTGTATCAAACATCTAATATATTAAATCTATATTTTAAGTTCATTAATCATCCTCTAATTGTTAATCAAATGTTTGTGGCTTAAAAAGAAGAAAGGATAAGATATTTTACATAATATAAATATGATGTTTTTAGAAAATAATACTGAACCAAAATATTAATCAATAAGATAATTATATTTAACTCATATTTGTTTTGAAATAATAAAGAATAGTTAATGTGTTTTTTTAAGATACAACACTCATATTGATTAAAAAAATCAAGGAAAATGATTGATTTTCTTAAAAATCCTTCTAAAACTTCCAATATATGACATGTGTATTCCACTAACTATCTTTCTTAATCTCATGTCTTAATTTTGTCACATGTTATAATCTTGTAGTTAAGATGACTTTTAAAAGGATTAGTTAGGAGAATATATCATTTCCAAAAAAACAAATAATATAGACAATTATAATTTATCAAAAAAATATGTATACTTTAATTAATAGTTACGGAATATTATTTTGAAACGACACATTTCAAATAACAACTATATAGGATAGACGCAGATAAATTAATCGAATGTCGGTTTATTACAAATTAACAATTTTGAGGAAAACCTCACAAAATATGTTATTCTAAGCAATCAAATTTGTAATATTGTGGGTTTCTTTGCCTCATCCAGCATGTAATTTAAAAAATTTTATGTTCAATACAGTAAGTCACCACTCACAAAAGTGTATAGTGAACGAAAACAAATCCAAGTGAATCATAAAAATGTAATTGATTAAATTTTTTTTAGAACGGTAATATATCATTAATAAAAGTGGCATCTAACAAAGCACTAAACGCCATACAGAATTACAAATACAATTACAATATCTAGGATACTCGACAAAAACAACAAAATCCTAGACACATCTTGAGACTTGAACTGCGAGGAATGCAAAAAGGGTAAAAGAACTCATGCCAATTACGATAACAAGACATGAGAAAAACCCTCACCAACAGAGGCCGAACCACCGTTTTTCACTCTGTGGTGTTTTTGGTGCAAGCCAAATAAGCCTCAAGGAAGTAAACAAAATAGAGCAACCGTTTCAAGCCAAAACATCCACGACACCCCAACCAAAACCGAAAAACGGGTTACAAAAATAGAAGAGGGTTTTTAAACCACTCATCCCGCGACAAATGGAGTTTCCTACACCTGCTCGAAGCCCACACAAACGATTGAACCACAATGGTATCAAACAAAAAATCCATTCGATTACAAAATCATTAAGGACATGTTTAGCTATAGAAAACACACCTTAATTATTTTTTAAAAATACTTTTTATTGAAACATAAAGAACAAAAAGCGTTATTAAATTATAGTTATTTTATAAAAAGAATCCGAAAAATTAGAAAACTATTTTCTACTTTAATCATAAAAGTCTTATATTGAGTAACATACTAGATTTTTATATCCAAATTTAGTTAGTTGATCTTTTTCTTTAACTATTTAAAACAAAACAATATCGGATTGGAACAAACTTTGTGATGTCCTTATGAAATTTCTTTTATTTTAAATTCTTTAACTATTTCAAACAAAGCAATATCGGACTGTAATGACCTTGTTCAACAACAAGGTCATATAATCAGGATCGAGATTCTATAAAAAATCTCCGCTTTCATAGGTCATGTAGATACAGATCATTTCGTTGATTAGGTACGTAAAATTTTAATATCTAGATGTTAATAAATTGTTCTTAGCAAAGTTGTGCTTTTTATAATAGAGTTAATTGCAGGATTCGTCCCTGTGGTTTACACACTTTCGTGGATTACATCCCCCTGAAATATTTAGTCAAATACACCCAAACTATCAAGATTAGTTGCGCTTTTCGTCCCTCTCCATATTTCAGGGAGGGATGTAATCCACGAAAGTGTGTAAACCACAGGGACGAAAAGCGCAACTAATCTTGATAGTTTGGACGAAAAGCGCAACTAATCTTGATAGTTTGGGTGTATTTGACTAAATATTTCAGGGGGGGATGTAATCCACGAAAGTGTGTAAACCACAGGGACGAATCCTGCAATTAACTCTTATATATAAAAGCAAAATTAAATTAAAGAATAGAGTATTTTGCATATGTAATTAGATGAAATCATGAAATACTTGAGAGATATTTAGGTAATTCATTTCCCTTTTTCACGCCTTAACTAACGCCTCGTTTACACACCGTCATGATCACCGCAATTAACTATTTTTGTCACGCACACAAATACACTCACTTGACCACTGTGCATAATGTGACATTCTCTATGAAAAACACATCCTCTGATTTACTATAAATAGCACTCATGCACTTCGACTTATCCTCACAATATAATTCTTTCCATTAATTACATTTATTTCTCTCATTCACATTATCACCAAATATCGATTTTGTTTGAGAGAGGTCGAGAAGAAATTATGGCCGGAGGACGTTCATTCACTGCTCTTGTTTTGGTTCTATCTTTCATATTTATGATTGCATTTGCCGATGTAGCTCAGGTACTAATCAAATTCGTTACTCGTTCATCAACTTAATATAACTTATTACATGCCAACACTATTATTGTATGCATTGCAAATAAATATATAGCTCAGGCCATATATGTTATCTGAAGTTACAGGTTTAATTATATTCAAACATTGACGTTTAACTATTAACTAAGAAAAAAATATTTTTCATTAAAAGAAATAGTTGTTAATTTTAGACTAGCATGGTACCCGCGCAATGCGGCGGTGACGGCGACGGCGGTTTAGTGGTGTCGGTGATGGGTGGTGATGACATCGACAATTGGTGTCGAGTGGTGTAACCGTGTAAGTTGATGTAATGGTGATAGTAGAAATATTTTAGAAGATAAGGACTTAGAGTGTAAATTAGCAAGTTAAAGGTTTAAAGTGTAAAGTTAAATCATTAAGGGCAAATTTGGTAATCTTTAATAACCCTTGGTGTTTATTAAGGGTAATTTAGTACTTTTGTATCTAACCATTTTCTAACACTTTCTAAAAATAGGGGGTTGATAATTATTATAAAGGAGTATAGAAGTATAATAATTGTTGTAGCACTTTGTGGATTCAATAAATTATTTAAAGTTTATCTAACGTGTGTTAATATTAAAAACTGAAGGAAGTAAAAATATAAGCCCCCAACCCAAATTAATGTACTGTCCAAACAAACTTACAATCATACAATGTAATAACATATGTATAGTTTTAAATTTTGGTTACTTTCAACAACTTTTAAGTATGTCAAATGCCTAATACATTTTCCTTTTTCTTTCATCTACATTTAGGGATACAACAAGCTTCGTCCACAAGGTATGGAGTCTCTAAGAGATAATCCAAAGTTCATTTTCCATTGCATTATCATATTGTGTGTATTAAAGTATATGAATTGACATTATATTGTTCATGCTGTGTATATATATAGATTGCAAGCCAAAATGTACGTATAGGTGCTCGGCTACATCACACAAGAAGCCTTGCATGTTCTTCTGCCAAAAGTGTTGTGCCAAATGCTTGTGTGTTCCAGGAGGTGTTTATGGCAACAAACAGTCGTGTGCTTGCTACAACAACTGGAAAACTCAAGAAGGCAAACCCAAATGTCCTTGAATTTTTTAAAGGGAGTTTATTTGCAATTCCCAAAAAGGAAAGGGCCTAACTGTTCTTTCTCAAATAAAAAGGAAGTGTAGTGCTGTTTTAAATTGGATGAACAAGTGGCATTTTAGTCAAAGTGTTGTCCATGTATTGAAATCTAGGTACTAGATCGTTTGTACTAGTTAAGCTAGAATATCAAACCAAATGATGTGTTTTTGCTTTCTACATAATGTTTGTACTAATTATTATTTTTTGCGATATATATATAAGTTTGTACTCAAGTAAAAAGACCATGATTTTCGTAACAAAACATATGATTATAATGGGATAAACACTTTTGGTTTCTAAAGTAAAGAGACTTCCTCTGCTTGAAGAATTTGCTCTAAATTTTGTTTGGTACGTGGCCTGCTTAAATACCATTAAACCAAATTGATGATGGTCAAGATCAATAACGCATCTTTATAAAATTTTCTCCTAATAATCATACCAAAATTAATATAACACTGAACTAATTCTCTAGATAAACACCCGAGATAGTTAAAGGAAAATTGAAACGTTAATATGAATGTCTTTAGGACATATGAGATAAATATTTTTAGAACTTTTCAATCTATCAATCATATATTTTTAAAACAAATTGTAAACTAACTATATAATTCTTAAATGTTAATATGATTCGGACATATGAAATTAGCATCATCTATGTTTATTATTTTGCTGCCAACAGTCATATTTTTTTCGTTTCCAAACGTGAATATTCACGTTTTTTTAAAAGTTAAACCCAACACATGCTACCCCCTTTCCCTTGATCACGTGTATTATATTTTTCTTTAAAGATTAATATATTGCTTGAAACTTTATGTCGTGATTTGATAGCGAGAGGTTTAGCCATATGTTGTTTCAAATATCAGATGGGGGAAAAATCTCCTACTAATCCACCCGAAAGCATGATGACCTGCCCACTCAGACTTGAATCTGGGTATACCCAAGCCAAACCTCATAAAGGACTTTCTATGTTCATCCCAAGGCTTGAACACAAGACCTCTTAAATGGGGATATCATTTTAACCATTGAGTTAATGTTCAAGGACTTCACGTGTATTATATATTATTGTTTCTCTTTAGATTTATGATTTCTTTCAAAAGATATTTCTTAGTATCTACGAATTTTTATGAAAAATAATTTATTCTTAATTAAACTTTATACCAATAATTAATCTTTCGAATGTATGTATATATGAGCTATATTTAAGGATACGCATAATTTAATGTGTAACGTTAGGAGTTAACAAATTTACCCGTCATTTACCGGGTATAATCGAAAGCTTGTAAACTAAGTAGAGGAACAGAAAGTACACATATATATATGCACGGTCTCAGTACATGTGCTGCTAGCTATTTGCTCCACGAAGTGCCGGCGATATATGCCATCATATATATATATATATATATATATTTTTATTATATATATATATATATCTTCTCATGTGCACCAAAACACCCGCAATCAATCAATCCCATACTTAGGGTGTTGGCATTGACAGTGTTCTGTTAGAATTAAGTTTTCTTATTAAGTTTTGGGTTTTGACTTCGGCCCCAAGGTTTCTTATCAAGGCCGGTCCATATTGTGTTGCCCTAGTTTTTATTTCCATTATAAATAGAGGTTATACCCTCAATTGTAAATCAATCAATTAATAAAGAAAACTCTTGAAATTATCTTTATTTGTTGATATGGTATCAGAGCCATACGATCTGGCCTTCATCATCTACCTTTAAATTCTTTAACCTCTAAACACCTAAAACCGAAGCCAAGCCACCATGGCTGATGGAGCCGGCGGCAGTGGTTCCGATTTGGCATTACAACTGATCAATTTGTTACAAAACAACACCAATTACCAACCACAAAACCCAAACTTTCAGAACAATCTTCAAATTAACCTTAAATTAAATAGCCAAAACTATGCCTTATGGACTCGAATGATTCGAGTAGCCATAGGCGGAAAATCAAAAAATCTGTTAAACCACTTAACCGATAATCCACCAGAAAAAACTTCATCAGGAAAATATGAGATATGGGAACAAGAAGACCTGATCGTGTTTTCTTGGCTCATTCAGAATATCGAACCTGTGTTAGCCGGAAACCTCACCGAGTTTTCGACTGCCAAAGAACTATGGGATGCTTTAACCGTCACGTATAGCAGCGGGAAAGATAAGTTACAAGCCTTTAATCTTCATGTAAAGGCTAATGAACTCAAACAAGCCGATAAGAGCCTTGAAGATTTCTGGATTTCGCTTCAAGGTGTATGGGGAGAAATCGATCGTGTCGATCCAAATCCCATGAAGTGCCCGGAAGACATTAAAATATATGCTAAGATTAGATCCAAACAAAAACTCTTCCAGTTTTTAAACGGATTAGATAGTAAATTCGAATCCGTTAAACGGGAAATTCTTCGGGTCGACCCACTACCAACCGCCGAGGCTGCGTACGCCACCATTCGTAAGGAAGCCGCTCACCAGAAGATTCTGGGAGCAACTAATAACGATTCACAGGGCATCGCTACCGGATTAATCGCCGGAGAGACCAACGGCATAGGATTAGCAACAAAGGGTTATCGGCAATTTGATAAAAAGAAAAAAGCTGCCATTAAAGATGACAAAACCGATCTGATATGTGAAGAATGTGGGATGGAAAGACACACGAAAGATCAGTGCTTTCGCCTTGTGGGATACCCGGATTGGTGGACCAAGAAACCATCACCATCACCTACCGCCGCCTATGGCGGCTCAAAATCTTTTCCTACCACCGCCACCAATAACATTCCCACCAATAAAAATAATAAGACTGATCGAAAAGGGGGATTTGGAGGAGTGGCAGCGGCGGCCGGAGAGCAAGGTAGGGAGGAGGAGGCTTTTTCAGTGGTAGAAGGTGAAGAGAAAAAAGGGGGTAACCGAAACCCTAATTTCTCTCTCTCTGGCTACTTTCCATATAAGAATCCTTATATATATAATTATAAAAAAAGGAATGGGCTTAAAAAGGGGTATGGATTGGTTCAATTATCTGGGCCGAACAAGAATAAAGTAAGTCCATCAGAATTAAAAGGGGAAGCTTATATGGCCCAGTCTAAAATAAACTAGATGGGTCATGGATTTTCGATTGTGGTGCTACCGATACTATGACATATGAGTTGTCTGATTTTTCAGTTTTTTCTAAACCGAGGAAAACTCATATACGGGCTGCCAACAAGGGAAAAATGGATGTTATGAATGGGGGAACTGTTAAAATTTCTCCAAACATCAATTTAACTAATTGTCTCTATGTTCCGTCATTATCACATAAACTTTTGTCAATAAGTCATGTGACAAAAGAACTTAATTGCTCAGTTCTCATGCATCCAACTTTTTGTCTGTTACAGGATATCAGGACAGGACGGATCATTGGACGTGGCACTGAGAGAGATGGACTGTATTATGTTGATGAAGTTACTGAAAGCGGAACTGTTGCTGGCTCATGGGAACAAGTGAAAGAGAAGCATGGTTATTGCATAGGAGATTGGGACATCCTTCAGTTAATTATTTACATGTTTTGTTTCCAAAACTCTTTCCTTTGAATAAAAATTGATTGTGAAACTTGCATTCTAGCCAAAAGTCATAGGCAAACTTTTAAACCAAGTAATACTAGAGCTCAATTTCCTTTTTCATTGGTTCATTCAGATGTTTGGGGTCCTGCACCAGTTGTTGGAGGTCATAGCTTTAAGTATTTTGTGTTGTTTGTTGATGATTGCACTAGAATGACTTGGATTTATTTTTTGAAAACTAAAGATGAAGTTTATGATAGATTCACTATATTTTATACTATGGTCCAAACTCAGTTTTAGGAATCTATCAAAATTATGAGAACCGATAATGGTGGAGAATATGTGAATTCACAAATGAGTTCATTTTTCCAATCCAAAGGAATAGTTCATCAAACCACTTGTCCTCACACTCCAGAGCAAAATGGTGTTGCAGAAAGGAAAAACAGGCTTCTCTTAGAAATGACTAGGGCACTTCTTGTTGAGTCTCTAGTTCCGAAAAGTTTTTGGCCAGAAGCGTTAGCTACTGCTACTTACTTGATTAATCGTCTTCCTACAAAGATTTTAGATATGCAAACCCCTTTGAAAGTTCTCTCTGAGTATCATACACTTCCTTCTGTTCTTACTTTACATCCTAGAGTGTTTGGGTGTACAGTTTTTGTCCATATTCCAAAGTCATATCGTAATAAATTTGAACCATGTGCCGAAAAGTGTATATTTGTAGGATATGGGGTTACTCAAAAGGGATATAGGTGTTACAATCCAAAAACTCGTCGTATGTTTACTACGATGAATTGTGATTTTTTGGAAACCAAGTATTTTTACTCTCAAGAACTCAGTGGTCAGGGGGAGACTCAAAGTGACACACTGAGTTGGCTTCAATATTCCTCTAAGATCCAGACTACTTCAACTGCTCCTCCCAAAGATTTACAGTCTTTCTCTCAAAGTGACAACCCAAGTCCAGACCTGATATCTGAGGTAAGTAATTCTGAGCCAATCCATCATACTTTGAATAATATGGATATTCCAGATGATGAAGTACAGGAAAATATTGAAGAAGAGCCAGAGCCTGTAGAAAATATAACTCCGGAAAGTGTTCCAGAAAGATATATTCTCCCACCAAGGTCTACCAGAGGGATCCCTGCAAAGCGATATTCTCCAGAAAGGAATTCTCGGACTGCTAAGTATCCTGTAGACAATTTTGCTAATATTGCAGAAGGTTGTTTCTCCAAAGAAGCAAAAGCATTTGCAGCAAAACTATATTCAGAAGAGCTTCCGTCAGGTGTAGAGCATGCTTTGAAGTTAAAAAATTGGAAGGATGCTATGGATAGTGAAATGGAGGCTCTTATTAAGAATGATACATGGGAGAAGTGTATTCTTCCAAAAGGAAAGATCCAGTAGGGTGCAGGTGGATATATACCATCAAATATAAACCAAATGGGGATGTAGAAAGATATAAAGCAAGGCTTGTTGCCAAAGGGTACACTCAAACCTATGGTATTGATTATTCAGAAACTTTTTCTCCGGTGGCAAAGCTAGATACAATAAGGGTCATTTTCTCAATAGCAGCAAATCAGGGATGGCCTCTTCATCAGTTCGATGTGAAGAATGCTTTTTTGCACGGAGAATTAAAAGAAGAAGTGTATATGGAGCTCCTCCGGTTTTTTCATATTTCAAACATGGGGAAGTTTGTAGGTTGAAGAAGTCCTTGTATGGGCTTAAACAGTCACCCAGAGCTTGGTTTGGAAGATTTACTCTTGCTATGAAGAAATATGGATATCAACAAAGCAACTCGGATCACACATTGTTCCTTCGCCATAAAGGGAATCTTGTGACATGTCTAATAATTTATGTTGATGACATGATTATCACAGGAAATGATGAAAAGGAAATTGATCAACTAAAATCAGCTTTGTTTGCTGAATTTGAAATGAAAGATTTGGGAGATCTGAAGTATTTTCTTGGAATAGAAGTTTCAAGGTCTGAACGTGGAATTTTTATTTGTCAGAAGAAGTATATATTGGATCTTCTAGCTGAAACATGAATGATTTATTGCAAGCCAGCAGACACACCCATGGTCATCAATCAGAAGTTGTTTATGAAGACAGATGCTAAAGCCACTGATAAAGAAAGATATCAAAGGTTGGTGGGGAAACTTATTTATTTGGCTCATACCCGTCCAGACATAGCATATGCTGTTGGAGTGGTTAGTCAGTTTATGCATCAACCTCAGGAAGATCATATGGATGCAGTTCTGCGAATTATCAGGTATCTTAAAGGGACTTCAGGTCATGGAGTGCTATTTAAAGCTAATGGTCATCTCAAGATTCAGATATATACAGATGCAGATTGGGCAGGAGATAAAGGTAATTGAAGATCAACTTCTAGATATTTTTCAATGGTAGGTGATAACCTGGTTACATGGAAAATTAAAAAACAGAAAGTTGTCTCCTTGTTAAGTGCTAAAGCTGAGTTTAGAGGTATAGCTAGAGGGATTGACAGAAGCATTATGGTTGAGAAAGCTTGTGTCTGAAATATGTTTTGCTCCCAAAGAAAGCATTCGAATCATGAGTGATAATGAAGCTGCTATCCAGATCTCAGAGAATCCAGTTCAACATGATAGAACCAAGCATGTGGAAGTTGATCGTCATTTTATAAAAGAAAAATTGGAGAGTGGAATTATCAAGTTACCGTTTGTTAAGTCTGAAGACCAACTTGCTGATATTCTAACCAAAGCGGTGGGAACGTCTATGTTTCATAAGTGTCTGAGCAAGTTGAATTTCGGTAATCCCGATATTCAACTTGAGGGGGAGTGTTAGAATTAAGTTTTCTTATTAAGTTTTGGGTTTTGACTTCGGCCCCAAGGTTTCTTATCAAGGCCGGTCCATATTGTGTTGCCCTAGTTTTTATTTCCATTATAAATAGAGGTTATACCCTCAATTGTAAATCAATCAATTAATAAAAGAAAACTCTTGAAATTATCTTTATTTGTTGATATGTTCCCGGTAGTGAGTCGTCCGACCACCCACTTGCACACCGCCGCCAACGCGGGACGACCCACGCGTGAAGCAAAGTGAGTGGTGGGAGCACGCGAATTGGCAAGTGAGTGGTGATGTTTTCGATGCTCTTTTGACCGTTTCCAACGGCTAATTCCTTTTTTTCTTTTCAGTTTTATATATATATATATATACAATACACATATTCAAACATACACACAAACAACACATATTCTTCCAAAAAAATCACATACTACACATATTCAAACACACACACAAACAACACACTTTTCTTCCAAAAAATTACAAATCTTATCAAACAATAATGGAAAAACGAATTGGTTCTACCACTTTGCTAGATGAACCGTTCGAGTGGTCAGACGATAGTAGTCTAGAGGTGTTTGCAGCCGCGATTGAGGAGGACGAAGCTGAAAGTTCTAGGTCAAGGCGCAAAGTCGTCAACCGTGACCGTTGGGCCGCTTCGCAAACTAGTATTTGGTTTATGTTTTTTTAGTATTTGTTTTATGTGTTTTAGTATTATTAATGTAATGTTTTTTATGTTTTTAGTAATATTATGTAATGTTTTTTAATAATGGAATTTTAGTTTTAAAAATAAAAATAAAATTGTAGTGAGTGATGGGTGAGTGGTGACAATGTCATCAACAATTGAGTGAATGATGGATTTGAGGTGACATAATGTGATTGGTTGGAAGTGAGTGGTGAGTGGGTGGTGAGTGGTTTGGTTGCCAACACCCTTATAAAGTTAATGTTGATACGTAGAACGACATATTACATATATATGGTTTATGGGCGGGGATTGTGTTGATTCTGATACAAATTATGTGGATAGTAATTAATCTAGTATTATTAATTATATAAAAAATATCTATCACTAGAAGGCCTATGTGGTTTTCGAGGTACGTCCCATGCATTGGGGTTAATGAATTGGTAAGGAGATGTACGAATTCCAGGCCTAATAACTCGTATTATGTATACGATTTTATGTCATCCAGATCTTGTTCTTGAGTGGGGGACAAACAGATTGGAAGCGTATGTTAATTTATTGTGGTATATATCCTAACTTGTTAATTAACCTGTTTCATATCATCATATGTAGTTGATTCGGATCATTATGATCAAAAATGTTTTCCTAATCTTGATCTTTTGAATAAGTTTTTTAATATTTGATTAAGGTTTTTTTTTATAGATTTTTATGAAATCGAGAGTTATAGATTTTGTTTTCTATGAAAGTAATTACCAAATTTAATTATTAATGGACAAGGACTCAAGGAGGTAGACAAAATAACAAGCCATTGGAGGATATAAATAGTACTATAATATAAACTAGTACATAAAACGCGGCATTTTATCCGATGGAATTAATTTTCACTAATGTTCTTGATCTGTAAAACGGACCAATATGGTGGTTGCTTCCCATTTTTACGCCTTAACCTCCGCATCCACCACCATTACGCACACACAAACATCATCAAGTGTGTGTTCAAATCTGAGCTTAATTAGTTAAGCTAAGTACGTGCCACCATTTTCTAAGAAAAACACATCCCATGCTCCTTATAAATACCCATCTCCACTTCGACTATTTTTTACAATCGATTTGATCTATTGAGTCGTACATTCTCTCTCACTCACAATATCATTAGACTTACATTTGTTCGAGTGTGGGAGAATGGCAGGCCGGCGTCTTTACACTGCTTTGCTTTTGGTCTTGTCGTTGATCCTTTTGATCGCGTTAGCAGACGTAGCTGAGGTAATTTTTAGTACGCATTGAGCTAGTCAAGTTAATTAGCTCAAGTATATACATCTAAAAACTAATTTCTTTTTTATTTCCGGTTCAACAGGCAAAAAACAGACTTCGTCCTAGTGGTATGTATTTTTCACAATACAACGGATATTATTTCATCTAAAATTCTCTTTGTAGATTTTTCTTGTTCTAACCGGCCACTCTACACTAATGTCATTACGCCAATGCGTTGTTATATACAGAATGCAAGCCAAGATGTACGTATAGGTGCTCGGCAACATCACACAAGAAGCCGTGCATGTTCTACTGCTTAAAGTGTTGCGCCAAATGCTTGTGCGTACCAGGGGGTGTTTATGGCAATAAACAAAAATGTTCTTGCTACAACAACTGGAAGACCAAAGAAGGAAGACCCAAGTGTCCTTGATTTTGTTATATCTCAAAGTTAACAGGGGTTTAATTGACAGTTTTACAAATTGAAGGGGCTAACTGTTTTATTTTTCAGTCAAGCTTATTATTTATGTTTGGTTTGTTGTTATTTTCTCACTTCGAATAATGAATTGAAGTATACGGATAATCTATGGCCATTTTAGTCAATGTGTTGTCCATTAGATTGTTGCCTAGATAGCTATTTGTGTTAAGCTAAACTAGGATTTTATGTAATCATGTCAAGTTGTGGTTATTAGTGTGTTTTTGTCTTTCTCAATTCGAATAAAAAATATATATGTATAATCTTTGTTTTATGTATCAAACTTTCAAGTACATATGTGACATGTTATAACTTAAAAATCGATGACACATTACAGTAAAATGCAAATTGAAATTATCGAGTACTATAGTATTATAAATTGTAGAGAAATGCTTTTAAGATTGAAAGCCCATCCCACCAAGCCCAATTGATCAACCCACTTTGGGTTCTTTTCTTTACTAAAACAGTATGTGGGTGAGTGGGGTTACCGGGTTATTGAAACAGTCATAATTGATAATTGTTTGTTACTCGTGACTTGTGAGTACTATTGCTGTATGGGTGTATTGATTTAATTATCTTGTACTTTTTTTTTTTAAGTTTTGTTATCTGAAGATACTGGAATTTTTGAACTTTAATATAGGTTTTATTTGTGGTGATACATCAAAGATCAACCATAAGATTGTAAGTTCAAGTCTTATGATAGAAAAATTTGTGAATATTATGAGTATTATATGTTGATATGTAATTAATACGCCTTAAAAAAAAAACATTGTAATGCTAGTTTGCCTAGATTAACAAATGATTAACAACCCAATGATGTAAGTTAAGCACAATGAGTACAAGTAAATCTGTTGTAACTTTGCGAATAGTAAAGAGTTGTTTATTATGCATTAAAATTTTGCAAAAGATGCAATTTACTAATTTAAAAGAAGATATATGCAATTATATGTCCCTGTTTATAATTACACTTCTATTGTAAGATCTATTTTGAAAAACCATGAGACATATGCATGTATATATATGTGCTCCCAGACGTTGCACGAGAGGTCGTTGTATCTTCTTATGCCAAAACGGACGGTGCCACGTATGGCAAATTGGGGTCAGGTTCGGGTTAACGGGTTCGGAGTGTCAGTTTGGTGGGTTGAAAATCCTCGTTTTTATCAGACTTACTAAAAGTTTCAGGTCGAAAATTTTAATATACCCCAAGATCTACGTGACCTGGTTAATACATGGGTCAAATAAATAAGTGAAATGGTTTTGAGTCATCTGGGTTGATTTGGGTTCAAATTGTTCCCGAATCATGATGTAATAGTAGTTAAATGGACTTTTCTAGTCAAATGGGTTAGTTAAATGGTCCACTTTACATCATTTAATTGTAAGATGCTCCCATTAGTACCATCATTATTCCCCAAATTTCATCCACTTTGTCCCCTCCTTTTCCATTTCCATATTCTATATAAACTTTCAAAACACATGTACACAAACACACCAATGGCTGCTAATATCCATAAAACACTAGTCCTTCTAGCTTATGCAGCACTTGAATGGATCCTTATTCTTATGCTTCTTCTCAACTCTTTATACTCATATCTTATAAGAAAATTTGCTACTTACTATGCTCTTAAACCCCCTTGCTTTTGGTGTTCTACCATTGATCATTTGATAGAACCAAAAAACAACAAAAACCCGTATCGAAATCTCATTTGTGAACCTCATGCAACTGAGTTTTTCAATCATTACTACGGCCTAGATCGTCCAAAGTCTTTTAGTAATGTTTCAAAGATCAAAGCAGATTATGAAAAAAATGATATGATAGAATTAATGGAGCTTCCTATTGAAAATACAAGTAGTCGCCACATTCAAGTTTTTGACCAAATAATTCCTTTTGAATGGACTGATTCATCAACGAGTTGTAGCAGAAGTTCAAGTTTATATGGTGATCATCATGAAGGTCAAGTTGAAGATAATGAAAAAGATGACAAAGAGAAAGTTGTCACGATTTCTAGTTTAAAGGAAGAGTTAAAAGCCGAAAGACTTGTTGTATGTGGTATATACAAAGAACTAGATAAAGAAAGGAACGCGTCTGCAATAGCTGCAAACCAAGCAATGGCAATGATAACAAAACTTCAAGAAGAAAAGATGGCATTACAGATTGAATCCGTGCAAAATCAAAGAATGATGGATGAACAAGCGGAATATGATCAAGAGGTTTTGCAGCTCTTAAACGAACTCGTTATGAAACTAGAGAATGATAAAGTTGAGCTTGAGAATGAGCTAGAGATGTATAAAGATAAAGTCTTAGATTATGAAGGAGGAAAGAATGTCAGAACGATGCCACGATGTCATGGTGCTTCGTGTAGCATTAGTAAGGAGTCTTTAGATGACAACAGTATTTCGGATTTGAGTAATATGAAGGATCTTGAAGAATCAATTGTAGAGTTCCAAGTTGAGAGATTATGGATTTTAGATGAGCTTAAAGGTCTCGATAAGACGTTGATGACATTGACAAATGGTCTAGACAAGGAATTTGATGAAAAAACAAGTTTAGAAAGACAAGATGTTGGTTATAAGGGGAGAAGATTGCTTCATGTCTATGATATGAAGGGTATCGGCGAAGAAGTGGAAGCATCTCATTCGGCTTGGAGCCGATGCTCATTCTAGGAAAAGGTTTATGATAAGGTCATAAGGAGATAACACATACGAGTTCAAGTGTGAAATTTTGGAGTCAGAAACATGTTGTTTCAATGATTTCAACATTGGATGATCAATATTATTATTGGTGACAACTGACAATTGGGCAAGTTTTGAAATGTGTTTTAATCTTGTGCATGTCAATTGTTGAATGTATATATACTTTTGCCTTGACTAGTTTGTTCAAAGCAGAAAGACCAAACTTGTAAACAATTTTAACCGGAAGAATTTTGTATATATGTCGCTCATAAATCACAAAATACATAGCATATATGGAGTGTGTACACCAGCTAAGGGAAATGCTAGACACATACTCGTAATACCGATAACATGACTCGAGACTGCTTGCCCAAAACACGCTATATCTATCTATATCTATCTATACAAAGCTAATGTAATTAAGAGTTGATCCAAGTTGTCATTATTCAGTAGAATTACTCCGTATTCAACTTAATTACAAATTAATTTCAAAAAAATTTATTTGAATAATCATACATGAATGCAAATTCAAATTATTCTCGGCATAGATAGACAACTGTTATTACAAGAACGATTTTGTAGTTTGTATTTTATCGTAATTATTATATTCAATGGTTGTATATGATTTTTCAAAAACTATCTATAAAACTTGTAATTGAAACCATAACGATCTAACAAATGTAATAATTTAAAAACCTGGGACAACATATGAGCTTTTATACGTTGTTACAGGTATAATTAGTGGCATGGCCAAACATTGACTAAAAGGGTTGAACATGAATTTATATTTTATGGGTGAACTTCAAATAAAACTGATACATAAAAATATTACGAGTACTAAAAGTATAAAATTGTATGTAGAATTCGTCTTTACGTGATTCGGCCACCGAGTATAATAAACACTGGATCCATGATATTATATTTGTTTTTAAATATTTCCATATCAATATCAATATCCATAAAATTAAAGAACGAGACGCGTAACACGACCAGGGCTAAAAGGGTAACCCCGACCAGGAAGTATTAGCGGCGACGTCGCCGCTAATGTTGTGGGCCCCTTTTCTGACGCGCGGCAGTGACTACTGACCGTTGACGAGACCGTTGACTAGCATTAGCGGCGACGTCGCCGCTAATGCTAAAACCTATTTTTCTTTTAACGCAGCCGCAAGCCAGACGATTCACACATCTCCTCTCCAACAAAAAAATCCGGCCATCCCTCTCTAACAAAAAACCCCCACATCCGGCCATCAACCATTTTGTCTCCATATTCCGGCCATCAATCCCCTCACCCTCTCTATCAAGAATCCGACCACCCCCACCCTCTTTTTTTGGTGACGAAATTCCGGCTACCCGCTTCAATTTCCGGCTACTTTTCAGGCGGCGACCCCAAATCCGGCCACCCCACCCCACTTTTCAGGCGAGGTTTTAGCGGCGACTCTTTTCCCGGCGACCCGCTTCCAAATCCGGCCACCCCACTTTTCCGGCGACCACTTTTCCGACGATTTCTTTGTATGTTTACTAACAC